>JBCNJP010000007.1:46801687-46838959 GCA_039602395.1 Deinandra increscens subsp. villosa | reverse complement strand
ACCCATTGTTTCCTTAGGGTATCCTACAAAGATACACTTAGTAGTTCTGGGTTGAAGTTTGTCAGGTGTATCGCGCTTCACAAGTGCCTCACATCCCCAGACTCTTAGTAAGACTAAATAGGGACATCTCCATGCCACAATTCATGTGGTGTCTTGTCAACCTTCTTAGTTGGAACCATATTGAGAATGCGTACCGCAGTCTCTAGAGCATAATCCCAAAGAAATTGGGAGAGTTGTAAGGTTCATCATTGATCTCAATTTGTCAAAGTAGCTCTTCCTTTTAAGCACATGACTACTGACTGATTTTCCAACTTCACGTTGAGTTCCACAACCAAGTCGAACAATTCAACTCTAGCTTGTTTTTCATACATCTTCTTTAATTCTCTGATCATATCATAAGGAGTATGACGTTCGTATTCCTTTTGAAGATCATGAGTCATACTAGAGATCATCAAACAAGCAACTTCATCATATCTGCTATATTCAGCGTTATACTACGCTTTTTCTTGATCACTAGCAGTAGCAGCTGGTTCAGTCGGCCGCTGATTTTCAAGGACTTCGGTTCTTCTTTTAACTCTTAGGACAATCCTTAGTTGACGATACCAGTCATTGAAATTCGATCCATTGAGCTTTTCCCTTTTAAACACTTGACGAAAAGCATGACCAATGGTGTTTTGAGGAGGGTTCATTGTTGCCATCTACAAAACAGATAAAGTTCAAAAATAAGTATTTTCGATAATTATTCCTTAAAAAAATTAATTACCCAATGTTTAAACTATTTAAACAATTAATTTTATTAAGGCTAGGATCCAACTGACATACCATCATTTCATCAGTTGATCAGCTAGAAATGATGTACTCAAAAGGTAAGTGACGATCAGTAATTGCATTACTAGTGCAATTCCTAGATAGAATGGGACTTACAAACACTTGTGTCCTTGCATCAAGTGATTTGTAGTCATGTTTCGTCCCATCTTATGCCACGGGTCAAGGTCTCAGCACTTAACTCGCTTTAAGTCGTCCAACCAAGAACGCATAAATTGTCCACCACTGTGTACCAGTGAGTGAGAATTTGCCATGTAAGTGCTATTTTACCATTGTGTACCAATGAGTAAAATAACATCCACAAGTGTCCTTTACAATTTGGATGGCAAAGACTTAAGTTTTAATTTTGGGTCAAGCAATTTTATGTATGATAAAAAGGTTATGTGTGAAGATTCATGCACATCTTCATTTCATAACATGTTTATAAAATCCTTTTTAGTTTTGCCTTCAAATCAAAGGAGCTCGTTAGCTCCATCTGAACACACAAAGAAGCTTTAGAAGTGAGGTTTGCACGTAGCAATTAAGTACCTACCTTTTTTAGGGAAGCATGGCGACCCGACTTATACCTCTCTTAGAGTGTGATTAAATGGGTGAGCCGGTGTTTCTTTCGATTTTAGGGCACCAATTTTATTTATAAACAAAATCTTATTTCAGTGATTATTAAGCAAGTTTATGTTTCCAAAAAAAAGGACTTGCAATATTTAACCATGTAACAATCATGGTAATCAACCTAATTATGGTCACTATGATTTAAGATTTGATCTCCTTTCCATTGTAACGGATCGCATACAACAAGTTGTATTGATTTCGTAAGCCAAAACTTTTATAACTAATTATCACAAAACCATAGCAAGGTGCGGATCTGGAAAATCCAGCAGCTTCACGACAAATTTTGACCTAGAGGATGGCCGAACTGGGCTTAGCTTAAAACAACAAATTTGTAGCCCTATGAGTCGAGTATCTACTGTAAAAATTGTAGACTCGAACTCCAAACGGTTGCTTTTTAATGAGTTTTTGTAGTGAACTGGTGTCAAACAGAATTTTCACAAATTATAACCAAATTGTCACACGATTTTTTCCTTAATTATCTAACATAATCAATGGAAAAGATCAAGTATTAATATCAATATATTTTAGTAATAACCATGAATAATTTTCATGAAAAATTCATGATTTTTACTTCTTATAACTAATTAAATTAAAGGTACAACAATTAGTGCAACCAATTTATCAAGGAAAAACTTGGATTAGGGTTTCAAAAAAAATATAATTCTGAAATTATCAACAACCCAAAACCCCCTTTCAAGTTTAATCTTTTGGTAATTAAAAAAAATACATAGGTGGCTCGTGATACCACTATTGGATTATATAAAATTTATCTATTCACGAGTACGCAACATTAAATCAATCTATGTAATTAACTAATTAACCAAGAAATATAATGTGTACCTTAATAGCAAATAAAGTAAGAAACTTCTAGGGTTTAAAGAAAAACCCCTCTACGGTCGCACACACGACACACCGATGTACGTATGCTAGTACTTGATCACGAACACTTGAGCTTCTCCTTCTTGCTTTGGTCGAACCACACACAAAACCGAGGGTTTTGGGTCTATTGTCGCAAAAGGGAAGAGAGAGAGAGAGATTTGGGATTGCCTATAATCTCATATACGATGTTTCAAAATAAAACATTAAACTAGAGGCTTTATTTATAGGCAAGGTTTACTTGTTAAACAAGTTTAGGGTTAGATTAAGAGACACCATAAAGGGGCCGGCCCTATGTGGGCTTCCCATAACATTTCCCAATTGTATTTCAATTATAATCTTCTCTTAACTGTTAAGTAACGACTGTTAACTAGTAACCGTTAGTTTTAACGACTCTTCATTAATTAAATTCATGATTTTTATTAATTAATAAATTAATTAATACAAATACATTTGTGTCGAAACGTGTGACCCCGTAGGCTTAAATACTTTCCGGACATACGTTTATTTTTACGTGATCATATTCCTACACAACAACCACAGCAGCAGCAGCACCAGCCTGACCCGTAGGGAGCAGAGTTCCCGACGATGTTGGACCTTTACCATTCTCTGTAGCTCACCCATACTACCATCCAGGCTATTGATGCTCGAACACCAGGACAGGTTCACGGCATGGCGATATCAGTATGGTGCAGGGACGTCAGGGCACGGTGGAGGCTACGGTGATGGTTCAACTTCTGACTCAGAGTGACAGGTATTGCCCCTTTTTACTTGGTTTTCACGAGGATGTTTCCATGCTTTTGATACATTTAACATGACACTTTATTTTGTTTGATACACTTTACTTTGGATGATGACACATTTCGCAATTAGTTAGTTTGCTTTTATTATGTTGTGTTATGGTTTGGGTAATTTAGAAGCAGTTGGATGGCTAGATCTACAGCTAACTGGACTGGGAGGTCAAAACAGTATGGTGTGGTAATCGTTCCATGGGTAAAATCTCCCAATTTCAGGGGAAACTCTGCCAAAAATTTTTCTCTGAGCCTTTACTTTTACATTATCCTTAATCTGAATGCATGTGACACATTGAGGACAATGTGCAATTTGAGTGTGGGGACGGGAACAATTTGGGTAAATTCGGGACAATACTCAAACCATTGCTCGTCTAATTCAAGCCTTACACATAACTTCTTTGGAAACTAGCTTCTGTACTGCCCAATTGTTTCAAAAATTTGTTGTTTTTAAAGAAATGTGTCTAAAATGTTTTTCCTCCTCTCATTTATCAAATTAAAGTTCCATTAATTTTGTAAAAACCTAAAAAGTTGAAGTGAATTTTTACTGACAAGATAAACCAAATTTATTTTAATTATGAACTGACACTTTTCCTTTTCCCCTTTCAGTAAGAGTTCGAACCCTTTTAGAGAGGAACCAGGTAAATGCGATAGAGGTAGAACTTGACACGGTCATACGTCATGAGACGGACAAAATCAGAAGCCATATTTTTTAAGGATTGAGGCAACTAGGATTTCTCTTCTTCTCACCCCATTCTTTACCCAAAAAATATCGCCCTAGTAAGCCCCTTTGAGCCTAAACCCTTTCTTTTCTTAACCCCCAACATATTTGCAGAATAAACCCCCTCTGTAAATCACCCAAAACCCCTAAACCTTTTTCTTTTTACACCTCTTTATTTTAGTAAATAAACGGCTCTTTAAAAAGGTTTTCAAAAATAAAAACTTTTACTATTTTCTTACTATTAATAACAAGGCATAAAGTTGATGACCCTAGACTTCATACCCGTTGTCTTTGAAAAAAAATGGTCAAATAAAAGGGAGAAACGCCCTTAGAAGCTATCACAATTATGCCTCTAGAAGATTCAATTAGAAAATCGTGAAAGACTCCAAAGTTTTGAAAACATAATAAAAAGACCGTGATCAAGTACAAGTATTAGTAGCACATTCCTACCCTTCAACCCTAAGCCTACCCTGTTAAGACCTCATGATAAACTTGTGACTTCTGGTGAGATAGGTGGAGGTTCGATTCCGTGTCAAGCATATGCTCTCTATTTCATCTTACCTTGGTACGAGTGTCCACCCCCAAAATTCTCCAACCCGAGTAACGAGTGACCACTTGTGAGGTGTAAGATAAGTTACTGAAATAAATTTACGAATAAATGGTTCTAAATAGGCTACTGTCATAAATAACTTACCTTCAAACCTAAAAGGTTAAAATAAGTTACTGGAATAAAAATACGAAAAATGGAGGAGGTGCAACTTTTAATGGCACAAGTCTTGACAAAGGACAAAAATGGAAATTAGGGATGTGTCTAACCCCACATATTGTGAAGTTTTGCTTGAGGACAAGCAAAGGTTTGAGTGTGGCGATATTTGATAAACACTAAATTATACATATTTTTATTATAAAAAATTAGTCCAGACACAACATGACCCATTTCAAGCAGGGCACGACCCGTGCCCGTCCAGACGACTTGCTTATAAAAGCCAGCGTCCACCACTTTTCAATTCACTCAATTCTTTCCTGTCCTCTCCCACTTTTAGATTAGTAGAGCCACTTGGCGTTTTCGAGTCTTTAAGTATGTCAGAGTCTGTAAGAACTCTAACTAGTAGCAAAGGTTTGAGTGTGGGGATATTTGATAAACACTAAATTATACATATTTTTATTATAAAAAATTACTCACTTATCAGGAATAAACCTAACTACTAACATCAAAACAAGTCGATTTTGTTTTCTTTTAGTTTTCCAGGTTTTCTGAGGCCAAAGTACCAAAAGAAGCATAATCTCGCAGAAAAGTGAAGAAAATGCCAACTTTGGAAAAAACCAGCCTTAGCACGGCCCGTGCCCAGCCCGGTACACCCCGTGCCCGACCCGATTACTTAGGATCTTCGCCTAATTCGACACAAACTCGTGCTTCTGATCACACACTTTGCCTCCTGACATGGCACGACTTGTTCCCAACTCAACACAGCATGTGCCTCTGATGACACAAGATTTGGATATCAAGCTTCTGACACGGCATGGCCTGTGCCACATTCAACAAGCCCCGTTTCACTAACAAAGGAAGATTTGCGGATCAAAGTCACTGACACAACACGACCCGTTTCAAGCAGGGCACGACCCGTGCCTGTCCAGACGACTTTCCTACAAAAGCCAGCCTCCACCACTTTTCAATTAACTCAATTCTTTTCTTGTCCTTTCCCACTTTTAGATTAGTCGAGCCACTTGGCGTTTTCGAGTCTTTGAGTATGTCAGAGTCTGTAAGAACTATAACCAGCATTAGTAAATGAAAGCATTTTGTGTATGAAATTCTTCGTTTACTACCTGGCACATCTTTAAGCTAATCAGCAATGATTAGTTCAACTCTTACACTTAATTAGAGGTAACCAACTTTTAATGAGTTTTTGAGTTGTCTTTATAACGTTGTTTTATGGTGTGTCTAATGAATTTATGAAAACCCTTTTTTTTAAAGTTTATTATTGATTTTCTAAACTAAACATGCTCTTCGTATCATAGACCATTTGGGAAGTCGAAATCCAAAGGCCGGACTTGTGACACCCGGTCGGGGGATGATGTATGATCCGAAAGGTGACTCTCGCCCCATGATACATGATACGAATGAGGGTTGGTAATATTTTGTCACTTCATGGAAGCCGAGATGGTACATGTTTGTGAACTTGGCTCTGGTTATGTCGGGCGTACACATGTGGAGAGCTAGGTGTGAATGAAACGGGCCAGAGTCCCTTAAAAAGGTCCTTTTCATAATAATATAATCTGGCACGCAGGGTTGTTCCCTTGCTGGTTCATGACAGCGTGTCGAGTACGGCAAGTCACCGGTTTGAGGGACTCCGTAAGTAAATGGCATTATACCACTTTGTTTGTTTATTAGTGGCACCTTCCCACGACATTCGTACTCCTCGTAGATGGTTGATCGTGGAGATGGTGAATCAGCTTAAGATTCCGAAAGGTGGCTCGTCTTCTGCTGATAAACAATCTTAAAGCATAGTCTTAAAGTATCAACTCGATTTCAAGTTAATGGTATGTTTCTCCAATCAATATTGACAATGACAACTTAAATCTTAAAACCCATTTTATTTATCTATATATATTTATATATTACTAACTTATTTTCTAAAAACCAAAAGATAGAGTCTGGTTAAACGTTAACAAAGGTTGAGTATTGGGAGCTCTCATTTTCCATTATGCCCTGATCGACCCCGATTCAACTTACCACTACTATACTGCCCACGATGGGTGCACTTACCCGTGTAACGATGGGTGCACTTGCCCGTGTAACGATGGGTGCACTTGCCCGTGTAACGTGGTGAAATGGTAGCTTCAAGTTGCTAAAAAGGTTGAAGAAAAAATTTCCATATTTTTAGTACACCTCTGTACACGTCACTTTTCTTCCTCTTAAGAACTCTATGAAGTACCTTTTGAGAGCTCTTTGTCTCCTCTGGTTTTGTGAGAGGAGCTCTAGCTATTTTCTGTGTTTCTTCAATCTTCAACTTCTTATGAACAAAATTGTCAGCTTCAAGTCTTTGGTTCAACTTGAGATTGCCTTCTTCCTCTAATACCATAGACATCAAATCACACAAATCATTAGCAGAGGTTAGGCTTATAGCTTCGGGGGTGACCCATCCTCTGGCTTAGATTATGTCTCTCCAACTTTTAGCAGTTGCGAGTTGGCATCATTTGCGGCAAGCTTGATTTTCTCCTTTTCTTTGTTCACGGAAGTGTTGGCTTCTTTTGCAAATATTTCATGCCTTCTCTCTTTGGCTTGGTCTAATTTCTCCTTTCTTTCATTGATAGACCTTTTTTGATTATTTAGTTATATCAAGGACAACTTCATTGTCCTGATATAATTTCATGTTATCCTGAAGCATAAGTGCCTCAACCATCTCTTTGTCTGTTCTTTCCTGTTCCATCATTGCAATCATGTTTGCTACTAGTACTGAGTTAATCTTACTTACATCGTCAACAGGAAGGGTGGTTTCTTGCCTATTCAGAAGCTTTACAGGTCCTATGGCTTTTTGTTTTCTCAGATGCAAATAATTGTGCAGGAATCGTCACACCTTCCCCATTTCTTCTTTTCATTTTGCTGAAGTCTTTTAACTGAGCAACATGACTAAACATTCTTTCATTGAATTCTCTTGTCAAACCTTTGTCACACTATCTTCTCCCATCAAGATCTTCTACGTACCTGTCAAGAATGGGAATCAAAACAATTCTGGAACAATCTTGTTTGTTTTCCGGAGACTCCACATTCTTGTAGGCAGGATTGAATCTTTTCTCATATTCTGCCTGTAGAACTTCATCATCTGTCATCTTCTTTTTACCTTTCACAAGGTTAGGATTATCAGTAGGGTAGGTTATGACTTTGTTGCTGATGGCAACTTTTTTGACATCTTTTGGTAGTGGATTGATCTTTACTGTAGAGGCTAGAACTAGAGGCTTGTAATATTAAATAGAGGTGGGCTGGGTTTAAAGGTTTGAAATAGTTTAATAAGGTTTTAGTGGGCTTGGGCTTGGGAAGCCTTGTAAGCTTATGTGTGTGTCTATATAAACACACATAAGCCTCCTAGTTTAGGGCTGGCCATTCTAGAGAGAGGAATTTCGTGAGGCTTAGGGGGAGCAACAGAGATCTCGTGTTTTCTCATCCGTGTACCAGACGAATCACTGATTCGTGTGCATGTGTTGAAGGTTTAATCGACTGGTAATCTTTAATTATTGTGCTTATTATATTCATCTTTTGAACTTTTTCAACTTTATAGTGTTGAATCATCAGTCTAGTGGATTCCACACACTAGATTGTTTGTAGACATCGTGTTTGTAACGTTCTCGATCCTACAATTGGTATCAGAGCCAAGAAACAAGTGTTTCAAGGCTCACACGATATCTGATTCAAGTCTTTAATGATTTTACACAAGTTTTTGCAGGTTAGCAGTCGTATTCTCTTCAAAATTGCAGGTTTTTGCACTGTCCTAAGAGTTTTCGAGTCATACTGAGAGTTTTCGGTTCGGATTTAAAGTTCTCGGTTCGATTGGAGCAAGTTTTCGAGCAAAATTTCAAGGTTTCGGTTCGAATTCGTGAGCTTTCGGTTCAAGTTTGGAGTCTACGGTTCTTTTTTATGGAGTTTTCGGTTCGAACCTTCGAGTTTTCGGTTCGGACCTTCGAGATCTCGGTTCGGTTTTGGTGTTCTCGGTTCGGTTCGAGTTTTCGGTTCGGTCTAGTTTTCGGTTTGGTCCGTGTTTTCGGTTCGGTCAAGTTTTCGGTTCTGTCTAGTTTTCGGTTTGGTCCGGTTTTCGGTTCGGTCCGAGTTTTGTATTCGGTCCAGCTTTTGGTTCGGTCCGGTTTTCGGTTTGGTCCGAGTTTTCGGTTCGGTCCGAGGGTTCGGTTCGGTTCGGTTGACTATTTACTAAAATGGGCGTAACTTTCAAACTGTGTGGAGTTAGAAGGCCTATTACCAGTCGAAACGACCGTATCGACGAGCCCCACATTATTTTATCAACTTTTCGTTTTGATCATGATATTTCCACTCGTGAAAGGATTATGGAAAGTATTTCTAATGTGGACTCTCAAACTACGGAATGTTCAAACCCCACTTGCTGTGCCTTAATTAATGACTGGAAATCTAAATTTACTTATGAATGTTTGAATCATGAGAAAACTGGACATGGAGTTAAAGAATGTAAGGATCGCACTAGAATTTTCAGAGAAAAAAATTGAGGTTGCCAAACAAGAACTTAACTATGTTGAACATCAACTAAGTGATTACAAGGTTTTTTTTTATAGAAAATCTGAAACTAAGGTAGAAGAGTTAAATAAAGAAGTTCTATATCTTAGAACTAAACTTAGCACTGCCCAATCTATCTTAGATAAACATCAGATAATTCATTCAAAGATGATGGAGGCCAATCAGCATTTTTATAACTGTAATGAAAGAATTAAACATGTGAAAGCTCAATCTAGGATTAGGGCTTTACTCTGAAGAAAATGTTGAAACATCCACTCACAATGTTCCTCCCCCTTTAATGTGTGACATGATTTCTCTGCCTCTTACTGCTTAGCAAAAAGAAAAATTGGCTGCTGTCGAAAAAACAACTACATATGGTAAAAAGGAAAACATGTCTATTGAAAGCAAGCTTGTTGCATGTCCTATAAAACTTTCCGCTCCTCCTACTCACACTAATAAGCTGTGTCATGCAAAGATAATGTAACTGTTGAGAAGGACAGTGAATGCAATGACTCTAAATCTGACAGAGTTGAATTTCCTAAGTTTATTGCTGATGTGTACAATTCCGCATCAAAACTTACTGGATCAAATGTTTTTGGTGAACAAACATCATTTGGTGTGTTTTCTATTGGGAAGAATGATGGTCGTGTGAAATCTTTGAAAAAGGAGAAGGAACCACAGATTGCTAGTTCCCCAACCCCTGGTGTTTTTGTGTTTGGAAAAACCTGACAATGTGTTGAATGTGAAACAGGAAAGGGAATCTAAACCCCAAGACTTTGTCCCTTATCTTGAAGTTTACAATGCATATGATCAACACCAGCCGATAAAGCGGGAATATGTTTTATCCACTCGTCCTGATGGCAAAACATATTGGATTAAAAAACATGCTGCAAAACCAAAATGGCAATCCACTGGGCGACAGTTTTCCCAGCCTCCCTTTTTCAAAAGAAACAGTCATGTCACACTTGTGGAAAGCCTGGACACTTGGCACGAAATTGTTTGCATAAGCCCTATCAGCCATATTACCCAATGAAACAATTACAGACCAAAGAATCAACTGGGAACGGTAAAGATAAGCATAAGGAGGTTCCAAAGTCCCCAATCTCATCGGTGGGCTCTTGTAGTGGCAGCAATGCTTCATCATCAAACAATGCAAGAAATTCAAAAGCTGCAAAGTCTGGTTCTACTCAGTTCTCTACCAACCAGACAAGACTGAATGGCAACTTATCTGCGTTAGGCCATTATGATAATTCATGAGCTACATTCATCCCAAGGCGGCAGACTCAATGTCATGCTGCTCCAACTCTGCGAACTGCTTTCAATGACTATACGTCTGACTTTTATCTGAAAAGGTAGACATGTTTTAACTGTGGAGTTCCTGGTCACATTACGAGAAACTGTCTTGATCACCCCTACAGGCCCTGTTATCATGTGAACCAGAAGTTTCATCTCAGGTTTCAATAAAGTCTAAGCTGATGAAGGTGCAACCACCAAAGGCAATGAAGACTGCTAATCCTAAGGTTAAACCTTCTGATGGAAATTGGGGAGCTGCCAAAGAGCACAAAAACCTCTTAAATCAAAAACAGGTTTTTCCAAATTATGACAATTTTTATAAAAAGGTGAACATATCAAAATATCAAAAGGTTGAAAATCCTACAGTTGTCACTCCAAAGGCAATTAAAACTGTTTTAAAACATGATTTTAAAAAGAAACAGGTTGAAATACCTAAACTCACAACTCCAAAGGTGACTAAAACAGCTGTTAAATCACTAGAAATTTGGAAACCCAAACAAAAGGCAGCTGCTACTCCCCCAATTTTTGATTTCACAAAAGGCATGTTCTTAAAAGAAGTTTCATTTAGTGATGCTTCAGGAATACCCAGAACTACAATGGCCTGGGTACCTATTGCTAACTGATCTCTGACTTTGTGCAGGAACAGTCAAGGAGGACTTTCATTAACATTTTGTTTGTGATAGTGATTGTTCCAGGCACAGGATAGGAGGCATCTCTCCACAACATGACATGAAAATTTCAATGGAGGGTTTGTTTCCTTGTGAGAGGTAAATCTAAAAAATCAGCAAGGTACTGTTTAAATTGTTTGCTTCTTGATTGATTGTTTGTTTATATGATAAAGGATGAAACAAAAGCAACTCGCTGTGATTTCAAAGAATAACTTTGAGGTTAGCTTGGCCATTTTTGTTTAAATTTTCTTTGTTTCGTTATGTGTCAGTGTGTCGTCTCATTTATAAAAGTTAATAAAAAGAAAAAAATATATATATAAGTTATAAAAAAGAAAAATTTGTTATTAAAAATCAAAAAGCAAGGGGAAGAATAGAAAATATGGAAAAAGTTGACCCCTCATTTCAAAGTGTGCTTTTTAATTTTTAATCATTTGTTTGTGTGTTTGAGAATGAGGGAAATGAAATATTTCCATTATGAGAATGACTGACACGCGTAAGGCAGAAGTGAAAGACATGATCCAAGGTGATGTGCTCGGTAGGCTCGGTTTCAAAAAAACAAAGGTATGTGTCACAACACTTAAAGATAAAGTATGACATCTGACGGTAAACACACACTTAGGTTTAGTGCATGTTCTATTTGACTGCGAAATTGTTCCCGATACTCACGCCGGACTCCAGAGTGTTGAATCGAAAATCTCAAAAAGTCAGCGTCCCCTCTGTTTTGTATGAGCAAAGATCTGGGGATGTCAAAGCCGTTAGTCAAGTCTTGCCTCTGCTTTGGTGAGCAATGACCTGGTGTAGAATGGCTAACATGTTAATCAGACTTTCCTCTGTTTTGCTTAAGCAAAGACCTGGTTAGTCTGCATTAACGTGCTTGCAGATCACTGTATATTATTTTCAAAGAAAAAGAAGCCAATGTGCACAACAAAAGAGACCCTCTAGTGTCCAAAACCCTTTAGCCCTGACTTTGTGATTAGGCTTATGTGTTTGATGAAAGGTTACAACCTGACTGAAAAACGTCTCTGAGTTGAAATCGTAAAAGTCTTCGTATATTATCCCTATCTCTTGTGATCTGATCTTTCTCTTCTCAACCATGTCTCGAGAAAAGATTAAAAAATCTGGATATGGGAATGTGAAAATATGTGGTAGGGTGATTTGTAAATTTGGATATATAAAAATGCGGTCAAGTTTTAAATGGTAAATACTGAGTGACCAAACCACACACTAGGGCAAGCGTACCCGTCGTATGCAATATAGTATCAATAAGTACCGAGTATCAATCCACGGACGCGTAATCAGACTCCTGATAATGTATCATAACTAATATTTAACCGATGTAATTGGAATGATTGAATTAAGTAAACTAAGCAAGCAATAAGACTAACAGTAAACAAACAGCAGACAACGCAAACGACAGAAAAACAGAATGAGAGAGATATCACCTAGCCTAGAATCCACTAAACCCACATAAGACCCCCGGCAAGACCTATCAACATGAAACTATCACCAAGTGAGAATAATCCGACCAAGGAGGACTATAGACACATCCCGAATGATCAGACAATTCTAAATGAAGCACAGATAGCATAATATGTGAATTTGCACAACAGTTTCACAGTTTCGGTCAAAACAAGCAAAACTCGCATAAATCGGGAAACACTAAGAGATGTCTCTCTAAATGAATCCTAATACATGCAATGACTATAATTCTGATTATCTAGGACCTAGAAATCACTAAACACGAATAAATAGGCTCAAATCTCGCGGTCACAAGTATTCTAACCTATCAAACAATGTCTAGCCTATAACTAGCAAATGAAATAACCCGGTCAAGTTCATTCCATAAGGATGCACACAAAATCAGCCACTAATCAACGATATATCATCATGTAGGAGGTCTCCGGATCATGCATTAACCCAAAAACCCATTTAAGTTCAAGGATCAACAATAAACTAACTAATAATGGTTGCAATTCCACAATCCCTATCAATTAGTCCACATAATACATCATTAACAACAGCTAATTAAGCACACATAATCATCCCAAACAATCAAAACTAGAATCAAGAGCAAAAATCACATAATCATGTTGAAAAGTCAAACTGAAAAGTCAAAATGGGTAAAGCTTCATCTAAACTAAGTGATAAATGAGAAATCAGCCACAAATCATGTCTCTAATCATGAAATCAGTCAAATCTAAGGAAAACATGAACAAACAATCAACAACTAGGAAGAAGAAATCGATTTAGATGAAGAAATCTCCAACCGAAGCCTTCAAATCTTCAATCTAAGCTTCAAAATCTTCAATCCGGCCCTTGATTGCTTCAAAATGACGTATATGATCTCTTTCCGTGCTCCCACAGCTGCTCTCAGTCGAACTCCCTAAACCCTAGGCTCCAAGAATGCTTAAATACACGTTTTGGATTTTTTTGCCAATTGGGCCCGTTCATGGACCAACGAAACTGAGAAAGGAAAATTCGCTGGTCCATGAGGCCCACTTTACTCTTTTCTGGATTACAGGATCATGGACCAGCGAAAACTGACAGACTGGGGCTCGCTGGTCCATGACTGACACTGCAGCAGATTTTCAAGTTCTTCTATCTTTCACTCCCGAGCTCCAAATCGCGTTCCGTTTTTGCCCGAATCACCACAAATCAACCGATCACCACCAGATCACCTAAAATTCAACATATGAACAATTAAGTACCAAAACCTCATCAAAACTTGAACAAAAACCGGATAAAATGCGGGATTAATCACTCAAAAACATGTATAAGATGCGGTGCATCAAACATCCCCACACTTAACCCTTTTTCGTCCCGAAAAAGTTCGTGATGGAATCACAACCGAAAATTTTGACTTTTAGCTACTATCTTTTATTCAAAAAACATAGATACTCACGCGATAGCCACGATTACCGGTATTTCGGTCCGAATAAACCCAACCGCCGAAAACCGAAGCCCCTGAACATGCTTTATTCAATTTTATTACCAATTATGGGTCCCACACAATCAATTTCGCAACTAGGCCTAATCCCGTCTCAAAGCATGAATCAGCACGGGTCAAACTGGATTAGGGCTTTTCCCACCACAAGTGAATACAATATTTATGATTTGGAGATTATGGAATGTGAATGGATGGAATGATGGGTGAGCTTGAATTGAATTTATTTATTTAATCCTAAAACTAGGGCGAGTCTCCACCTAACATTACATCTCCTGAGTCCCTATCCCGAGAGGTAGTAAGCAGGCTTTGACCCTCGCACACAAAACCACATCACCCCAATAGATCATCTCCGGAGTCCCTATCCCTAGAGGTAGAACGTAGGATCAGCGAATTTTGTGCACTTTATTCGATTATTTTTTTTTTTCTTTTTTTTTTTGCATAAATAAAATCAAAACAAGCTCAAGATGGATGGATGGATGGGGCGCCACTATTTCTCGGATTTATTTTCATAAAAAGATCATAGTGTGCCGGGTTATCTCCAAATCATAAACATTTTACTCAATTGCGGTACCTATCAGCCTATTTAACAGTTTCGGCTTTGCTACTACACTAAAGGCGGGAACCCACAATATTTATTTAAATATTTATTTAAGTAGCGAAATCAGGGTTTTTAAGCTTTCAGAAATCAGCTGGGCCTACCAGCACATCAAAAACTAAGCGCGCTTTCAACTTTATTCAATTTTATTTACATTCGCCAAAAGCCAAAAATTCCAGTTTTTCTATCATTTTCCATTTTTTACCGCAAACAATTTTCAAGGACCATGTAAAAACACAACAGGGGGAAATGATCAGAAAGTTTCAAAAATTTTCACAATTTTAAGCAATTTCAGTTCAATTTACCCTCCTCCCGACACTTATTACGTACATTGCCCTCAATGTACGTTAAATCACAATCAAGCACAAAAAGAGGTAAAGGGAACTGAAATACTCCCCTGATCACTGTCGATGTGCCAGTGAACTACATAATGAATCTCGAACAGCTCTCGACCGATAAAATGCCAGAACTGCCGAAAGATGTGCAAATGAGCCCAAAAATCTCCAAAAATGAATGATGAAACAGCTCTCGACCAACAGGTGCCAGTACTGCTTCTCAGATAAGTATCTAATCAAACAAAACACACATCAAAGCCAACATCAAATAGATACATAACAGTGTAAAGTATCAAGTCAACCCAACCCATAAACAAAATATCCCGAGTTTGTAACTCTAAATAAATACATCAAAAATCAAAATAAAGAGAGTACAACTCGGATAAGAAGTAACCGATGTCTCAGGGCTGCTGATCTGGTGGAGGCTGGTCTGGAGGTGGTGGTGGCTGAAAACCACTGCTGGATGCTTCTTTAATGCCTTGCGCTTCTTCCGAGCGCGCGAAGATTGACCTTGAGCCATACCTGCAAAATTTCTCAACAAAATCAAGTTAGTACATTGAATAAAATGAGAAAATATGAAAATCGGGCTTCAGACGGGTAATAGCTGAAATAATCGGCAAAGTAATGTAATCTGATCGAATGCAAACTGCGAGAATGGAGATTGAGTACCCGACAGCTTGCATTAACCAGAACCAGCTAAACCCAAGTGAAACCCTTACACGAACCGCCTAATTGTCGTTTATGAAGAGAACGATTCGCATGTGAAGTCAATGTGATCAGAAAGCAGGGCTGCGAATCGCTGGAATGGAGATTGATTACCAACGATTTGCAGCCACTGAACTAGTATGCACAATCACAGTTTTACTGAAAACGGGCTGCTCATTTGTCATTTATGAAGGGAACGGCCCGAAATAAGCAAAACAAAAGAAAAACTGATGAAATCCTAGCACAGACCGCCCTTTGTCATTTATGAAAAGACGGTTTGCGCGAGGACGAATCACAAAAGCCTAGAAAACCAGTGTGTGGACGTTTGTTTAAAAATTATGAAGTGAACATCACACAAACTGGAATTCTAAACAAACCCGAGAAAATGTACCGTCCTACGGACCACTGGAATGGAGATTGAGTACCAATGGTTTGCATTACGGCACAAAATCTCTCGAAAAACGGGCATGACCCGTTCGTAAAACGGACAAAACCAACACCCAATTTTGGGTGTTCCAATCAATTGAAACAGTCATAATCAAACAGATATGCATCAAGGAACCCATAATTGAAGTATTAAACAATTAAAACTAAATTAAAGAAAGATAAACGATAAAATATAAAAAACAACTAACATGTAAACTAAGAGTCCTACAAAGTAAGAAATCTAAACCTAAAACAAAACGAGGAACCTAAATGATGAAAATAGAAACACGGAATTAAAATAATCAAGCCTAATTAATTAAACATATTTTTTTCTGATTTTTTTTTTATATAAAAAAAATATAAAAGCGAGTAAAAAAAAAAAAAACGAAATCAAAAGACATTAACCTAGCAAAACATAAACTAAGCTAACAGTAAGCCTAAATTAACTAAAGAAACGAAACCTAAACTATCTAAAGAGATTTTAAGAATGATCCTTAAAATTGAAACGCTAACCTCACTAACCCACAACACACAGCCAAACTACCTCCAAGCTCTTAGATCATCAGGAACAAACACATTAGTCTAAAAACGAGAAACTATTGAAATGTAAACTAAAAGCTAAACGAAACAACTTAAAACAAACTAACCTAAAGCAAAGAACCTAAACATGATAACCAAAAAGAAAACCGAGTCTAGCAAGTCGAAACTACAAAAAACAAGCCTAAACCTAAACAGACTTAACAAAACTAACCTGATAAGGTGCAACTAAATGAAAACCATTAGCCAAAGTACCAAAAGTACTTAAAACTAACCCATCCGAAGCAAAATTCCTAACAAAGTGTAAAGTGGAAAGCAAAAAAAAAAATCCAAAAGGAACTAAAAGATTAAATCTAGAACTCCTTGAGCGATTCTCAAAAACAAGAAATAAACACTCCTCAAAATTGCATAGGATGACAACCACAAACAAAATTGCAGCAACACATGAAAACACAACTAAAACAAATCTTTTAACATACGTGGCTTGAATAACACAGAAACTGGAATTGAAATTCTGTTGCAATCATATTAAACCAACTCAGCACGATACAATCCAAAAACTTTAGCTGTGAGATCAGTGATTCGCAGACCTGGGTGAATAATCAGGTGGAAGCAGGTGGAGGATGTGGCAGTCGGGGAAGGAGAGGCGCCGGTAAGCAGAGCAGCGGCGGTGGCTGTGATGTAGCGGATGGTGGCGGTGGGGACCTGTAGCGCCGGAGATGGGATGGTGGGAGTGGGGGTGCGCCGGAGAGAGGGGGACGGTGGTGAAGTAGATGGTGAGCAACGGTGGTGGTTAGGGGCTGGGAGGATGGTGCGGCGATTAGTGGAGGAGCGGCGCGGCTAGGGAATTGGAGAAGGAGAGGGGCGGCGACTGGGGAGGCTGGCGGCGAACAATAATGGAGAGGGGAAGAGAGAGACGACGGGAGGGTCACGGTGGCGGTGGTGTGGATAGTCGCCGGTGACAGAGGGACCGAGAATGGGAGGATGGAGAGGGTAAATTGAACTTTGAACTGATTTGGGGATTTTAAAAAATTTTGACCTAATTTTTCTATTAAAGAAACTCGCGGACCAGTGAAAACATGTATATTAAACTCGTTGGTCCATGAACAAACAGATCTGCAGCTTCTTAACGGGTCGCGGACCAGCGAAACCCTGTGAGAGGAAACTCGCTGGTCCATGACCTCAGTGCATCAGCAACACAAATTTTTTTTTAAAATTCTTAAAAACCATCCGAATCGAGAAACCGAAAAAAAACCAGTCATCAAAAATCATTCATAACTATCATAAAACTTACCCGGGACTGTTCGGGACTCAAAAATAGTATCACAAACCTGTTTTGCTCGTTCTTTACCCGAAATATATCCATAATTCCAAAAATAACCCTATAAACTTAATTTTGCTAAAATGTTCCAAAACCAACCAAATCAATTTCCGATAATTCCGACCATCATCAATCATCATCAAACCATACCTGGGACTGCTCGGGACTTACCAACGCTAGCGTAAAGCTTTCAAACATATAACTTACCCGATCCAAGCCCAAAACACTAAAAATTGCAATATTTTGCCAAAACTTCAATTTTGCACGTATTCCAATGTAATCCTCACCGAATGAACGTGTTTTCAATCCGGATGTTTCCTAAAACCTGCAAAACTTAAAAACCACGCATAAAATGGAAAAAGAAAGATTAAATGCAATCGATTTAACCTAAAACTACCAAAAAGCCAAAGAAGACTAAGAAAAAGTCAAACAAAGCTAGAAATCAACCAAATAAGCACATAATACCTAAATTAACCTCAAAACCTAAACGGGCTGCCTCCCGCAAGCGCTGAAGTTATTTACGAGTCGTCAGCCAGACTCGACCCCGCGATTAAGTCAACCGGGGTCATGGACGTGACCCCCCTCACTACCAAAACTGCTCTCATCAAACCCGTGCACGCGCCATTCCTTAAACAAGGACTCAACTCCCTTATGTCGATCACACAAATACATGGCATACACATCAGCCGCCCATGGCCTATCACTCACTGAAGCCTTTTTCTTCACATCAGGCGGCTTTTTCTGCTTCACTTTAACACACTTCTTCTCCCCACACTTCTTCTTTGTCGTGGTGTGCAAGGTTTTTGGAGTCTTCGGAGCAACCAGAGGTGGATCGGGGAGAGGATATGTGGCTCCAATAAATACGCTCTCAGCTAAGTTATCCACATGTGATGATTCTTCCTTAATTTCCATACCTGGCCCTCCATATAGCATGGCCTCCAACTCCTCGAGATCTCTATCTGGATCAAAAGTATCAGCATTCTCAACCACGAGTGGCACATCCAGCCAATCCTCTCCAAATTCCTCAAACATCTGATCATCAAATGTATCATGTTGGGCTGGATCTGTAGCCTCAATCTGATGCACAACGGCATTTTGATGTTTCGCGTGCTGCGTAGAACCGGCGACACTGAATGTCACAGCCTCATCATCCACTCTCAATGTCAATGTGCCTTTCTGCACATTCACCAATGCACCAGCTGTAGCTAAGAAAGGGCGTCCTAAAATGAATGGTACATTGGTGTCCTCAATCATATCCAGAATGACAAAATCCACAGGAAACACAAATTTATCGATCTTCACCAAAACATTCTCTATCATCCCGCGTGGAAACTTAACGGATCTATCGGCAAACTGAATACGCATACGAGTCGGCTTTGGGTCACCTAGGTCTAGCTGTTTGAATAGAGAGTATGGCATCAAATTGATGCTAGCACCTAGGTCGGCAAGAGCATTCCTGACAGACAAACTACCTAACATACAAGGGACAGTGAAACTCCCTGGATCAGTCAGCTTCGGTGGCAGTTTGTTCTGGATGACCAATGAACACTCCTCGCTGAGTGTAACCTGTGGAACATTTGGAATTTTCTTCTTGCTACTCAGCATGTCTCTCAGAAACTTTAAGTATTTCGGCATGTGCCTGAGTGCCTCAACCAATGGAATGTTGATATGCAGCTGCTTTAACATATCAATGAATTTCCTATGTTGCTCTACTTCAACTTGCATTAGTCTCTCCGGATATGGAATGCGTGGAACGTAAGCTCTAATCGGTTCCATGGGACGTGTTGTACTTGCTGGGCTTAGCCTAGATTGCACCTGCCCAGGAGCCTCAATCTCAATCTCCTCGTCGATCTCATCATCACTATCCTCATCAACCGGCTCAGCAACGACCGTCGGCTCTGGATCTGGAGTGGTTTTGCCACTCATAGAAAAGATTGCACTCACATTTTGTTTTGGGTTTATTTTAGTGTTACCTGGTAAACCTCCGTGCTGACGCTCTGACATAGATTTGGCAAGCTGGCCCATCTGTCTCTCAAGATTTTGCATATGAGTGCCCATGTTTCCCATTTCTTTCACAACAGTGGAGATATCCTGCTCGTTTTTAGAAAAACGCGATTCATTCTGCTGGGCAACTTTCTGAATATCCAGAGCAGATTGCTGGTTCTACTGCATCATCTGAGCCATCATGTCAGTAAGATTCTTCATACCCGTATCCTCGGACTGAATCGGGATCTGCCTAGTGCTCTCAGGGTTAGGGTTATAGAAACCCTGCTGTCTCTGTGGCAGTCGTGGCTGAAACCCCGGTGGGTTCGAACTGCTCGGCTCTTGCCTCCACCCCGAATTCTGGTTTGTTCTCCAACCTTGATTGTAGCTATACTGGTTGGGCGGTGGGCGGGCCTGGCTAGCCATGTAATCGACCTGCTCAGGTAGCTCGGTGCTACCAACAATGGGACAACTCGTGATATCATGAGGACCAGCACACAACTGACAAAATTTAACATGTTGTTGTGTCTCCTGTGACTGGTTCATCTGTTTCTGACTCGTCTGCATCTCTTTCATCATCTGCGAGAGCGCATCGACCTGCACTGAGAGAGCTGTAACGGGATCTACCTGATGAACCCCTCTCGCCTGGGGTTGTCTACTCGTACGTGTGGTAGACCACTGGTAGCCGTTCAGTGCAAGCTCTTCGAGTAAATCACGCGCCTCCTCTGGCGTTTTGCTGCTCAGAGATCCCCCGGCGGAACTATCAACAGTAGGTCGCGTGAGGGCGTTCAGACCGCCATAGAAAATCTGTACCTGCTGATGTAACTCGATGCCATGAGATGGGCATTTCCTCAACAACTCCTTAAATCTCTCCCATGCCTCATACAAACTCTCGGTGTCCTCCTGCACGAATGAATAAATCTTGTTTCGGAACATCGCGGCTTTCGACGGAGGAAAATACTTGGAAACGAATTTCTGGGTCAAAGCATCCCAAGTAGTAATAGAACCAGGCGGGAGGGACTGAAGCCACGCCTTCGCTGCGCCGCGAAGGGAAAATGGGAAGAGTCTCAACTTAATGGCCTCCGATGTGACTCCATTGAGTTTGAACGTGTCGCAAACCTCAAGGAAATTTGTAATATGAGCCATCGGGTCATCGTTCGGAAATCCATCGAACTGAACAGAATTTATGATCATGGAAATGGTCTGAGGCTAGATATGGAAGTTGTTAGCCTCCACGGGTGGTCGTATGACACTGGGCTGCGCCCCCGCGATGTCGGGACGAGCGTAATCGGCGAGTGTACGTCTCGGCGGAAGTGCCATCGGAACTGGAACAACTAATGCCTCCAAACGTCGAAATCTATGAAAAACCCTCTCAGGCTCGGACAACGGTGAAAAAGGACTCCTTCGACGACGAATGCGCATAAACCGACGAAAAACGAAAAAGAAAACAGAAACAGAACATAGAGAAACTAGACTAAGCTAATAAACTAACTAACACGTAGGTAAACACAGAAATAAGCAGACATACTAGAAACATGCAAATAACACAAATAACAGAAAACAAGTAAATAGCTAAACTACTAGCTCTGATAGGTCTCGAAAGCTGACGCGTCCCCGGCAACGGCGCCAAAAACTTGATGTGTAAATTTGGATGTATAAAAATGTGGTCAAGTTTTAAATGGTAAATATTGAGTGACCAAACCACACACTAGGGCAAGCGTACCCGTCGTATGCAATATGATATCAATAAGTACCGAGTATCAATCCACGGACGCGTAATCAAACTCCCGATAATGTATCATAACTAATATTTAACCGATGCAATTGGAATGATTGAATTAAGTAAACTAAGCAAGCAATAAGACTAACAGTAAACAAACAGCAGACAACGCAAACGATAGAAAAACAGAATGAGAGAGATATCACCTAGCCTAGAATCCACTAAACCCACATAAGACCCCCGGCAAGACCTATCAACATGAAACTATCACCAAGTGAGAATAATCCGACCAAGGAGGACTATAGACACATCCCGAATGATCAGACAATTCTAAATGAAGCACAGATAGCATAATATGTTAATTTGCACAACAGTTTCACAGTTTCGGTCAAAACAAGCAAAACTCGCATAAATCGGGAAACACTAAGAGATGTCTCTCTAAATGAATCCTAATACATGCAATGACTCTAATTCTGATTATCTAGGACCTAGAAATCACTAAACACGAATAAATAGGCTCAAATCTCGCGGTCACAAGTATTCTAACATATCAAACAATGTCTAGCCTATAACTAGCAAATGAAATAACTCGGTCAAGTTCATTCCATAAGGATGCACACAAAATCAGCCACTAATCAACGATATATCATCATGTAGGAGGTCTCCGGATCATGCATTAACCCAAAAACCCATTTAAGTTCAAGGATCAACAATAAACTAACTAATAATGGTTGCAATTGCACAATCCCTATCAATTAGTCCACATAATACATCATTAACAGCAACTAATTAAGCACACATAATCATCCCAAACAATCAAAACTAGAATCAAGAGCAAAAATCACATAATCATGTTGAAAAGTCAAACCGAAAAGTCAAAATGGGTAAAGCTTCATCTAAACTAAGTGATAAATGAGAAATCAGCCACAAATCATGTCTCTAATCATGAAATCAGTCAAATCTAAGGAAAACATGAACAAACAATCAACAACTAGGAAGAAGAAACCGATTTAGATGAAGAAATCTCCAACCGAAGCCTTCAAATCTTCAATCTAAGCTTCAAAATCTTCAATCCGGCCCTTGATTGCTTCAAAATGACGTATATGATCTCTTTCCGTGCTCCCACAGCTGCTCTCAGTCGAACTCCCTAAACCCTAGGCTCCAAGAATGCTTAAATACACGTTTTGGATTTTTTAGCCAACTGGGCCCGTTCATGGACCAACGAAACTGAGAAAGGAAAACTCACTGGTCCATGAGGCCCACTTTACTCTTTTCTGGATTACAGGATCATGGACCAGCGAAAACTGACAGACTGGGGCTCGCTGGTCCATGACTGACACTGCAGCAGATTTTCAAGATCTTCTATCTTTCACTCCCGAGCTCCAAATCGCGTTCCGTTTTTGCCCGAATCACCACAAATCAACCGATCACCACCAGATCACCTAAAATTCAACATATGAACAATTAAGTACCAAAACCTCATCAAAACTTGAACAAAAACCAGATAAAATGCGGGATTAATCACTCGAAAACATGTATAAGATGCGGTGCATCATAGGGAATGATCAAGCTTGATAGACCGTACGTAATAATTACCTAGGATTTGTGTGTGACTGTCTCATGTTCGTAATTAATGTACCTAAAAGATAAATAAGTGACAAACAGCCTAGAAAAGAGGAACATGGGTTTAAAGAGGATCAATATACTGGTAATCAGCTGGACGTGTTCGAGTAACAGATGCTGAAAAGGGTTCCTCAGTTCAGACAAAGACGGTTTGATCCCAAATAATACCTTCTCGTTTAGTAATTTGGTATGTTTGTTTTATTTATAATTTTCTTTTGAGTCTTCTTAAGTTTTTAGTGTTTATTTTTTCAACCATGGCCAGGTTAGCTTAAAGGTTTTAATATGTTTTTGTGGGTTGTGTAAGAAATTATGCCCCACCCTAGAAGTGACCCGTTTTTTTAGGGGGAGAAGGTGAGATAAGAAGTTAAGATAATAGGTATTATCTCAGGGGGAGATATGCATTATCTCAGGGGAAGTGTGAAGTGTCCTCGGGTTCAGGGAAGTATTTATAGGAAACCCGTAACCTATGTTAGGGGTTTGGTTAAATAATGTTATTCACCCGCTGACCCAGTAACCAATCATCATTGTCTGGTTAATGTTTGTTTCATGTTATGCATTGCAGGTTAAATGCAAAAAAAAAATGTCATGGAAAAGAAAATTCAAGGACTTTGTTGATAAAAGCATTGTTGCTGCTGCAACTTGTGTCGAAGAACAACCCGGAAAACGACTTACCCTACTGAAGAAGCTAATGCTTAGGGGAAGTTTGTTGATTCAAGTTAAGCTTCCACAGATCAAGAAGAAATTGTTCACAACTTGATGGGAAGCTAAATGCAGCCATCTCAAGATCTACAGTAAAAAATGCAAAGATAAAGGTTTTTTAAAATTTTATCCTCTGAAGACACAGACAAGTGAAGACAGTTACCAATGATTCAGCAAGGAGCCAAGATCATTAAAAAAGAAAGAGGCAAGTGCATGAGAATCCTCCTCTCATTACTTGTTCGTCATTTAAAGTCCAAGTTGTTGCTGATTGAGAGATTGCTCCCAAAAAGTCTCTTGTTGCTGCCCAATGAAGATTGTTGAAGGAAAGATCTTCACCATAACTAGTTCAAGCCAAAAGAAGATTTCAAAGCTGAAGACTAAAAGTCAAAGACGTTTAATATCACAAGCCTAGGGGAAGATTGTAGAGGCTAGAATTAGAGGCTTGTAATATTAAATAGAGGTGGGCTGGGCTTAGTGGTTTGAAACAGTTTAATAAGGTTTTAGTGGGCTTGGGCTTGGGAAGCCTTGTAAGCTTATGTGTGTGTCTATATAAAAACACATAAGCCTCCTAGTTTAGGGCGGGCCATTCTAGAAAGAGGAATTTCGTGAGGCTTAGGGGGAGGAACAGAGAACTCGTGTTTTCTCATCCGTGTACCAGACGAATCACTAATTCGTGTGCATGTGTTGAAGGTTTAATCGACTGGTAATCTTCAATTATTGTGCTTATTGTATTCATCTTTTGAATTTCTTCATCTTTATAGTCTTGAATCATCAGTCTAGTGGATTCCGCTCACTAGATTGTTTATAGATATCGTGTTTGGAACGTTCTCGATCCTACATTTACCTCACATGTCCCTGTTTTATATTTGGCCAAAATTTCATTTACAATTTTAGGAGTGGAGGGAACCACATGAACAATTTTTGAGTGATCCCTTGCTGGTGGGTAATAAGGTCCAAACACTATCAGGTACCCTCTTTCATCTCTAATTCCTCCTAAATCAACTGGAGGGGCTTCAATTTGAAGAAACTGTTCTAGTTCCACAGGAGGAAAATGAGCAGAAGTCAACCATGAAAAGTTGATTCCCTGATGAATCTTTCTTGTTGATAGCATATCTAGTGTCTCTGCTTCTTCCCATATGTTTACCTGAGTGAATTGAAACTAATTCGGTGATTTGTATCTGCTGCAAAGAACATAAGTGAGTTAGTTTCATCCTCCGAAGTAACTATTTGCTCCGAGGTAACTTGATCAGCAGTAGGAACCAGAGCATGTTCCGAGACAATGGGTTCTCCCGAGATAACATTCACATCCGAGGTAAATTGTTCACCTGGAGTAATGTGTTATCCTG
The DNA here is from genome assembly GCA_039602395.1 of Deinandra increscens subsp. villosa. Taxonomy (NCBI): domain Eukaryota; kingdom Viridiplantae; phylum Streptophyta; class Magnoliopsida; order Asterales; family Asteraceae; genus Deinandra; species Deinandra increscens. Next base: position 46,813,703 of record JBCNJP010000007.1, on the reverse strand, counting down.
AGATAACTTCTTCAGCCTCCGGGGTAACTGTGGTTTCATTTACCTCGGGAGCTATCAAATCTCTGTAGTCCTTCAGAACTTCTTCTATCTGGTCATCAGCAATGTCCATATCAATTTTGTACACATTTTCAATGGAATTAGGATTATCTTGGACATGCTGGTCATGGTCATTGTCAGCGGTGCCTTCTTTCAAAACACTTTCAACCCCTCATCATCTTTATTTCCATCTACATCATCATCATCATCATCATCTTTGTCATCATCATCAATATCCATAACTTCTATTTCAGCATCTAGGTCAACTCCTTCTTCTTCAGCAATTGCCCTCGTTTAAGGGGTGATGAAATATCTTTCTATTATTTCTTGAATTTCCCTGTTAGAAGTAGCAAGAGCTCCTGCAGCTATCATAGCAAAGAGAAAGATTTCCTTCAAGTTATCTTGTTGTGGGGCTACTACAATAATGTTAGCCATTGAGACCTTTTTCCATGCTTCTTCTATAGTGAAAGGTTCTCTTCCCACGGAGTTGAATAACCTCAGTTTAACCTCCTTGGGTACTCTTGTGTACCAGTCATACTTAGTAAAGTCTTCTTCTTTGTAGGCCCTATACCCCTCCATTTTGGCAGCATCATCTTTATCTATGCCAAATTCTTATGGTGGAGTGGTGGCTTTAGACTTTGAGTCCTCACTTCTGGTATACACCTTCTTTTGTAGAAGCTACTTGCTGGTGCTTCACTTGCTTCAATTCTTCACCCTGTAATTTCACAGTGTGTGAAAGAAAAGTGAACTATGTTTGTAAATTCTGGTACAGACCGTTAATTCATTTAATGAGAGCTTGCTCTCCACTGATTTGAAACCAGTATCCTTGAGAAAAGAAGGACCATCAACATGGCTTGATCATGTCCCTCACCGTGGTTTTCTTAGCTCCTTGGATTCCCAAACACACCTTCGTTTACCTCGGGCACCACTAAAGGTACCTTTAGGTCAGAAGATGGCCTAGTTGCTATGAATTGGGTCTTATTAATGTTACCACTGACCACTGGTTCCAGTAGGGAACCAAGCGTAGCAGCAACCCTTTTCACATCAGCCATGTCTATCCTATGGCTGAACTCCTTACCAGAGTGTGGTTGGGGTGAGTTTTCCTTAAAGCTCTTCAACACATCTCCTGCTAATAAGGTTTTTGTAGATTGTGTATCATAAGAGGTACATAAAATGTCATCACCTTCACTTTGAGGTGTAAATTGGTTTGGTCTTCTTGGAGTTTTACTAGTGAATGAGGGATGTACATTCAGACCTATAGGGTCATCTCCTTTTGGAGAATCACCTTTTGTGTGGCTATTCATTTTGGCTCTTTTCTGCCTAGGAGCTTTGTCCTTGGCAAGGCTTGAAGCTTAGGTGGCTATGTGTTGCACAGGTGGAGTAGACATTGCATCCTATTTCTCAGGTTTCTCTGGATCATTGGTGGGGGATGAAATGGCAGAGATGTTAATGTATTTTGACTATCTTTTCCTCTTTTTGAGTGGTAGTTGTTTGGAAGAGGAAGGATATATAGTTAGGGGTTCAACCTCTACTGGTATAGCAGGGTTGTCGACTGGAGCAACAGGCTTGGGGTTTACCTGTGGTTGCACCATTGATGCACCCACAAGAGGTCTAGGCACAAATATAGGATGGTCAGTGTCCCTACCTGCATAGCCTTTGTTCTTTTCATTACTTGAAAGATATGAAAACAACTTTTCATTTGAGACCCTTAGTTGGTAAAGCGTATTTGAAGTTTTCAAATTTGGTATCAAACATTTTAGAATGTGTTGCAAAAACCTGGGATACATGTTTAAGAAATGAACATTGTTTGGTTTTAAATTATCCACCATCCCATTTAACACCATTCTGCTACAAAAATTGAAATTTAGACCTTGTACCAAGCCATGAAAAGTTGAGGTTTGTACTGAGGAGAGTTTATCAACACGTTTCTTTGAGGATAGATTGGCCAGAATCACATGTGCCAGAAATCTCCATTTGAATGGCAATTGTGACTTCTTTAGTTTCTTATTAGATCCTCCATAGCCTACAGCCCTTAAGGTTGCAAGATATTCAGAGGACGGCACGTCTTTGAAGCCTCCTAGGTCATTGAATTTCATATGTGCTCTTATGATTTCCTCGGTAATTTTTACCTCGTGACCTTGAACAGTCAAGTGTACTTCAAAGACTCTAGCAACATTTTTCGTTCTTGATGCATTGTGCCGGAAATAAGTTAACACCTCTTCACGAATGTGTGATGCTTGAAGGAAGTCAATCATCTCATGGAAGATAGTGTTCTTCCCTGTTTTTGATAACAGTGTCACTGTAATGTGGTCGGCATGAAATAGAGCATTTGCATCAGAAGAAGATTCACATTTCTTTGCTTTAGGTTCCATTTATGGTTGATATGGGTTGAAAAATGAACGGAATCGGAGAAATAGGACTAGGAAAGCAGAGAAAGTGAAGGTTTGGAGGTATGTGAGAGATTCGCTAAGTAAATTAGTGCATTTAATTTGTTTAATCGTGGAATCGTGGGTTTTAGGTTACCACGATTTTCTTTAAATTGGGGTTATGGAAGGGACAGTTATTGTAAAAAGTGCAAGTGGGTCTGGTAAAAGAGAAAAAGGTGTGGTGACATGGATACTCTCCTTGGACCAAGCGTTGTCACATCGACAACTTGCTTAGATATTTATTTCAAGGAGAAAACCCTTTCTTAAGTTTTCAGTAAAAACTTATCTCGGAGGAAAATGTTTATCGTGAACCTAGGTAAAATATTATCTCAGGTGAAATTACCTTGGATGAGGTCTTCACAGGAGATACCCTTTTCATTTTACTGACCCGGTTCAGGTTATCTCGGGTGAGATATCTTCATCCGATATAAGTAAGATTACCTCGGGTATAGTTATCTCGGGTGAGATAACTTCTCCCTAGGTAATATTAGTTATTTCGAAAAGGTTATCTCGGTTGAGATTACCTCGGAAACACTTTTTACAAGAAATGTTGTGGCTTAAGGACTTTTCAAAGGTTTTTACCCGAGATAAATTATCTCGGGTGAGCTCTTCGCAGATTCTTCCAAAGGAATTCACCTAGGAAGAAAAAAAATTTCTTTTTCTTTTTGTATCAAGAGATGGATCCAAAATTCATTTTAGTTAGATTTTATACGATTCTTTTTAATCAAAATTTAAAATGCCCATGGCTGTGATAAGGTAGAAGAATCTAGCCCCATCAAATGCTTTTGTAAATAAGTCAGCCAATTGATTTTCAGTTGGAACATGATGAAGTTTGATTAACTTCTTTTCAACACAATCTCTAGTAAAATGATACCTGATTTCAGTGTGTTTTGTTTTTGAATGTTTTACTGGATAGTTGGTGATGCTGATGGCACTTGTGTTGTCAGCATACATAGGAGTTTCTATGAAGTTGATGCCATAGTCCATCATCTGATTTTGAATCCACAGCACCTAACCATAACATGCTGAAGTGCAATGTACTTTGCCTCTGTTGTGGATGTTGAGACACAAGTTTGCTTCTTACATTGCCATGAGACAAGTCTGTCGCCAAGAAATTGGCATCCACTAGATGTTGACTTTTTGTGAAGATTGCATCCTCCATAGTCACTGTCTATAAAAGCCTTTAGGTTGAAGTATTTGTTTTTAGGATACCACAACCCAAGCTTTGGTTGTCCTTTTAGGTACCTAAAAATTCGTTTAACAACATTTAAGTGTTTTTACAGCAACAGGAGTATGTGAGCTCAGCCTTTCAAGTGAAAGAGAATTTGAGTCATTACAACCTATTGAAGTTGACACAGATGTTTGTGATTGAATGTTCTGATCACTTTCATTCCTTGAGTTTGCAAGACCATCAGCTGTGTCATTATAAGTTAACAGATTGTCTTCAGCTGGTTCTTATGATTCATTTTCAATTTAAGGAATAGGTGGGTCCATCAGAATTGAGTTTAATTACAGTTCCTGTAGTCAAGTTGAATCTGGTTGTTGGGACAAAAGGTTTTGTGCTAACAAATGAACAGAATGGAGGGTCAACACATTTGAACCTTCCATTATCAGTATCTTGAGGTACTTTTGCCCGCACATCTTTACTAAAAGGCTTATCAATAGTTATATTGAAAGCAGTGGTTAGTGAGTCAATATCAAATAACCATGAGGGCTCAGTTCTAAATTTGTTCTTTGATTTTTCATTAAATACCACGTTTATGGTTTCTTCAACAATTTTAAAACTCGTGTTGTATACTCTGTATGCCTTAGAGACACTGGAGTATCCAACAAAATAGCCATCTATAGATTTTTCAGCAAATTTTGATAGCTGCTCATTGGTTATTATTACTATAACAGGACAACCAAATGATTTAAGAAAATAGATATTTGGTTTTCTCTTTCTCCAAATTTCATAAGGTGTCTTGTTTTGTCCTTTTACAACCAAAATCCCGTTTTGCACATAGCATGTAGTATTTACTACTTCTGCCTAAAAAGTTACACGTAATTTTGATTCAGCCAACATGGATCTTGCAGCTTCAATTAGAGTTCTATTTCTCCTTTCAACAACACCATTTTGCTGAGGAGTTATAGCTGCACTGAATTGCCTAGCAATTCCTTTCTCTTCATAGAAAGAGTTTAAAAACTGATTTTTAAACTCTGTACCATTGTCACTTCTTAATTTTTTACTTTTACATTAGACTGATTTTCAAGCTGAATGATTAGTGCTTTAAAATCTCAGGGGTTTCATCTTTGGTTGAAAGAAAGAACACTCAGGTATATCTTGAAAAATCATCGGTTATTACAAAGCAATAAGACTTTTTCCCTAAGCTCTTCACCCTTATAGCACCAAATAAGTCCATATGTAACAATTTATAAGGGCATTGAGATAGAGCTTTCCATTTTGGGCTTATGAGAAGATTTGTGTTGCTTACCTTCTAGACAAGCAATACATTGTTCTGCACATGTGAACGTTTTATTTGGTAAACCTTTGACCAAACCAAGTTTTACAAGTTTGCTCATTGTTTCAAGGTTCACATGGCCTAATCTGCTGTGCCATTAATCCGATTCATCAACAGAAGCCTTGGATATAAGGCAGGTGATACCATCCTTAGATGTTGTATGTGCCATATCCAGAATGTATAGACCATCCTTCCTAGGTGCTTTTATTAAAATCAATTCATCGGATATTTTAACACCTGGTTTAAGGATGATAGCTTCTGTTTCATTAAACAAAACATTCAATTTCTTCTCACACATTTGTGAGACACTAAGAAGATTGAAGTTTAGAATAATAACATAATTTACCTTGTCAAAGGTAAGCTTCCCATTTGTAAAGGTTCCTTGTCCAGAAATTTTACCCTCAGTGCTTCCAAAAGCAACTGCTCCTCCATTAACTCTTTTTGTATTTTTTTCAGTAAATCTTTATTCCCTGTCATATGGCAAGAACATCCACTATCTACAACCCATATGCTGTTCTGAGATTTATTGGATGTGTCCTGCACAATGTAAAACAAAATGAGTTAAATTCCGTGGGAGACCCAAGCCTTTTTGGTCTTGGGTCTTCCCATTGCATCATAGTGTTTGAGTCAATTCTTTAGATTATGATGATTCAGCCGTTGACTGATCATGAGTTAAGAATTTTGACTTTCTTTGGGAATAGAAAAAGATTCCAGTTCAGATAGAAAATCTATAGCCTTTTGTTTTGTGACAGCTTTTCTTGATCTATATTCCCTTTGTCTTTTGGCTTATGTCATTTCAGAATAGGTAATTTCGAAATCCGATGATTTATCATTAAATTTTGAAGATTTCTTTTAAGATACCTGTTTATTTTGGCCTTTAGAGACAGTTCCATCTTGATTAGGACAAAAACCTCTGGTTTGAGGTATAGAGTTCTTTCTGGAGTAAAATTTGTCAATCGAGGAAATTTTTACCTCGGGCTTGTGTAAATGGTCTTCTGAGGTAGTTTTTACCTCCGGTGACTATTTTCTCTCATTTTGGTGTCTTCCGGAGTGATTTAGTCTCTACAAGGTAACTTTTACATTGGGATCATGAATTTTTCCTTTCGAGGTAAGTTTAATCCCGGAATCAAATTTTCATCCTCTAGGAGCTGAAATACTCCTAGGTTTTTGCTTGTTTTGAGTTTTTGTGGAATATAAATGTCCAAATTCATCATGATTGCTTAAACAATCTGGCCTTTTCTTGACAACAAGTTTAAATTGTCTTTGTTCTGAATGAAATTGATTTTGAACTTTTGACTCTCTAAAGTTGACTTTCTTGTTGACAGTGATGATTGTCACCGGTAATTTTTGGTTTAACAAAACTTTCTATTCTTTTAGCTCTTTTACTTTTGATAGCTTGACTAATATTCAAATACGGATTGTGATGACAATTGATTGCAAGGTGATTGATTTTTCACAGATCAAACATTCCTTCAACATTTTTTATTAAGGAACACACTCAAATTTTTCAAAAACAGAAGGTGTTTCCTCTTTTGAAGAGTTTTAAGAGGAATCAGATTTAGTTCTTTTTGTTTCTTTTAATTTCCAGAGAGCTTTCCCATTTCTATCAGAACTGTTGTGAAACCGAGGTTTAACAGTGACATTTTTTTCAGTTACAACAGTTTCCAATAAGGTCTTTTCAGTTTTGGATGTTAGCTTAGATACTTCATTGAAAATTGAAATTTCTTTACTTGTTTTGATAATGGGATCAGGGGTATGTTGAACTTTTGTTTCTTCATTCTTAACCTTTTTCACACATTCAATGTATGAATCTGGGGACAAGTGACTTTATTATACCCAATTATATTATTCAAATGGTGACTTTGCCGTAGTTTTAAATGTTTCTAATTGCTGGCCTGGAGTTTCTCACAGCCAACAATTGCAACAAAAATTTTGATTTCACAAATGCTCAATTAAGATCTTACATCCTCACATTCCTTGTTGCAAACTATGATTTAAAAAAGCAGATCCTTGATTTGAGTGACAATATTGGATTTTTCATGTTTTAGAGCACAAATACTGTTGATTAGTTCCTCAATCTTGTTGTTGTAGGCAATGTCAGATTTGCTAGAATATTCTTTGATTTCTTTTAGACTTGTTATTTCCTCAATGAGTTCAAGGTTATGTTTTCTATAGTTTTCTATTTGTTTAGAACATTTAGGTTTGCAAAGTAGAGAAAGTACTTCATTAGGAATTTCAGTATTTACCTCATAGTTAGAAGAGGTATCCATGAATGAAGTGGAGGAGTTATCAGCAGAGTAAGAGATTTATTTTACCATCAAAGCATGATTGATGGGAGAAAATTCTTGCATTATTTCTTCCCAATCAACATAGCCAGTTTGATTAGCAACAACAACAGTTGCATGGTATTAGGGCTTTGAACTTGATGAAGGAGCAATGGGACCTTCAGTAGATACATTTGGAGTTTGAGGTTTTGTTCTTGAGTCTATGTTGTGAGTGGGGTAGGTGACATGTGTGTATGCATTGTGAGGTCTCTGATATTTATTTCCTCCATCTTGACTTGTGTTCCCCTTTCTGGGCTGCTTGCATTCCCTAGCAAAATGTCCTAATTGGTGACAATTGTAGCATTTAGCTTTACTTTTGTTAAAGCCAATTTGAGCATTTCTATCTCCATTGAATTTCCTGCATGTTCTCTTGTAGAACCTTTGTGCACATAGGGAGATCATTGCTAGTTGTGTGTTGATGTCCATCTCTTCTAGATCATTAGCACTGAAGCATTCTAGATCTGATCTAGTGAGCCCACCATGACTATTTTCTACAACATGAGCAAAGTTGTTATAGAAAAGAGGCATAATTTCATTACCTCTTGGTGATGTTGGGTAAGTGATCACAGGAGCTTGTTCACTAAAGTGACTTCTGTCTTCATGAGTAGTGATGAGTGTACTGGAGGTTGGAATAGTCAAATTTGCAGGATTGTTCAGAACACCTGACTTTTCATTAATTTTCATTTCATGTGAACTAAGCATCCCATGAAGTTCACTCAGCTTCAGAGTTTAAGATCCTCGTTGTACTTGATGCTTATAGTATATACTGTCCAAACATCAGGAAGTGATCTTAGAAACTTTCTAATTACATCGCCGTTTTTCATCTTCACATCATTTCCTTGTAGTTCATCAAGAAGTTGGACAAAACGTAGATACCGAGCATTCATACTCTCACCAGTTTTCTGAGAGAAGTTCTCATATCTTTGTTTTGGAACATCCTTCTTATTTTTTTTCACTTCATCAGTTCCTTCGTACATTTCGTTTAATGCTTTCCATAAATCAAAATCTGTTTTACAATTTTTGAAACCTACTTAGAACAGAATTTGGAAGTGTTGCCTGTAATGCCCATAAAACTTTGTGATCTCCCTCAACCAACTTGTGCTCATCATCGGAATAGTCAACAACAGCTTTTACTATATCTACACTTGGTGTAGTAGCAGATTTTGCTGTAGGGATAGTGGGACATAAATGACAGATTTCCACATTCTATAATCAGAATGGTGAAGATATCCTATCATACGTAATTTCCACGTATCAAAATCGTCGAGCATAAGTGATGGTGGTTTGTTTGAACTACCATTACGTGATTCTCCCATAATTAAGAATGTGTGAAATTAGGAAAAAGTGAATTTTTACTGAAGAACATAATACGTAAGTAAAACAGAGTTTTAAAACTGATTTCAAATTTAATTCTTTTAAAACAAGATCCAAGGCTCTAATACCACTTGTAGGATCGAAATCAAGTTACAGAGTTTAACCAATTACAAGATTTTACTTTAGAATTAACAGGCGGAAACTAGTTAAATCTTATACTATGTTAAAGTAAAACGAGATGAAATCGAATACAAATAAAGTACAACACTGATATGCATAAAACTTGGCACTATATTATAACTTGATGATTTGAAGTGCATAAGTGAGTGATTTACACACACTGGAATTAACAGATTACAAGTGTCTATTTATAGTGCCTAAGAAATCAAGGAGAGCCCTTGATTTCTCAAACGATCATCTTGACCGTCGAGTAAAGATACATGAACTAGAATAATATTAAACTAGTCTAGAAGATAAAGTTTCAGCATCTTTTCAGGCGAAGAGCGGGAAAAGCATGAGATAAAATGCCTCCCGAGGTAACTTGTCAGGTATGTCAGAGACAAGTGGAAGGAGTCAAGCTGTCCGAGATAAACTGTGCTTCTAAGATAAAATGCCTCCCGAGGTAACTTATGTCGGGTAGCTTGCTCGTCCAAGATAACTGGTTACCTCGGGTCTTCTAAGCCTTCCGAGATAACTTTACTTAAGCTGATCAGCATTATTTCTTCATAAGAATTTGTTGGTTGATGAACTGAAAGTGACAAAAGAAAGTTTGGAAGTTTCAAAGAAAGATTGTGATGAATTTGCTAAAGTCAAGGAAGTTTTATTGAAGAAAAAAGAGGTGTTAGTTGAAGAGTGTAACAAAGCAAAGGCTGCACAGAAAGATGCTGAAGATACTTTTGATGCTTTATATGCTAAAAATTATCCTCTTCAAGAAAAGAATGAAACACTTAACAATATTTCTGTTGAAGTTGCTGATACAATAACCAATCTTCGAGAAGATCTTCCAAAAGTGCGTGATGAAGTTAATTTGTTAAAAGGTCAAAATATGGTTTTGAAGGTTGATGCTTCAGATTATCAAAAGAAAATTATTAAGGTTACTGAGGAGGTTCTAGCAGAATGTGATTTGAGAAGAAGACATATATTTGAATATGATGTCTTGTCTGAGGAGCTCATAGGATCTCAAACAAAGTTGAAGGATGCTCACACCAAGATTTCTAAGCTCAAAATAGAAATTTTTGAGCTACAAGGCAATTGAAGAAATATAACAATTCTCCTACTTTCTTGAAATATTTTTTTAAGCTGGAGAAAAGTGAAGAAGGTGGAGAAAAGTGAAGAAGGTGCTAAAGATGCAAATCTTCATTAGGTTCCTGCTCCAGTGTTTATGAATACTTCTTCATCTGGTGCTTTTCCAACTTCTGAAGTTCAAGATTATTCTACATTTGTTGATCCTGTTTCTGACAAGAAGAGGTCAAAATATAAGAAACAAGATAAAGAACCATTTGATCTTAACAAAGAACCCAAATTTGATTCAAATTCTACATTCTTGGAGAAGGAAAAAGTGTTAACTGGCAGTGAAGGAAAAGTACCGGTTCAAAAGTTTTCCAAGATTGCAGTTGATGAATCATTGCTTTCCAAGAAGAATGATCTTAATTCCATCAAGTGTAAATTTACTAATCTTGCCAAGCAAGGTCATGAACCATCTTCTTCTGGGAAGGATAAATCTAATCTGAAATGTGGAGGTCTGGGTTATGAACATCAAGAGGTTCTAGATGGTGAAGTTAAGAATCAATGAAAGAAGAAGAAGAAGTCTGGTGATAAAAAAGTTGATAAGAAAGCTGTTGAGAATGTATATGCTAAAGCAAAGGGTTGTGATGAAAATGTTGACCAGCTATACCAGTTTGCAATATTGTTTGCTGCTGAATTTACTACTCAGTTTGGTTCACATTCTCAAGAAAGAATCAAGAATTTGAAGCTAATGAAGAAGACCTCGACTTATTCTACAAATACTGGTTCTTATTCGTCTAGAGATTCTTCATTCAGTTCTTATGATATTTTCAGGAATCCAACATCGCATTGGGTATCTACAAGCTGGTTACCTTGTGATGGTTTTTTTTGATAATTTTGATTCTTATACTTTTCAGGATTCCGAGAAGAAAAGGAAACAAAAACAATTTGTTAAGACCATTTACGGTGACTGGGTCGACAAATGAATTTACTAGTCATCGTCGATGTTATCAGTGTCGTAAATGGGATCATATTCAATGATCTTGCCCTGAGACTAACAAGACTTCATCTGATGGTAAACCTGCCAAAGTGATTGATCCATCTAGCAGAGTTGTTAAAGAGCCTCACTCCACATGTTTTCCAAGAAAATATTTTTCTAAGTTTAATAAGAGTGTGGGTGGTACATCATCTGATGGTAGCTCTTTAACAAGTGATACACCACAGATGCAATCCGTCACACCCCAACCGACGACAGAATATGTCGGGGCGTAATGTTTGTCTAGATGCTCATAACAGCTAAAATAAGTTGTAATACTTAAACATGCCCCTTTTCATTAATCAGTTAAAGATATTGTACAAATAAGATAAACATACATAATACATTTCAAAAGTGATTTAAGGTTCTTAATCTAGGTCCAACAAACCTAGCGTGATCACAACATAGCTCATGTATATGTGCCTGCAACATGTATAAGATAAAGTGTCAACTACAAAAGTAGTTGGTGAGTAAACACAAGTTTAAATATACGTATAATTTCAATAACAGCGATATATGTGTAACGAGATATTTTCATATATATATAGTCAAACAAGTAATGAGTTAGAGGTAATGAGTGAGTGCATCAAACCCTAGACTACTAGGCTTCCAATCACTTAGACGCCTCCATGCAGGCCAAGTGGGCTGTCAAACCAATATATCTATTACTGTAACCCCAACTCGGTATGTTAATGAGTACACTTCGAGATAATGAGTTAACGAGATCGAGCACAACCAATCATAATAATCCACACAAATTTAATATACATAGAACATATCTAATCAACATATAATCGAGTTTGCGTTTTAGAGAAATGATTTTGAATAAAGATACATGTTACACCCCAAAATGTTTAAAGATAAATGAGTTATGATTTATCACAAGTCGGATTATCATTCGAATGAATCACCATTAGAAATGATAATACGAATTGAATATTGAGTCATATACCACAATATTAAAAGAGGAGGTTTGTGAATACTCACTACTCAAATCATCATTTGAAGGAATCACCCTTCTAATGATAATAAGAGTTGATATCACATTACATCCCATAATATTAAAAGATGGGGGATTTAGTGGTGACTCACCTGATAAGCAGATCGAAAACGAGAGATAGAACCAATCACGAGAGATATCTGTTGGTCCTCACT
>JBCNJP010000007.1:46780893-46801187 GCA_039602395.1 Deinandra increscens subsp. villosa | reverse complement strand
GGAAACCCGGAACAACCATTTTGACACTTAAACTCTTTTTAGGATTTCGAATGAAATCCAGGATAAACGTTTTTAATATGACTAGTGTAGGTTAAAGTCTAAACCAAATGATATCACATGATTTGTAAGGATGCCTTGAAACCTAAAAGTCCTCAATAATTTAGTACCATTAATTTGTGAAGCGAGTGGATGTTGGGTAGATCTACTGAGGGTTGACAACCCTGCTCCGCGGTGCACAAATGTGTAGCCAACCGGTTGGAGGCCGAACGGAGTACAATATCAGCCTATTTTAGTTGTGGGTCCCACGAGGAACACAACTGGAGGCACAAACCATCGGCAAATGCCGAACTCTATTACGTCAGCTTTGGTACGAACTTCCTTAGTGCATGGAAACCGGATTAGCTACCCGCGATATCGGTTGACCGCTTTAACTTTTACTTAACTAGTGCATATTCGATAATTCAACACTTGGCAATGTTTGCAAAACTAATACTTATTATATGTTGATACATACGCTTATGAGACCGGGCCAATGCATGACATGCCCACCGTAAACTCACCAACCGTTAGGTTGACACTTGTGTGGTTTCACTTTTGCAGATCGTTGAGGAGTATCCACTGGAGGTTGGCATGGCGCTTGAAGTTACCTAACTTTATTTTAAACTTAATTTGGGAATTAAACAACTATTTATGTTCTGTAATTAAAGCACGTGGTTAGTGCTAAGATACTTATGTTTTTATTCCGCTGTGTACATATAAACTGTTTTTACTATGAACATTTGGACTTTACTCTGATTCGTTTAGTATTTGTAACGAATGGTTGTGGTCCTGGTTTGCTCGCACCCCTTAACGGCATAAACTCCGTTAGTGGTTATTTGGGGGTGTGACAGTTTAGGCAAAGGTAAGATCTAAGATAGGTAAGTTTAAGTAGCATCTAAGGACATAATATAATAATAGGCATGCAGACATGAGTTAATCATGTAGGACACCAAAGACATATTGTAACAATACTGATAAAATCAGAATGGTTCGGGAGTTACAACATGAAAAATCTCAAAGTTTTATAAGATTATTGGCCAATATGGCCGTATCACATATGAGTGATACGGGCGTATCGTGGAGCTGTTGAAAATGAACTACGCGTAACAGCGTGATACTACCGTATCACACAAAGGAAATACGCTTGTATCGAGTCAAGGCGATAAAAACTAGTTAAGACCAAGTTTTGGTCATTTCTGCTGTCATTTTCTATAAAAACACACACACTCTCTGCTTCAGTCGACCAGAAGAGGTTCCAGGTGTTTCATAGGGCCAGAGAACAAGATTCAAGGTGGAGAAATCTTGTGGTAAGCATCTAAACACATTCTTATCCAAATTTGATAAATGTGTAGTGTGATAACCTGTGATATGTGTTGAATTTGGGTATAGAGTTGCTGTGAGGATCATCAAGGGTCGGTTGATTGTCTTAGAGGAAGAGTTAATTCAAGGTAAGAGCTTAGTTTGTACATGCATGTACAAACTTACAAAATTAGGAATGTTTGATAATTGGGTCTTGATCATCACATGCAGTGGTAATTTGGAGAATCAGAGGTCATCAAGAAGATATTCTGGATTCATAGGAACCATGAGAATCATCAGGAAGAGGTTAGATTATGATTTTGATTCATTTCAGATAAAATGTATTAAAATACCATTCTTGGTCAATAGAGAGGATTTGAGGTTGTTCTGAGTGTTATGGATAACCTGAATTACTTGGAAATGATTACAAAAGTTTTGGTAATCGAAATAGTAGTAAAAACCAAGTAAAATCGAAGAATTGACTGAATATACATTATGTACCAAGCAATACGCTTGTATCCTATAAGGGTAATACGACCGTATCGCTGATCGGATGGCCAAAAAGGGGAAGAACAGTATAAATATGATCGTATGGCATTTCAGTCATTACGATCGTATTCATGATAAAAGTATGAACAACTTGAATACGATCATATGATGTCAAGGTAATACGCCCGTATTCATTTACCGAACTATAACAGAAGTCTTGGGATACACCGTATTACATGTAGTTTGAAGATCAGTATTCATAACAATGAATACGGCCATATCACTTAAGTTGGATACGCCAGTATTCATATGGATTACAAACTGATCAGAATTTTTATATCAGAATAAGTTGATTATTGGCAGAACAGATATGTCAGTGTTAATCAGATTAAAACCAGTTCAGTTTATAACAGTTTATATCATCTTAACTTTGAAAGTTATGATGATTCGAATAAGTTATTGATAACCAAATAATTAAACATTATAACTCAGAATCTTAGGATTTGATTAGATGTGTTAGGTCATTTGCATCTGTGACAAGGAACAAGTTAGTGACCTTTGCTCATTTCCCAATATTTGTGAGTTCCGTTAGCTTCCCTTATTTTAATTTATGTTTTGGGGCTGCATATAAATTGTTTTAAATAATTTATTCTCAATATGCTATGTTAGTTTTTCAGTTATTTGCAGTGAATTGCGTGGTTAGTTACTCTTGGGTACTATTCATTAAAGGGAATACTATTTGGGTCATTAGGGTCCTTCAGTCATGGCTGCGAGGAAAATATTGGAATCTTACAGCTGTATAGGGAGTCGGTACTAGGTCTTACCCACGCGATAACTAGTATTAAAATAAGATGTTATGATAGTATGTCATATATGTTGTAGACATGAAGGGGATATAGGGGCACGCGCCTGTGTTTTCTAGATTGAGTTTTGACCTTAGGCAGGAGACAGATTCATAATAGGCATATGTGTATTGAGAATGAGTTAAATAATTTCATTTGGAGTCACTAGCTGCGACTCACCAACAACTTTTGTTGTTGACATGTTTTAGTTCATATTGCAGGTAATTAGCTGGCGGTTGGGATAGGGGAATCTTGAGAAGGGTAGTTTGGGGGACTGTTTGATAGGCTACACGACCTAAGTTCGTTATTTCTCTCTATTTATGTTCTTTCCGTCTTATCGGATGTCTTAGATTTAACCTAGGACCAAGTTGAACACTTTATTCCACTGTTTGTATATAATTATATAATTGGTCTACTGTGTATGTTAGTGGACTATTGTCTGTGGTTGTTAGTTTTATGTTGTGCGCTCTGACTTAATCTGAAGCTTCTGTGAGATACTGATACAGGCAACCATCCTACACTCGCTCTTCCCGTCCCTGGTAGGGGGCAGCGGAAGAGGGTGTGATAGGTTAGTATTAGAGCTCAAGGTTCCAATAGATTACGCGCTTCCATAGAGCCCCTAAGTTTTAACCTTAATGGCTCTAAGACTAAGTACAGAACCCAATTCTAGACTTAGGCTGATATCTATATGCTAGGTAGCTATCAAGGATTAGTGTAGGGTCGGTAGTAGTCACAGCCTTACAAACTGTTATTCCTACCCACAGTTGCACTAAGATTTGATGCAATCTATCAGATATATGGAGCTGATAGTCTATCTTGTGCTTAAGTTTGATTATCTTAGTGTGAGATGGGGTTAGTGCCCTATGCTTAAATTGGGAAGTTATTTCATAAATTCCATACTAATAGTTATCATCAACAGGTACCAATAAATATGTGGGGTTTTGGAAAATCTTCATCCTCGGGGAGTAAGGGAAGTAAAGGAAGCAAGAACAGCAAGGGAAAGAAAGCGGATGAAGGACCAAGTCAACCGATACCACCTATGAGTCCATATCTTTCCAGATACCTGATATCACCTTCTCACTATGTGAAGAAGACTACACAGTCACCAGCTGCATCTGCTAGTGAACCTCCCAAGCCTCCCAAGAAGCGAAGTCACAAGCCAAAGATGTCAGTGATTCGTGGAACATTGTATCGGTGTCTACTGAAGAGTGGAGAGCATCCACAACTGCAGTTGAAGGTGAACCGGAAAATGAGGAAGAAGAGGATGAGGAAGAATCACAAGAAGACCCAGAAGGAGGATATGGGAACGAGCAACCCCCACCAGTAGTGATTGTTGTGTCAGCTGGTCACTCAGCCAGTTACCATTCAGAGCATTACTCTCAGCATGTATACGCTTCTCCTGCATATGCTGCTGATGTTGAAGAAGGACCGGACGAGTCAGTTCCTATTCAGCCTAATCCAGTGAACAACATGCCTCAGATAGGAAATCTAGTGGATGTACCGGTGTCCAATTAGATGCCATCTTTTGCAAACGACTCAAAGGATCCTTATGTGAGTGCAATCTTACAGGGGCAGTACCAGTCAACTTCAGATCATTTCAACTATCCCCCGTTGCAGAGGTTTGGTAGTTTCCAGAATGCTATGTTTGCACCACCTATGGATCCGTATGCGACTAGAATGCCTGCATATCCTATGCAGCCATATCAGCAAATGCCCTATCAAATGCAGACATCATTTCCTGTCTAGAAATCGATTCCGTACCAGCTATCGTACCAGCAACCATTCTAGCCACCACAGTTGCCCTACATGCCATATGTCGACCCCCACCATTCCTCTTTTTCTGGAGCAAGCCCACTGTATTCTTTTGGGCCGTATCAGGGGCATACTGGGCCAAGTATGGGGTCACCAGATATGAATGTATTGGCTGAAGAAAACCGTATCCTGGTCAAGAGTCTGGAGAAACAAAAGAAGAGCGAAAAAGAAATGGTTAAGGCAGCAAAGAAGGCCTCAAGTGCATTGTTGGACATGGCGACCTTTGGGAGAAAGAAGAAACATGGATGAAGTTAACTGAGGATGTGGTTCTTGTTTAGTTGAGATGTTTGTTATGTTTGTCATTGTGATGTTTTCTGTGTGTTAGCTTAGGCTCAGTTCGAGTCTGATAGTTTGTGTGGTTGTCTTCTTGAATAAGTTGATCATGAGACATGTTATGTGATCGTGAGTTGGTAATCTAGTTGTTGTTTGAAAGTTTTCATAAATTCTTATGCTATGAATCCTATTAGTATAGTACTATAGTGCAATTCCTAGCACCAGTTAGATTTAAAGTTTGTCTTCAGTAAATTCTCTTAAGTGCTTGAGCTTAGGATCCAAGTGTAGACTGCTTCAGATAAGTGCACTAGGAATCCTAGAAATCTCGTTTCAGTTAAGTGCAATACTATTTGCATGTTGGATAAGCAGTAGATAATGGGTCCTACCTATTCTTGTTGGGATCATATTAACGGTCATTGAAGAATATTGTATTGACGAAACCTTATTACTGTGATATCCAATAGTTAATTAAAAGATATGAAGTTAGTAACACCTTATGTGATAAACGTTGGTGGGAAAACTGTACCTTAGAGATGTCCCAAAAGTTAATCTTACTGGCTCTGTATGAACCAAGGTTCCGAGTCACGATGCAAATAACCCGTTAAAGAAATATTCTGAGTGTTAATGTAACTCTATAATTGCCTTTCATGCAAAAGAATGAAGCAGATACAAGAAAGGTTCCGAGTCACGATGCAAATAACCCGTTAAAGTAATACGACCGTATCGCTGATCGGATGGCCAAAAAGGGGAAGAACAGTATAAATATGATCGTATGGCATTTCAGTCATTACGATCATATTCATGATAAAAGTATGAACAACTTGAATACGATCATATGATGTCAAGGTAATACGCCCGTATTCATTTACCGAACTATAACAGAAGTCTTGGGATACACCGTATTACATGTAGTTTGAAGATCAGTATTCATAACAATGAATACGGCCATATCACTTAAGTTGGATACGCCCGTATTCATATGGATTACAAACTGATCAGAATTTTTATATCAGAATAAGTTGATTATTGGCAGAACAGATATGTCAGTGTTAATCAGATTAAAACCAGTTCAGTTTATAACAGTTTATATCATCTTAACTTTGAAAGTTATGATGATTCGAATAAGTTATTGATAACCAAATAATTAAACATTATAACTCAGAATCTTAGGATTTGATTAGATGTGTTAGGTCATTTGCATCTGTGACAAGGAACAAGTTAGTGACCTTTGCTCAATTCCCAATATTTGTGAGTTCCGTTAGCTTCCCTTATTTTAATTTATGTTTTGGGGCTGCATATAAATTGTTTTAAATAATTTATTCTCAATATGCTATGTTAGTTTTTCAGTTATTTGCAGTGAATTGTGTGGTTAGTTACTCTTGGGTACTATTCATTAAAGGGAATACTATTTGGGTCATTAGGGTCCTTCAATCATGGCTGCGAGGAAAATATTGGAATCTTACAGCTGTATAGGGAGTCGGTACTAGGTCTTACCCACGCGATAACTAGTATTAAAATAAGATGTTATGATAGTATGTCATATATGTTGTAGACATGAAGGGGATATAGGGGCACGCGCCTGTGTTTTCTAGATTGAGTTTTGACCTTAGGCAGGAGACAGATTCATAATAGGCATATGTGTATTGAGAATGAGTTAAATAATTTCATTTGGAGTCACTAGCTGCGACTCACCAACAACTTTTGTTGTTGACATGTTTTAGTTCATATTGCAGGTAATTAGCTGGCGGTTGGGATAGGGGAATCTTGAGAAGGGTAGTTTGGGGGACTGTTTGATAGGCTACACGACCTAAGTTCGTTATTTCTCTCTATTTATGTTCTTTCCGTCTTATCGGATGTCTTAGATTTAACCTAGGACCAAGTTGAACACTTTATTCCACCGTTTGTATATAATTATATAATTGGTCTACTGTGTATGTTAGTGGACTATTGTCTGTGGTTGTTAGTTTTATGTTGTGCGCTCTGACTTAATCTGAAGCTTCTGCGAGATACTGATACAGGCAACCGTCCCACACTCGCTCTTCCCGTCCCTGGTAGGGGGCAGCGGAAGAGGGTGTGATAGGTTAGTATTAGAGCTCAAGATTCCAATAGATTACGCGCTTCCATAGAGCCCCTAAGTTTTAACCTTAACGGCTCTAAGACTAAGTACAGAACCCAATTCTAGACTTAGGCTGATATCTATATGCTAGGTAGCTATAGACGGTTGATGTTAAGGTAGGTAGTGGTCACAGCCTTTGAAACTCTCCCACCCGATCACCCGATTTGAGCAAAATAACATTAAGAACCCTAATTTTACCCTAGATTTAGAACTCGATTCAAACGTTGACATAATCTGAAATTAACATGGGGCTTTTGTAGATCATACCTTAAAACGTGGGACTGCAGGAGATGGCCTTCTAATTCCTTCCCGTTTGGTCAAATTTTGCAGAATAAGGATCATGGACGAGGTTAGGGTTTTATGGAGATAAATCTCGTGAATTGGCGAGTTGGAAGGGACGATTGAGGCTCCGTTTTATAGCAGTCGAAGTCGCAGGAGGGTGGCGCACGTGTATAGGTGAGTAATCGATCGAATTCAACACGTAAGAGGATCAAACGTGAAGAACAAGTCGGCCTCGTGGCTGATTCTGCGACCAGGGGTAGTCGCGTATCGCGACAGAAGGAGACAGGGGTCTCGCGACACGCGACCCAAGTTTGGCATAATGACAGTTTTGGTCCCTCTAACTTTTATTTACATTTTAACCCCTAAACTTCAACCGTTCTATCATTTTATGCATCAAATCATTATAGGGCATATTTATAAAGGTTTCTAAGGCTCGGGACACGCTTGATGATATACGTATACATACGTATATATTTTTATATATATTTATCATTTATTTACACCTTAGGCCCCTCCAACTTTATAATACTTATTGTTTTATGTACCGAATCACTTTAGGATATTTTCATAATACATTATAAGCCTCGGGGTACTTATAAAAGTTATAGATACGTATAATATCCGTAAGTATTCGTAACTTTAAATAAATTACACTTTTAGCCCTTTAACTTTTATCTTATGCATATTAAACCCTAATCTTTTGATGTAACTATCATTTTACGTCTTACAACCTTCCTAAACATGTTTTTAACATTCTCGAAGGTTCGGGTCACATATAACAATATATATACACATATATATATATTTGTATATTTACATAAATTACACTTTCTACCCTTCTATTTTCTTGTTAACTATTAAGCATGCATTTTCACATGTATAACTATCTAAGTACTTATTTCTACATATATATTCATCAAATGAATATTTCACATGCATCCATGCTATTCAAACATATTTTTACACATGTATTTGATATAATATAATTACGTAAGGGCATTTTCTCCCGGTTATCATTCATTCCTATCATATAAACGTTTAGCTACGTTTTTCATGCCAATATCATATATATCAATTATCTTTGAAATAAAACACATATTATTTTTATTTCCTTATCTCATTTTATCAATTAACACGTGTATTATTCATGCAATATTATCGTTTATCGATTTATCACCTAGTAATGGGTAAACATGCATTTTCTACATGTTTCATCATGTTTAGCTACCTAACACATATATAACATGTATTATTCATAGTAGCTACGTATTCTATCAAATTTTGGGATGTTACAACTCTACCCCCCTTAAATAAGGTTTCGTCCTCGAAACCTGCTCACACTGTGATTTAACTCACAATGAGATCATTACCTTTTCACATTTCTTTCCCGGATCAATCCGGAAACCTTTTTATGCATTTAATGCATCCATATCATATGAACCACTTGGTTCCTAGGCTACGATTTTAACATCGTAACAAACTTTCTATGACCATCTATCATTTAACTCTATTACCTATAAGGTAATACTTTAACTATTCTATTCACAAAATCATGTTCACAATTAGAATGTGAACCGCATTTCTATAACTGATGTTAGCATTTTATTTTTTCTTTAAACGAATTTCTAACGAACAGTCTAGCTAACGATTAGGGAGAATACGTTTCTCAAAATAAAGGAACTCTTCCTTATATCAATCACATTCTATCTAGGTGGTGTCATAACTCTTTAGCTATATATAGGGTAGCCTGATTATAAATTCCACCGGAATGTGCTTCGAAATTCCTAAACCTGAAATTTATCGCGAAGCTTCCGCCATCCTGCTTTAACCTTTTTACGTACGTTAAACATTTTTGCCTGCTGTAAGATTTGAACTTCTTTTGTGGACATCAATAGTCCCTCAAACTTCTTCTCTGGACATCAACAGTCCCTCAGTCACTTGTTAGTAAGTGATATGTATTCATGAATGCTACTTATTTGTTTTCCACATTGGCCCGTAATATCTGCCTGCACGAGACTAATTATAGTGCCACTTCTAGTTGTACCTCAGGTGTATATATATAGGATGTACCAGCGGCGTATTCACCACACCTTTGATACGACTAGAGGCGTACTATTACTAGTCTGGTGTAGGGCGATATTACTATTCTAACCACAACAAAATCAGTATAATTCATGACTATCTATTACTTACTTAAATAACTAATTGGGACATTTGCGTACAACCTCGTTTGCTGTTTGCATATCTTGAGTGTAAACATATTTGCTGCAATTTCCCTTTTTCCATTAGGCCTAATCGGTAATGATCGTACCGATGCCCAAGTTAATTCGTTCATTACTTCATTTCATGCCTGCTACTGATTAGGATTCCAAAAGGACTTGACATCTTCTTAGTCAACCTAATGGTGTTACATCCTTGGAAAGTCTTAGCGGCTTCAGATGTATTAGCATAGCCTCTCTCTTTTCCTGATCCTCAGTACTTCCTTCCAATGCTTTATGCATTCTTCACCATCCTTTAGAACTTTTAGAACGTCATTTGTCAACATGCTCAGTTACAAGATTTCTGGAATTGTAGGGGCGTCCGTCATTCTAATCAATATTACCAATATCTTGTAACAATCATTTTGCTTCCGAAAAGCTATTCTCTTTTATAGGCTCACTTTTAATTCTTTAACTGACGCTAATTTGACCTCTGGGAATCGTCTTGCTCCTCGTAGCTATTTGGATGATTTGCTGATCCTTTGACAAAGGATATCTGCTTTTTACCGACAACTTCTTTATCTTCTTGCAGTCTACATGTATCTTTGGCTTCTGTCCTTCATTCTTGAAATTACTGGAGTATCCTAAGGCGATATATTTGGTCTAAAAGAAATCTTCTTGCTTCTGTTAGAGATAACGGGTACAATGCTTTTACTTCTGGCGTTGTTGCTTCGGGTATTGCTTCTAATGTTACTCTTGACATTGCTTTCAGCGTCGAGTTGATTGTGGAACCCCATTTCTTGATCTGACGAGTTGCTAATTGGATTCACTGGTACGTTCTTCGGCTTCTTGGTTTTCCCACTGAGTCAATGGCATACATCGAGTATGACTTACCTCTTAACCCATGTACTTACACGTTTCGTAATCTTTACTGCCAAGCCATCACGATCCTTGCATATGAAGTTGAGTCTTCCTCCTGTTAAAGATGAGTTACGTGTAGCATCTCGCGAGTCAATTCATTCAACGTCTAAATTTATCTATTGTTATTTCTAGCTTTGACATTGATCTTAAGAAGAACATTTGTCAAATACTGATCATTTATTCGCATCGGTGTAATACACTGTGTGACAATTCCTAATATCGAATTCAGACTTCTAAGTTTGCAATTGTTGCTAATATCGAATCGTCAGGCTCATCCGCGTATCAACATTTTTCTTGAGGTTGTCTATCTTGACGTCTTTGCATTTGTCCTAAGGAAGACGTAATTTCCTAAGCTGTCTAAGGTAGCTTGACTACGGGATTCCTTGACAATGCTTTACCTCTCCTTATGTTGTAGCTCATCCAATCATCATGTGCTCTCATCCTGCCATTTGTTGAAGAAACAGCATCCCTTAGGACGTAAGTTCTTCCTGGTCTACTCTGGACCTCCATATTCCTAAGCTCGTGGATTCTCGATCCAGCTTGTGGTAACCTTCGTCATCTTTCTTTGAGCCATTCTTAACTTCAACTGCTAGCTTCTGCTTCGAGCCTTCCATCCAATCACTTATAGTGATGGTTTTCTTGAAGGTAGCAACGTAGCTTGGAACGTCGTTCCCACTGTTCTCGCCATAGCAATCCTCATTCCTACTTTACCGTGACAACGTCTATCACGTCTACAGTTTCCTTGCTTTAAGGAGACATTTAGGTTTGTCTACACCTCTTTTCATCTTCAACGGTTCCTGAGTTCTCCACATGTAATTCCTATGATTACGTTTCTCGCACATCTGGCTTATCGGCCTTCTTTGTTCAGAATCTCCCTTAGCCTTCTTGTGGAATCTACCGTCATTGTCTTCAAGACCTTCTTCACCCTCGTACCGTTTCCGTTTGTCTTTCATCGAGAGTCTATTTCTACCAGAAGCTTCCTCGGGACTAGCTCCACTAGCGGTCGCTTTATTGGACATTCTCCTCGTCAAAGCTTCCGGAAATTGATTAACAATCGATAGCAACGTAACCTTCACTGCTTCTGCCACTATTTCTAACATAACGGCTTTCATTTCTTTGCTGAAGGTACTCGTGTTTACTGACATCAGATTTCGTATCGGATGTCCTATTCGCATTCCTATCATGACTATGATTTCTAATCTCCTCATCTTATGATCAAAATAGTCTGACACTTTAGAACTCATGTGACGTGCACTTATATAATTATGATGCCTTCAAAACACAGTTATTCTCATCACAGTCATCCCTGGTGTCCGTTCTTTTCCTTTCATTCTTTACCGGTAATTTTAAAAACCGGTCCTTCAAAACTACCTTTCTCTAGGTATTCCTTACAATTTATTGACCACGTATCTCACTGTCAATTTACCTACCCGCACTAGGCCACACAACAGTTAGAACCTATGATATGTTTATTTGGGTAAAATACCAAATTGCAGTAGCTAATTGCAATCGGGTATTCTTCGCACTTGCATATCCTAAGTCCTACCTCCTATGTTCCTCGTGAAACATTTTTCTTATGGGCATGACTATCCTGACTGGCATTTACACTCCCTATCTTACCTTACTTTGTTTACCAAGAGTCCTAGTTTAAGTCTAGATACCGTGCTAGTATCTAAATCTCTTAAACCAAGGCTCTGATACCAACTTGTGACGCCCACTCCCAGTCTTGGTTCCAGGAGGGGTCACGTGTCGGATTTACTCATAAACACATGGTACAACAGAGATAACTAAGCAGCGGAAATTAAAAACTTTTCATTTATATATATAACGAGTTATAATAGTAAGGAAGATAATAACATAATCTATAACTAGATCTTATCTATAGCTATGCCAGTCTACTACCGAGTCATTCCTGATAGCTTGCCCATCTAATATGCCCTTGCTAGAGCCCTTTCCTTGCTACTTTAAACATCACCGATACCTGACATACATGCTTTTAAAGGTCAGCTTACGCTGGTGAGTTCTAAGTATTTAAAACTTTTACCTTTCCTTGAAAGGTTTACTTCAAACATTTGGGCCTAACAACCCCTTCTTTATAACATTTATCAGGTATAAAATATAACAGAGTTATACCAAAACATTTAATCATTTATCATTTATCAGGTATAAGACATAACAGAATTATACCAAAACATTTACCATTCATTCTACTAAGCATTGTCTATTGGAACCACGTTAGCTCCTCGGGCAACCGTCGCCACCCGAAACCTTTTCATAGAGTAACCGTCGTTACCCCGGGGAACCGTCATTCCCCGCTTCTAGTTGCACAACCACCTTTTCCCTTTTCACTAGACAATATCTGCTTAGATTAAAACCTTTTCAACCTTTTTCACATTTTCAACCTTTTAAACCTTTTCATCTTTTTCAAAAGTCCATTTAAATAACTCTTGTATTTGGACTCATAACCGTTTCAACACCAGTCCATTACCCGTATATGGAAATAAGCGTTTCATAAATATAATGTTATGGGTCTTGCATAACAAGGCTAATAAGATCATATTTACCCGACACTTAGTCCTATACATAGGCTTAGACCAAACATTCACATTTTTCATTTCTCAAAGCTTTATATAAAAGTTTCATCCTTTATATTACCCGTTTATTATAACTTTCCCGAAAAAGTAATAACAGGTAATAATAACTTTAAAACAGTTATAAGTATTATAACTTTTCCACGTATGTGTATCAACACAAAACAAGTAAAGGCATCTCAAATACTTTTTAAGTAAACAGTTGAATATATATCATTGCATGTATATCAGCCCGAAAACATTAAAATATTTAAAACATTTAAAAGTGGGCTCATAGAACTCACCTTATGTCTTTAACTCGTTACTCGAACGGAACTTCCGCAACGATTCCCGATTTAACCTAATTTGCGTATCGTATGGTGTTAACGCAAGGTTTCATATAATAAACACTCCCTATGTTTATTTCCGTCTCTTATTATCTTAATATTATATACTTATTAAGATTACCCTTTTAATAGGTCAAAATGACTAAAATGCCCTTATAGGCAATTATCCTTTTCTTTTAATGATAATATGAAGACGCGCATTCCTATAAGTAAACGCTCACTCCAGGATCGCCCAGGGAGGTATGCCATTTCCCAGTTGGGATTTATGCGACACCCTCGCTATGCCAGAAACCCTAGTGTACAGGCGTTTACCCTTCCGGTCCGTACGAACTTCTAAATATCCGATTAACTCGGTATTTTCAATACTTCATTATTTATCCATTTTAACTTCATATATACCTATTATATATATATATAAATATGTTACCATACTAAAATTCAAGTCCCCATACCTTCCGGATTATTTTATATTAAATATCCATATTCCGAAACCCTAATTTCCCATTTTTCTTGTTTCTATAGAAAAACTCATTTTTATTCAAAACCGTCTTAGGGCATTATCCATTATAACATTTTATAATATCCTTTAAAATGGTAAAGCTTAATTCAAAACCGTTTACTTGATTTGGGCAAAAAACGACATGAAAACCCTAATTTTTTACCCGTTTACAAAACCTTTTCCAATTGTGAAATAAACTTAGGGCTTTCTTATATAACATCATTTTAAGAGTACCTACAAAAATTCAGAGCCTAACTCCCACCCGATCACCCGATTTGAGCAAAATAACATTAAGAACCCTAATTTTACCCTAGATTTAGAACTCGATTCAAACGTTGACATAATCTGAAATTAACATGGGGCTTTTGTAGATCATACCTTAAAACGTGGGAATGCAGGAGATGGGCTTCTAATTCCTTCCCGTTTGGTCAAATTTTGCAGAATAAGGATCATGGACGAGGTTAGGGTTTTATGGAGATAAATCTCGTGAATTGGCGAGTTGGAAGGGACGATTGAGGCTCCGTTTTATAGCAGTCGAAGTCGCAGGAGGGTGGCGCACGTGTATAGGTGAGTAATCGATCGAATTCAACACGTAAGAGGATCAAACGTGAAGAACAAGTCGGCCTCGTGGCTGATTCTGCGACCAGGGGTAGTCGCGTATCGCGACAGAAGGAGACAGGGGTCTCGCGACACGCGACCCAAGTTTGGCATAATGACAGTTTTGGTCCCTCTAACTTTTATTTACATTTTAACCCCTAAACTTCAACCGTTCTATCATTTTATGCATCAAATCATTATAGGGCATATTTATAAAGGTTTCTAAGGCTCGGGACACACTTGATGATATACGTATACATACGTATATATTTTTATATATATTTATCATTTATTTACACCTTAGGCCCCTCCAACTTTATAATACTTATTGTTTTATGTACCGAATCACTTTAGGATATTTTCATAATACATTATAAGCCTCGGGGTACTTATAAAAGTTATAGATACGTATAATATCCGTAAGTATTCGTAACTTTAAATAAATTACACTTTTAGCCCTTTAACTTTTATCTTATGCATATTAAACCCTAATCTTTTGATGTAACTATCATTTTACGTCTTACAACCTTCCTAAACATGTTTTTAACATTCTCGAAGGTTCGGGTCACATATAACAATATATATACACATATATATATATTTGTATATTTACATAAATTACACTTTCTACCCTTCTATTTTCTTGTTAACTATTAAGCATGCATTTTCACATGTATAACTATCTAAGTACTTATTTCTACATATATATTCATCAAATGAATATTTCACATGCATCCATGCTATTCAAACATATTTTTACACATGTATTTGATATAATATAATTACGTAAGGGCATTTTCTCCCGGTTATCATTCATTCCTATCATATAAACGTTTAGCTACGTTTTTCATGCCAATATCATATATATCAATTATCTTTGAAATAAAACACATATTATTTTTATTTCCTTATCTCATTTTATCAATTAACACGTGTATTATTCATGCAATATTATCGTTTATCGATTTATCACCTAGTAATGGGTAAACATGCATTTTCTACATGTTTCATCATGTTTAGCTACCTAACACATATATAACATGTATTATTCATAGTAGCTACGTATTCTATCAAATTTTGGGATGTTACAACTCTACCCCCCTTAAATAAGGTTTCGTCCTCGAAACCTGCTCACACTGTGATTTAACTCACAATGAGATCATTACCTTTTCACATTTCTTTCCCGGATCAATCCGGAAACCTTTTTATGCATTTAATGCATCCATATCATATGAACCACTTGGTTCCTAGGCTACGATTTTAACATCGTAACAAACTTTCTATGACCATCTATCATTTAACTCTATTACCTATAAGGTAATACTTTAACTATTCTATTCACAAAATCGTGTTCACAATTAGAATGTGAACCGCATTTCTATAACTGATGTTAGCATTTTATTTTTTCTTTAAACGAATTTCTAACGAACAGTCTAGCTAACGATTAGGGAGAATACGTTTCTCAAAATAAAGGAACTCTTCCTTATATCAATCACATTCTATCTAGGTGGTGTCATAACTCTTTAGCTATATATAGGGTAGCCTGATTATAAATTCCACCGGAATGTGCTTCGAAATTCCTAAACCTGAAATTTATCGCGAAGCTTCCGCCATCCTGCTTTAACCTTTTTACGTACGTTAAACATTTTTGCCTGCTGTAAGATTTGAACTTCTTTTGTGGACATCAATAGTCCCTCAAACTTCTTCTCTGGACATCAACAGTCCCTCAGTCACTTGTTAGTAAGTGATATGTATTCATGAATGCTACTTATTTGTTTTCCACATTGGCCCGTAATATCTGCCTGCACGAGACTAATTATAGTGCCACTTCTAGTTGTACCTCAGGTGTATATATATAGGATGTACCAGCGGCGTATTCACCACACCTTTGATACGACTAGAGGCGTACTATTACTAGTCTGGTGTAGGGCGATATTACTATTCTAACCACAACAAAATCAGTATAATTCATGACTATCTATTACTTACTTAAATAACTAATTGGGACATTTGCGTACAACCTCGTTTGCTGTTTGCATATCTTGAGTGTAAACATATTTGCTGCAATTTCCCTTTTTCCATTAGGCCTAATCGGTAATGATCGTACCGATGCCCAAGTTAATTCGTTCATTACTTCATTTCATGCCTGCTACTGATTAGGATTCCAAAAGGACTTGACATCTTCTTAGTCAACCTAATGGTGTTACATCCTTGGAAAGTCTTAGCGGCTTCAGATGTATTAGCATAGCCTCTCTCTTTTCCTGATCCTCAGTACTTCCTTCCAATGCTTTATGCATTCTTCACCATCCTTTAGAACTTTTAGAACGTCATTTGTCAACATGCTCAGTTACAAGATTTCTGGAATTGTAGGGGCGTCCGTCATTCTAATCAATATTACCAATATCTTGTAACAATCATTTTGCTTCCGAAAAGCTATTCTCTTTTATAGGCTCACTTTTAATTCTTTAACTGACGCTAATTTGACCTCTGGGAATCGTCTTGCTCCTCGTAGCTATTTGGATGATTTGCTGATCCTTTGACAAAGGATATCTGCTTTTTACCGACAACTTCTTTATCTTCTTGCAGTCTACATGTATCTTTGGCTTCTGTCCTTCATTCTTGAAATTACTGGAGTATCCTAAGGCGATATATTTGGTCTAAAAGAAATCTTCTTGCTTCTGTTAGAGATAACGGGTACAATGCTTTTACTTCTGGCGTTGTTGCTTCGGGTATTGCTTCTAATGTTACTCTTGACATTGCTTTCAGCGTCGAGTTGATTGTGGAACCCCATTTCTTGATCTGACGAGTTGCTAATTGGATTCACTGGTACGTTCTTCGGCTTCTTGGTTTTCCCACTGAGTCAATGGCATACATCGAGTATGACTTACCTCTTAACCCATGTACTTACACGTTTCGTAATCTTTACTGCCAAGCCATCACGATCCTTGCATATGAAGTTGAGTCTTCCTCCTGTTAAAGATGAGTTACGTGTAGCATCTCGCGAGTCAATTCATTCAACGTCTAAATTTATCTATTGTTATTTCTAGCTTTGACATTGATCTTAAGAAGAACATTTGTCAAATACTGATCATTTATTCGCATCGGTGTAATACACTGTGTGACAATTCCTAATATCGAATTCAGACTTCTAAGTTTGCAATTGTTGCTAATATCGAATCGTCAGGCTCATCCGCGTATCAACATTTTTCTCGAGGTTGTCTATCTTGACGTCTTTGCATTTGTCCTAAGGAAGACGTAATATTCCTAAGCTGTCTAAGGTAGCTTGACTACGGGATTCCTTGACAATGCTTTACCTCTCCTTATGTTGTAGCTCATCCAATCATCATGTGCTCTCATCCTGCCATTTGTTGAAGAAACAGCATCCCTTAGGACGTAAGTTCTTCCTGGTCTACTCTGGACCTCCATATTCCTAAGCTCGTGGATTCTCGATCCAGCTTGTGGTAACCTTCGTCATCTTTCTTTGAGCCATTCTTAACTTCAACTGCTAGCTTCTGCTTCGAGCCTTCCATCCAATCACTTATAGTGATGGTTTTCTTGAAGGTAGCAACGTAGCTTGGAACGTCGTTCCCACTGTTCTCGCCATAGCAATCCTCATTCCTACTTTACCGTGACAACGTCTATCACGTCTACAGTTTCCTTGCTTTAAGGAGACATTTAGGTTTGTCTACACCTCTTTTCATCTTCAACGGTTCCTGAGTTCTCCACATGTAATTCCTATGATTACGTTTCTCGCACATCTGGCTTATCGGCCTTCTTTGTTCAGAATCTCCCTTAGCCTTCTTGTGGAATCTACCGTCATTGTCTTCAAGACCTTCTTCACCCTCGTACCGTTTCCGTTTGTCTTTCATCGAGAGTCTATTTCTACCAGAAGCTTCCTCGGGACTAGCTCCACTAGCGGTCGCTTTATTGGACATTCTCCTCGTCAAAGCTTCCGGAAATTGATTAACAATCGATAGCAACGTAACCTTCACTGCTTCTGCCACTATTTCTAACATAACGGCTTTCATTTCTTTGCTGAAGGTACTCGTGTTTACTGACATCAGATTTCGTATCGGATGTCCTATTCGCATTCCTATCATGACTATGATTTCTAATCTCCTCATCTTATGATCAAAATAGTCTGACACTTTAGAACTCATGTGACGTGCACTTATATAATTATGATGCCTTCAAAACACAGTTATTCTCATCACAGTCATCCCTGGTGTCCGTTCTTTTCCTTTCATTCTTTACCGGTAATTTTAAAAACCGGTCCTTCAAAACTACCTTTCTCTAGGTATTCCTTACAATTTATTGACCACGTATCTCACTGTCAATTTACCTACCCGCACTAGGCCACACAACAGTTAGAACCTATGATATGTTTATTTGGGTAAAATACCAAATTGCAGTAGCTAATTGCAATCGGGTATTCTTCGCACTTGCATATCCTAAGTCCTACCTCCTATGTTCCTCGTGAAACATTTTTCTTATGGGCATGACTATCCTGACTGGCATTTACACTCCCTATCTTACCTTACTTTGTTTACCAAGAGTCCTAGTTTAAGTCTAGATACCGTGCTAGTATCTAAATCTCTTAAACCAAGGCTCTGATACCAACTTGTGACGCCCACTCCCAGTCTTGGTTCCAGGAGGGGTCACGTGTCGGATTTACTCATAAACACATGGTACAACAGAGATAACTAAGCAGCGGAAATTAAAAACTTTTCATTTATATATATAACGAGTTATAATAGTAAGGAAGATAATAACATAATCTATAACTAGATCTTATCTATAGCTATGCCAGTCTACTACCGAGTCATTCCTGGTAGCTTGCCCATCTAATATGCCCTTGCTAGAGCCCTTTCCTTGCTACTTTAAACATCACCGATACCTGACATACATGCTTTTAAAGGTCAGCTTACGCTGGTGAGTTCTAAGTATTCAAAACTTTTACCTTTCCTTGAAAGGTTTACTTCAAACATTTGGGCCTAACAACCCCTTCTTTATAACATTTATCAGGTATAAAATATAACAGAGTTATACCAAAACATTTAATCATTTATCATTTATCAGGTATAAGACATAACAGAATTATACCAAAACATTTACCATTCATTCTACTAAGCATTGTCTATTGGAACCACGTTAGCTCCTCGGGCAACCGTCGCCACCCGAAACCTTTTCATAGAGTAACCGTCGTTACCCCGGGGAACCGTCATTCCCCGCTTCTAGTTGCACAACCACCTTTTCCCTTTTCACTAGACAATATCTGCTTAGATTAAAACCTTTTCAACCTTTTTCACATTTTCAACCTTTTAAACCTTTTCATGTTTTTCAAAAGTCCATTTAAATAACTCTTGTATTTGGACTCATAACCGTTTCAACACCAGTCCATTACCCGTATATGGAAATAAGCGTTTCATAAATATAATGTTATGGGTCTTGCATAACAAGGCTAATAAGATCATATTTACCCGACACTTAGTCCTATACATAGGCTTAGACCAAACATTCACATTTTTCATTTCTCAAAGCTTTATATAAAAGTTTCATCCTTTATATTACCCGTTTATTATAACTTTCCCGAAAAAGTAATAACAGGTAATAATAACTTTAAAACAGTTATAAGTATTATAACTTTTCCACGTATGTGTATCAACACAAAACAAGTAAAGGCATCTCAAATACTTTTTAAGTAAACAGTTGAATATATATCATTGCATGTATATCAGCCCGAAAACATTAAAATATTTAAAACATTTAAAAGTGGGCTCATAGAACTCACCTTATGTCTTTAACTCGTTACTCGAACGGAACTTCCGCAACGATTCCCGATTTAACCTAATTTGCGTATCGTATGGTGTTAACGCAAGGTTTCATATAATAAACACTCCCTATGTTTATTTCCGTCTCTTATTATCTTAATATTATATACTTATTAAGATTACCCTTTTAATAGGTCAAAATGACTAAAATGCCCTTATAGGCAATTATCCTTTTCTTT
>JBCNJP010000007.1:46726939-46780393 GCA_039602395.1 Deinandra increscens subsp. villosa | reverse complement strand
CTATACATTATGAGGCATGAACATTAGATTGGGCTTACTTGTTTTGGGCTTTGTATGTTTACGGTTTGGGCTTGTTGGGCTAATGGGTTTACGATTTCTACTAGGGCTTTTGTAAGGGTTGTATAAATACCCCAAGTGTTTGTGATTAATACAAGTTTGCTGATTATGATTTTCTGTTTTCTCCATATATTTACGATCGCAAACTCGGTGTTCAAGAAGATTGATTGTTCTTCATTCAAGACTTGATTGTGTTGCTTGTTCTTCATCTTAAATCTTGTCTTTTTCATCATCTTCTTCTCGAATCACTCACAAACAAGGTTTCCGCACTTGTTTGTGTTTACAATATCGTGCTCGATTGTTATTTTGGGACCAACAGATCTATAATTGAACCAATTGGTTTTTAATATTATAAAATGATTATAGGATATTCCAAAGTGTATATTTTGAGACCCGGTAAACGATAAATCAAATACCGAAATCGCGTAAAAATCGAAAATCGTTTTATTTTTGTTTTAAGCAAATTGTTTTAACCTAAAACTTTGCAAATTTATTATTTTTCTTTCAAAAATGATTATAGAATATCCCGAACATAATTTAAATGTATAGTTTAGACGAATTCTTCCGGTAATCGTTAAATCAAAACTCGATTTGTGTGACAGGTTCAATTTGGGTCGGGTTTTGTAAATAGGTAGGACACGGATGTTATAGCAATGGCGGCCAAAACAGGGTTGTAAGGCCACTGAAGATGCTGGACGATCGAAAGCTATACGCTTTGGGTCTTTTAAAAACTAATCATTTATGCCCAGTGAATGCATGTACTTTAAGAAGACCTATTGGGAGCTACAAAGTTGCTGATAGTGAAGTATCGAGCTTAACTTAAATTTCATAGAATCAAATTCTACTTCTGATTTGAAATTTTTAAAACTACAAGGTATCTATGTCGGTTGATCAATTTTCTTTCTTTACATTTCGTTTATAGTTTTAGGGGGAGAAATTGAAAATACAAATAATAGTATCTTTTGTTTTTGAAAAATAAAAAATCCAAAAATAGAGTTTTTCATTTTAGGGGGAGAAAATTAGTAATGCAAAATATAAAGAAATGGAAAACTGAGAAATTGATCATTGAGAAATGATGGTACATTGGCTGGCGTTTCTGACTCATGGATAGAGTAGATGAAAAAGCCATAAGACCATTGTTTGATGTGCTAGGTAGGGTTGGCAAATCAGAAAGTATGCGAATGTGATATACATTAAATTTGATGCTTAGCCTAGTAGACAACATCTTGAAGTGTATCTCATGATATATAAAAAGTTATGAAAATAGAAAAAGAGAAGTCACTGTGTATACATGCGTTCATTTTGTAAAGATTTAAACTTGTTTGATTTTCTTTATTTTCTTAAATGACCGGACTATCTCTGCGTATCCACAAGATCGACATGATAGTTGTTCATTTAAGGTTTTGCTTTATTTTTCTTGGTGTTTCATATAATTCATTGGACTCTCTCTACATGTCCACAAGACCGACCTGATTGTTGTTGAATTATACAATTTCAACTTGTTTTATTTTTTCTTAGTTTGCTAAATCTGAGGCCTTATCTGCGTATCGAAAGATTGATCGTAAGGTAAACGATCTAATGTTATTATTTCTTTTTGCATGGAACACAGTTGACGGTATCATGAATTCAAAACACTATGTGATAAATACAAGTGTAGTCACACGAGAAAGATAAATGTCTGAATATGTCTGATAGTGTGGGGTCCACTAGTCAAGCAAATTAATAATACCTTAACATATCCAGATGTTATGAGTATGATTCTGTCAGAGTTTAAAGTGGACAAATTATACCAGCAATCGTCATGGCTTATGTGCTGAAGTAGTTGAAATTGAAATTTAGTTCAGCGCGTTGTCTCCAATATGACCCCAGATAGTGATCTTTCTCAAACCAAAAATAGTGTTCATTTTAGTTTTTCATTTCATTTCAGAAAACTTAAAAAGATTTTAGGTGTGTTTTGATATAAATTTTCTAAAAGTAAAAAAGATTTTATTTCTTGTTTGTTTTCGATCGATTGACACATGATACAAATCATTTTCAAAATAAAAAAAAAACATCTCGGTTCTCTGAAGAGATTTTGTCTAGGATTAAATTAATTTTGGTGTAAAAGGAGAAACCCGCACTTCTTTCTTCTGAAGATGCAGGGTTAGAACTCAAGCATGGTGAAAGGGGGAGTACATTAGATGCAAATGAAGACTTCATTTACAAGTGGTTTAGTGATATGGTCCTATTCCAGCCATGCGAGCTCTATTGCAACTAGACTCAATTTTCAGAGTTGAAGATCAATTTCTCCTTGAAGATCATATGTTGAAGATTAGAGTCAATGTGTTGGAATAGATAGAAAAGATACATAACATGTCAAGGGGGAGTTTGTTAATGCATAGTCTGTGCGTCGTATGATGTATCTACACATTGTGTAATAGTTTCTAGATTGTTAGGTTTGAGTTCATGTATTTTGTATGGGAGAATGAGTGCCACCGAATGAGTGGCGAATGATCACCGAATGATTTCATTCGGTGGGCATCTCGTTCGGTGGGAGCTCTGCTATAAATAGCAAGCTCATTCTCCGCATTTAGAACTTTTGTCAGTTGAGTGTTCATTCGGTGAGTCTATAGTGTGTCCAAGTCATTCGGTGAAATAAATCTCAATCTTATATTTACTTATTTTTTCATCTTCTAAGCTTGAAACACTGAACAAGATCTGTCCGGAACAATTACACCTTGACCTCCACATTGGAAGATAAAGGATATCCACTCCACCAAATGATATGGATGGTGTTAAAGGAAAAAGTATTTACCAAAATGTTGTTGATTAAAAAGCATTTACCAAAATAGTGTTTGTACATGAAATTTTTAAAAAGGTTTGTTTTTTCGTTAAATATTTTGATAAACATCTTTTAATAAACACTGTTTTGGTAAAAGAAACACTATTTTAATAAATATTTTTGATAAATATATTTTGATAAACACCATTTTGGTAAATACTTTTTCTACCAACACCTATTTGATAAAAAACAAAACTCAAGGATAAGTATGTAAGTAATTACGGAAGGTCAAAGAAGGAGTCCTATCACTTGTGTTCTCCCGAATTGGGGCGCTCATGGTTCTTTTAAGGACACTGTCATTGGGAAAGTTGTTGAAGAGAAGAAACATAAGGCTTCATGCATGGGTGGTGGGGTTTCCTCCATGAAACGGATCTCGTTACCGGCATCGACTTCCGATTATCCTATATCTTTCAAAGGGCGCACCATGTTGGGTGAGGCTAAGGATGAGGTGTCGTTATGCAGCGTTAAGGCCCTTGGACACATTAGGGGAGGGGATTTTGATGTCACTTATGTGGGAGGTTTACATGTCCTTCTCGTTTTCAACCAAAATTTGAAGGTCATGGATTTTCTAGCAAATCACAAGGAGTCCTCGGATAATTACTTCAGATCGTTGGAGTTGTGCGATGGATAATTTTGCAAGAGATGTCGTATTGCAAGCTTGAATATTCTTGGTGTTCCGCTTCATCTACGGGGAGAGGTACAAGTTCTAACTAGTACTTGGAAAACTATCGATGAGACGACAATCATTGAATGAGATGATTTCAAAGGTTACGGTAATGATTAAAGAAATCCCAGTTCCATGGACACAATAGTTGTGTATGAGATTCATATCCCTTACTGAGGAGGCGGTAGACGACAATCCGACCGGTAGTAATGTGCCGGAGAAGGTGGGGGAGGAATGTTGGGAAGACGAAGCGGCCATGCAAAATGGTAACTTTTTACCGCTCCTTCTTTCGATGGCTTGGGAGGAGGAACGGTCTTGGAATCGCCAACGAGAAATGATGGGAGAGAGGTTCACGAGGAGAATAGGGCGGCTAGTTTCTCACACGAGGTTGATGATGCCAACTCATACACCCAATACGAACCTCCCACTTTGACACGTGGGGATGTTGCCTCCTCTCCTAAATAACCTATAGATGCATACGAAGATCTTGTTGTGATGGGCCAGTATGTTGGGCCTAATTTTAGGGGCTCACAAGTTGCAAGTGGGAACTGGGCGGCACCAGGGCCTAACTTACCAGACTTGAATGCAAATTTCGGGTCCCTTGAAAGTTAGATCAATGAGATTGTCTGTATCTTTACCTAACTTCAAACGAGCGAATAAAAAAGACAATAAAGGGCGTTTGGATTCTTTAAATTCCCAGGGAAAAAATGATGAAAGGAGGTGGGAAAGTGGTGATGTGGGGTGCTATTTCTAGTGCCAGATCCAACTCCTCCCGAAACTCATCGGCTAACGGTGGTGGGTGCAGAAATAGGTTGTCGGCTAGAGAGGTGGAGGAAGAAGTCCAAAGCAAGGTCAAGATTGGTGATCTCATTGGCACAAATTGGGTGACTTGAGAGGGATTGTTTCAGATGCAGTTAGGGGAGAAGAAGACCGCCATTTGACTTAGATGAATTTCATGTCATTGAATATTAGGGGGGGTTTGAAACCCCAGACAAATGTATATGGGTGAGGAGGTTAAAGGCAGAACACAACATTTGTTTTATTGTGCTTTAGGAAACCTAGGTTGCACTTCATCTTTGATTTCGACCTCTTGCCTTTGGGATCATTCTCCGGACGCGGCGGGATGATCTGGCGGCTTCTTATGTATTTGTGGATTGCTCTTTGTTTAAAAAACACACCTCCATTTTTTATGATAATTTCTTGATTGTCACTGGGAAGATTACTCGTTGTGATAATCTCATGAGCATTTTCAATATATATGGCCCTCAGTCGACTAGTGCAAAAAAAACCTATGGTCTTTACTGTTGTCTATCAAAGCATTATTGCACCACGGGTGTTGGGTACTGCTAGGAGACTTTAATGTGGTATGTGATGAATCAGAGCGGTTGGGGTCCGTTTTCTGTGCTTCCTCTGTGAGGGATTTTAACGGATTTCTCTCTCTGATGGGCGATAGTGGACCTCGGCATCAGGGGAAGGGGTTTTACATATCTATCCCATATCAATCACAGCCTCAATAGAATCGATAGGGTGCTGATTTGCAAGGATTTTCTCGATCTTTGGCCTAAAACTTCGGCAACTGTACTGCCCAGATATCTTTCTAATCACTACCCTATCATCGTTAGCACTATTTTGGAAGATTTCGGAAAAGGAGGGTTTCGAGGAGGCGGTTAAGCTGGGCATACAGGTCCCTACCTCCCAGCTGGTACCCGATCTAAAATTAGCGGAATGGTTTTGCAATATCCAAAAGGTTCTCAAGGATTGGAAGAAATACATGAAACATCAAGAACATGGGAAGATGGATTCCATTCGTGGAATTCTTGAGAATTTTGATCAGAAAGCAGACAATGGTCAAATTTCTCCTGATGGAAGGGAACAAGTACTTAAGCTCAAATGTGAATTACAATCTCTGGAGAGAGATAATCGACTTGATTTTGCACTAAAAAGTAAAATCAAATGGACTCTTGAGTCTTGAAGGGGACGAGAATACTAAATTTTTTGATGGTTGCTATCAAAGATCAGATGTCCAATAGAGTTCATGGGTTGTTGATTAATGGCGCGTGGTGCACGATCCTATCTGCATTGGAAGATAAAGGATATCCACTCCACCAAATGATATGGATGGTGTTAAAGGAAAAAGTATTTACCAAAATGTTGTTGATTAAAAAGCATTTACCAAAATAGTGATTGTACATGAATTTAAAAGGTTGATTTTTGTAAATATTTTTTTGATAAACACCATTTTGGTAAAGAAATACTTTTTGACTACCAACACCTATTTGAAAAAAAAATAAAACTCAAGGATAAGTATGTAAGTAATTACGGAAGGTCAAAGAAGGGAATCTATCACTTGTGTTCTCCCGAATTGAGTCGCTCATGGTTCTTCTAAGGACACTTTCATTGGGAAAGTTGTTGAAGAGAAGAAATATGAGGTTTCATGCATGGGTGGTGGGGTTTCCTCCATGAAACGGATCTCGTTACCGGCATCGGCTTCTGATTATCCTATATCTTTTAAAGGGCGTACCATGTTGGGTGAGGCTAAGAACAAAGTGTCGTTATGCAGCGTTAAGGCCCTTGGACACATTAGGGGAGGGGATTTTGATGTCACTTATGTGGGTGGTCTACATGTCCTTCTCGTTTTCAACCAAAATTTGAAGGCCATGGATTTTCTAGCAAATCACGAGGAGTCCTAGGATATTTACTTCAGATCGTTGGAGGTGTGGGATGGACAATTTTTCAAGAGATGTCGTATTGCAAGCTTGAAAATTCTTGGTGTTCCGCTTCATCTATGGGGAGAGGTACAAGTTCTAACTAGTACTGGGAAAACTATCGATGAGACGACAATCATTGAATGAGATGATTTAAAGTTTACGGTAATGATTAAAGAAATCCCGGTTCCATGGACACAATAGTTGTGGATGACCTTTATATCCCTTCTGAGGAGGCGGTAGAACACGATCCGACCGGTAGTAATACGCCGGAGAAGGTGGGGGAGGAATATTGGGAAGACGAAGCGGCCATGCAAAATGGTAACATTTTTCCGCTCCTTCTTTCGATGGCTTCAGGAGGAGGAACGGTCATGGAATCGCCAACGAGAAATGATGGGAGAGAGGTTCACGAGTAGAATAGGGTGGCTAGTTTCTCACACGAGGTTGATGATGCCAACTCATACACCCAATATGAGCCTCCCACTTTGATACGTGGGGATGTTACCTCCTCTCCTAAACAACAAACGGATGCAAACGAGGATCTTGTTGTGATGAGCCAGTGTGTTGGGCCTAATTTTAGGGGCTCACAAGTTGCAAGTGGGAACTGGGCGGCACCAGGGCCCAACTTACAAGACTTGAATGCAAATTTCGGGTCCCTTGAAAGTTGGATCAATGAGATTGCTGTATCTTTACCTAACTTTAAACGAGCGAATATAAAAGACAAGAAAGGGCGTCTGGATGCTTTCAATGCCCAGGGCAAAAATGATGAAAGGAGGTGGGAAACGGTGATGTGGGGTGTTATTTCTAGTGCCAGATCCAACTCCTCCCGAAACTCATCGGCTAACGGTGGTGGGTGCAGAAATAGGTTGTCGGCTAGAGAGGTGGAGGAAGAAGTCCAAAGCAAGGTCAAGATTGGTGATCTCATTGGCACAAATATGGGTGACTTGAGAGGGATTGTTTCAGATGCGGTTAGGGGAGAAGAAGACCGCCATTTGACATAGATGAATTTCATGTCATTGAATATTAGGGGGGGTTTGAATCCCTAGACAAATGTATATGGGTGAGGAGGTTAAAGGCAGAACACTACATTTGTTTTATTGTACTTTAGGAAACCTAGGTTGCACTTCATCTTTGATTTCGACCTCTTGCCTTTGGGATCATTCTGCGTTTGATTTTGTTGCTTCGGACGCAACGGGACGATCTAGCGGCTTCTTGTGTATTTGGGGATTGCTTTTTTGTTTAAAAACACACCTCCATTTGCTATGATAATTTCTTAATTTTCATTGGGAAGATTACTCGTTGTGATAATCTCATGGGCATTTGTTGATACTCGATATGTGCGTCGTGTGAAGTATCAGTTAATGTACAAGATCAAGTCAACTAGGTCTGGCCGAACTAGGTCCGAACCTGAAGTTCGGACTGGCCGAACTTGAGGTTCGGCCGAAGCTCGGACTAGCGGGTATATATAGATGGTTGGTCTTTGTAATTGGTAGTCATCTGAGCGTGAGAGATTTTGTTAAGTCTGTGTTTCTGAGTGTGATTCTCTGAGTCTGTATCTGAGTGTTTACTGATTTTAATTGTTCTTCATTGATCAATAAATCAATCGGTTAATTACGTTTCGATGTCCGATTAGCTAGATCGAGTAGACGATACGATGCTCACGCTTTTTCAAGTGGTATCAGAGCTATCTGGTTCACTATACTGATCTGTGGTTGCTATTTTTGGATTTTTGAAGAGTTTTTCATGTTGCTCGAGATTGTTTTCGTGTTGTTCATCAATTCTATCGAGTGTTTGGTGTCAAAGTGGTTCCTAAATCACTTTCTATCGGTTTTACTGATCCACAGTAACGAGTTTCGTCAAAATCAGTCATTTTTTGTGAGTTTTGGAAAAATGAGTTCGAAGTTCGGAGTCTTCTGATCAGGTTCGGAGTAACTGCTCCGAACTTGAAGTTCGGTCGATATTCGGTCAAGGTTCGGAGTTGTTTCGGTCAGGGTTCGGACTATTTTGGTTAAGTTCGGAGTTCATTCACGTTCGGTCAAGGTTCGGAGGTAGTTCGGTGCTAGATCGGAGTGTTTGAAGAGTTCGGACAGTTCAATTTGTTTCGGAGCTAGTTCGGACAAAGTTCGGACTTTGATTCTAGGTTCGGACAGAGTTCGGAGTTCAGTGTTAGGATCGGAGCAGGTTCCGCAGGCAGAATTTAAAAGTTGTTCAACGATGTCGGAATTTCATGCGTTTGCTACAATGCAACGTGCGATGCAAACCATGTTGAATTTTGATAATGAAATTGGAACAAGTCAGAAAGTTCCCAAAATGTTGAAGCTAGAAGATTATCAAAATTGGAAGAAACGGTTTTCTGCATACATAAGCACAAACGATATTGATCAATGGATTCCGATTCGAAAATTGTATGAACGACCAACTGAAGAAGGAGATTATAAGGAACTTCAAGATTTTGATGCTGCTGAAAGGAAAAGTTATGAGCTTGAAAAGAAAGTTTATGGTTATCTTACAATGGCTTTACCTACTGAATTGTTACATCAATTCAACACTTGTAAGAAATCAAAGAAATTGTGGGATGCTCTCTCAGCAAGATGTGAGGGTAATGATGATTACAAGAAGAGTCGGAAGAAAGTATTGAACAAAGAATTTGATAATTTTCAAAACTATGAGAATGAGAACATTACTGCTCTCGTTTCATGGTTTTCACATTTAATGAGTGAATTAAAGGTAGTTGGTATTGAGAAATCTGATGCTGATTTGAAAGAGAAGATTATGGAAGCTTTACCTGAGAAGTGGGATAATTATGTTTTGTTGCTCACTCATGACAAGGATTATTCTACAATGACGTTTCACGAGCTTACTGGAAAACTTCATGCTCGTGAAATGAAAATGTTAAATTCAAAAAAGTCAACTGCTACTTTGCAACATCCTGAGTTGTATCATGGTGAGAATATGGCAAGCATGAATGCTAAAGCTAAACCAAGTCTGAATTCTGCACCAAGTACAGCCTTTTTGACTGGAATTTCTGATAATTCGGATAACAAGTCTTCACGGGGTTATAGCTTTACAATTCCAAATTTTTCAAATCAGAATGCCTTTTCTGCTGAATCAACAGAAGATTGTGCCAAAATGATTTCTGCTTTGATCTCATCATCTTTTGGTTCGATTATTAAGAATGTTGCTGATGCAAAATTAACCAGTGATGATCTTGATGCTCTTGATGATGATCAACTTACAGAATTGGATATATCTTGGTTATATGCTATGTTATGTCAAAGATCGAAGAGATTCTTCAAGAAACATGGAAGACATCTTTCTGGTGATAAACTGGGATTTGACAAGTCAAAGTTAAAATGTTATAAATGTTCACAGCTTGGACATTTTGCCAAAGATTGTCAACAGGCTCATGCAAGCAAACCTGGTTTTACTCAATCATCTAAGCCTGGTTTTACTCAACCATCTACTAGTAACACCAGCAAAACAATAACGTTAACGGCTCAACATGATGGTGTTTATGATTGGGGTCAACAGTTTGGGTATGATTCATCTGCCTTGATAGTTACTCATGATCACCAAGAGGATTTCTGTTCAGACACTAGTTCTGATACTAGTTCAAATCCAAGTTCTTATGAATCGGCAGAGAATATGGAGAGTTTGATGAAAGAAAATACTTCGTTATTGCTTCAAATTCACAAGCTTAATGAGGAATTCAATGATATAAAGGCAGAGGTAGAAGTGTCTAAAAATAATGAGAAGGAATTGAATCTGAAGAATGAATGTTTGCTTAAAGAAATCAACTTGTTAAAGGAAGTTTTAGAAATTTTTAAACAAGATAAAAGGGATGTTGAAACTGAAAAAGCTAAGATCTGTGAAGAAAGGGATGAGTTAGTGAAAGAAGTCAAAAAATGGAAGGATGAAGCTAAGGATACTGCTTCTGATTTCACAAATTTGTATGATAAATCAAAATTCAAGCTTGATCTGCTTACAAAGAATGTCGAAGAATCAACTGCTAAGATTGAAGCATTTCAAGTTGACATGGGAAAATTTTTGGATGAGAAGCGGGAGTTGATTCGTGTAAATAAAGTTCAAGCAGAAAATTTGGAGATTCAAAAGCGTAATGAAGATAAATTGAAGAAATAATTGTTCGAAGGATTGGATAATCTTCGCTTGAAAAAATTTGAAACTCACAAGGTTGCGAAGCGATTGATTGCTAAAGAAAAAGAATTTGCTGAGGCTCAACAGAAATTTCTGATCTGAAGGTTCAAGTTCTTGATGCTAATCGATTGTTTAATAATGTTTCAAATTCTCAAATCTTTACAAGCTTTCTAGCTAATGATGAAAATTTTGAGAAGATGTTTGATAAGACTGCATCACCCCCTGCTCATATTAAAGAAGCTTTCAAAGATGTGAAGGAGCAAGTTGATGACTTTGTTTTTTCAAAAATTTCATCATCTACTCTTAAGAATGAGAAGGTTGTGATGAAGAAGAAGAACAGAAAGAATAAGAAAAAGAAGGAAAAGAAATCTACAGTTTCTCCTGCACCAAAGTTTGTATTGGGTTCATCTTCTGCTGATAATGAGAAGTCGGCTACTTCTAGTGACAAAATTCAGCCTCAACCTGATTTTGATGAAACGATCTTTTATAATCAAAAGAATGTCACTGAAGTAAAAGCTGAATTTTCTCGCTTAGCGAAGAATGGACATAGTTCATCTGAGGAGAAGATTTTTGGAAAGTTTGAAGGATTAGGTATTCACAGGATGAAAAACAAAGCTGAGACGGTTCCATCATCATCATCTCAAGATTTGAAGAAATTAAAGATGAAACAAGTGAAGAAGGAAGTTTTTCAAGCTGATAAAATTCAACCCGAGCGGTTTTACAAACTCAAGGGTTCGGATCAATTATTTTCTGACAAAGAATTTCCACTTCATTGTGTTGATGCTCGAAAGATTTCTAAAGTTTTTGTGAAAGCTACCATTTCTTCTGAAAGTTCTCAATCTCGAAGCCCTACATCCAAATGGGTACATGATCACAGGCATCAGGTATATGATTCTCATCCTGATCATGTTCGAGATATTCATGTGTGTTCTTCGGAGGTACATCAAAGAAGAGACAAAATGACAAGAATTTGTTATATTTGCCGCCGCCCAGGGCATATGGCAAAAGATTGTCCAATACCCGCCGATTCACCTCACAGATTTCACAAGAAATCAGTTTTTGGTAAACCTGCCACAACAAAGTTCTTTGATGAACAAGGCAGAGTTTTTGATGAAGTTGAGCCTACATTTTATCATAAACAAAAACGTTTTGTTCCAATGTTTCCAAAAGCTCAAAATGTAGGTTCTCCATCACAGTCACATGTGATTGTTTCATCAAAAACTGAATTGCCAAAACAACAACAATGGAAACCTAAGGTGATTTCTAAGTAAAACAAGGA
This sequence comes from Deinandra increscens subsp. villosa, assembly GCA_039602395.1. NCBI lineage: Eukaryota > Viridiplantae > Streptophyta > Magnoliopsida > Asterales > Asteraceae > Deinandra > Deinandra increscens. Next base: position 46,768,712 of record JBCNJP010000007.1, on the reverse strand, counting down.
CACTGGTCGACTAGAAGCGATTCGCTTCGGGTCAGTTTTGGACTGATTAGTTTGACCAGTGTGTAGGTATTTCTAGAAGACCTATCGACGATTGCAAAGTTGTTGATGGAGGAGTTTTCTGCTTAATTTAAATTTTCATGATAAATCTTTCTAACCTGCAAATTTTCTGAAATCTAAATCTGCAAACTATCCGTGTTGATTGATCACTTTTCTTTGCTTTTTGAATTTTCTCAACAGCCCAAAAATAGAGTCTTGTTTTGTGTAAAGTGAAAATCCAAAAATAGAGTTTTCATTTTAAGGGGGAGAATTGTAAGTAAAGGGGAGTAATTGAGAAAATGCATGTAATGGGGAGAAGGTGAATACATGCCAAATATATAATGAAGGAAGGTGAATACATGCTAAATATAAAAACAATTGTTAGAAATTGATCAATGGGAAATGATGGTACATTGGCTTATGTATCTGACTCATGAATAGAGTAGATGAAAGAACCATAAGATCATTGTTTGATATGCTTGGTAGGCTCAGCAAATCAGAAAGTATTCAGATGTGATATACACTAAATACTAATGCTTGACCATGTGGATAACATCTTGATGCATATTTCATGACACAAAAAGAAAAATAAGTGTGAAATTCAAAATGAGAAGTCACTGTGTATACATGTGTTCATTTTGCAAAGATTTAAACTTATTTGATTTTCTTTATTTTGTCAAACGATCAGACTTTCTCTGCGTATCGAAAGATCGACCTGATCGTTGTTCGTTTGACGTTCTGTTTTATTTTCTTTGGTGTTTCGTATAACTCATCGGACTTTCTCTGCGTGTACGGAGTACCGACCTGATTTTTATTGGGTTATACAATTTCAACTTGTTTTATTTTCTTATTTTGTTAAATCCGAGGCCTTATCTGCGTATCGAAAGATCAACCTTAAGGTAGACGATTTAACGTTCTTATTTCTTTTTGCATGGAACACAGTTGACGATATCATGAAAATATTATGCATTGTGATAAATCACAAGTGCACAAAAGGAAAAGGAAAGAAAAACTGAAAATGTCTGATAATGTCTGATAGTGTGGGATACACTGGTCAAAGCAAATCTAATCAATACTTCAACATATCCAGATGTTATGAGTATGATTCTGCCTGAGTTTAAGTTGGACAAATTATACCAGCAATCAGCATGACTTATGTGTTTCGATTAATTGAAATTGAAGTGCAGTTCAGTGCGTTATGTTCAATATGATCCCATATAGTGATCTTTCTCATACCAAAAATAGTGTTTGATTCTGTGTTGCAATTTCATTTTATTTCAAGATAAGCCAAAAAGATTTTTGGTGTGTTTTAGCATAAACTTTGAAAAACCAAAAAGATTTTATTTATGTTTTATTTTCGATCTGATCAACACGTGATACAAATCAACTTCCAAAATCATATCTTGGAGTCTCGAAGAGACGTTTTGCGCCAAGATTATTTTAAGTGTTTGAGCAGGTTGCTATGTGCAAGATATCACAACTTCAAGTCTTCTGAAGATGTTGATAAAAGACCAGAGATGCACTAAAATGACATCAAGTATTCAAGATTAAGCTACGATCGAGTTGAGGAGGAGTTTGTTTGAAGATTCATTTCGTTGAACGAACGGATTCTATACTTGAGGGGGAGCTTGATTGAAGATAAAAAGTTGATGATATTGAAGAGATACTGCACACGACGAGGGGGGGGGGGTTTGTTGATACCTGATATGTGTGTCGTGTGAAGTATCAGTTAATGTACAAGATCAAGTCAACTAGGTCTGGCCGAACTAGGTCCGAACCTGAAGTTCGGACTAGCCGAACCTGAGGTTCGGCCGAAGCTCGGACCAACGGGTATATATAGATGGTTGGTCTTTGTAATTGGTAGTCTTCTGAGCGTGAGAGATTTGTTAAGTGTGTGTTTCTGAGTGTGATTTTCTGAGTCTGTATCTGAGTGTTTACTGATTGTAATTGTTCTTCATTGATCAATAAATCAATCGGTTAATTACGTTTCGATGTCCGATTAGCTAGATCGAGTAGACGATCCAATGCTCACGATTTTTCAGCATTTTCAATATATATGGCCCTCAATCGACTAGTGCAAAAAAAAAAACCTATGGTCTTTATTGTTGTCTATCAAAGCATTATTGCACCAGGGGTGTTGGGTACTGCTAGGAAACTTTAATGTGGTATGTGATGAATCAGAGCGGTTGGGGTCCATTTTCTAGTGCTTCCTCTGCGAGGGATTTCAACGGATTTCTCTCTCTGATGGGCGTAGTGGACGTCGGCATCAGGGGAAGGGGTTTTACATATCTAGCCCATATCAATCACAACCTCAATAGAATTGATAGGGTGCTGATTTGTAGGGATTTTCTCGATCTTTGGCCTAAAACTTCGGCAACTGTACTGCCCAGATATCTTTCTAATCACTACCCTATCATCGTTAGCACTGTTTTGGCGGATTTCGGAAAAGGAGGGTTTCGAGGAGGTGGTTAAGCTGGGTATACAGGTCCCTACCTCCCAGCTGGTACCCGATCTAAAATTAGCGGAATGGTTTTGCAATATCAAAAAGGTTCTCAATGATTGGAAGAAATACATGAAACATCAAGACACATGGGAAGATGGATTCCATTCGTGGAATTCTTGAGAATTTTGATTAGAAAGCAGACAATGGTCAAATTTCTCCTGATGGAAGGGAACACGTACTTAAGCTCATATGTGAATTACAATCTCTGGAGAGAGATAATCGACTTGATTTTGAACTAAAAAGTAAAATCAAATGGACTCTTGAATCTTGAAGGGGACGAGAATACTAAATTTTTGCATGGTGTGTTATCAAAGATCAGATGTCCAATAGAGTTCATGGGTTGTTGATTATTGGCGCGTGGTGCACGATCCTATCCGCATCAAAGAAGATGTTTTCCCTCATTTTGCAAGTCGGTTTTGCAAGACAGAACATGTGAGACCAAAGCTCCTTGGAAGTGATTTTAAAGTGCTATCCCATGATTTGGCAGAAGACCTCATTCTTCCTTTCTCCATGGATGAGGTTAAAGACGCCGTTTGGGATTCTGGTTCGGACAAGAGCCCGGGTCCGGATGGGTTCAATTTCTGTTTCATTAAGCGTTATTGGTTGGTTTTTAAAGACGATTTCAAAGATATGCTGGACCGATTTGCTACAACGGGTTCCATTAGCAATGGTTGTAATTCCTCCTTTGTTGCACTCATTTCTAAGGTCAAGGGACCGACTAGAATAAAGAAGTTCCGACCTATCAGCCTGGCAGGTGCGATATATAAGGTCCTCGCAAAGGTACTCGCTAATAGGCTGGCTTTGGTTATTGGGGAGGTCATAGATAACACACAATATAGTTTCATTAAAGGTCGTTCTATACTGGACGTGCCTTTGATCATTGGGGAAATATTTGTGTGGCTTAAATCATGTAGGCGAGAGGCATGATTTTTCAAAGTCGATTTCGATAAGGCATATGATTCTATAAGCCGGGATTTTCTGTGACAACCCGTAAAAATTTCCAGGTCATCTCGTTACTTTGACTTTTTAATTTTGTTAAAGACGTGCATTACTTGATTTAATTTGTCTATTAATTTCAATTATGCATGATAAGTTCAACATAGATAATTCTCGCGTTTCTATTGGAAACATATACCCGTAACATATAGAAAATTTTATAAAACAATTTATGAAACTTTAATAATAAGAAAACAAATATAAAAATGTACTTTGTTATATTTTTCTTAAATCTGGTGTTAAGAAATTATATCAACGACACGTCAAACCTTTTAGGTGATTATTTATTTGAAACTACTTGGTTTTAAATATTTGAAATAGTCGAACTTAAAATCACGCGAACAAACGAATTTATAAAATTATCACTCGCGTAATTAAAAAACTTGTTACATAAAATATTATGTAAATAAACAACCAGTGCAAGGTGTTACTGTTTTCAAACTCGAACAAACTATATATCATTAAAGTTCATCAAGACTCATTCGGATAAACTTGTTTCACTCAGAAAACCACCCGTTTGATCATAACTGAACCCGTAGCCCCATCTAGCCCAGTTCGGCCCAATAAGCCCAAAACACTTTATACGAGCCCACGACTTACCTGGTAACCCAACCCGATACCACGATGGCCCGACACAAACCCCTAGCCCGACCCCGGCCCAAGCAGGCCCAGCCACCCTTTCTTCCCTTCGGCACAAACCAAAATCGGCCCTCTTCCCCTTCCGTTTTGATGTTTACGGCCCAACCAAAACAAACCCACCACATATGTTTTAATTTTTATAAAAACTAACCCATCACCTTTGTATTATTTGATACAACATCACTACCTTTGTAATTTATAAAAATATTGATTATGATAATTAGTAATTACATGGAACATTTTTATATAACTAGTCACATTTAAATCTCCTAACAACATGACACATTTTCATAAAAATGAGAATCACCTACTAGCTAATTAGTAAAATTGTCTTGCAAGATTATTTAGTCACAAGCCTAAATATGGCTAGATACTCATCAAGTCAAAGCCAACTACACCATGACTCATAGTATTAACCACTAAACTAAACCACCAATTCCCACTATAAATACCAAGCTCCTTCACACCATTTTCCCCACACCTCTTTACACAACACTCTTACTCTCCCCCACTCCTCCTTATTTTCGACCAAGGAACCACCAACCACCACCAAAAAACCGCCGGCCACCACCTCTCCACCACCGCAAGGCCGTCATCCGCCGCCACCCGCCGCCGCCTAGCCGCTAGAAAACCAACAATCACCACCATTTCCATCTAGTTTCCTTGTAAGCCTCCAAGATCTAACATTTCCTTTACTTTTCTAACACCCAAATACCCTCCAAGTCTTGATGAAAACCCCACCATTTACTAATAAACTCAAAGATCAACACTAAAATAATATGCATCCATCTATCTTATTTGTTTTTTTACTTGTGTAATAAACATTGGATGAACAAATCCCTAAGGTGTAACACCTTAAAGAATTCACTAGATGAATCATTTTTCATCCATGTTATTACCAACATCTATAATGTTTAGTTTTTTCTTTACATTTAATTTCTTGTATTTTTACTTATTGGTCCTATCACTAATATGTTAGTTTATATATATATATATATATATATATATATATATATATATATGTTATAATGTCCTAACACAAATATGTTAGTTGATTTGATATATATATGTTACAATGTCCTAACACTAATATGTTAGTTGATTTAATAAATATGATGGACATAAAATAGTAAAATTCCTAACACAAATGTGTTGGTTGATTTATAAACAAAAAGCATAAATTTTTTTAAATGTTATAAAAGTCATAACATATTTATGTTAGTTGATATGAACAAAATCCCAACATGTTCATGTTAGTTGATGTCATGATTATATATTATTATCTTAACACTTTGTGTTAAAGTATTAGTTGAATAAAAGAATAAAAGGACTCAATTTGATTACTTAGGGCACCTGGTATGGTGCCGTTATTACCCTGCGTGATGCCTACGTGGCTCATTTCCACGGCATGATACCATACCAGGGTGGTGTGGTGTATGGTGTGATATTTTGGTGTGGAACTTTTCATGGCGTTTTGAGGGGGTGTGTTGTGTGGGTTTCTTCCAATTAAATCATGACATGTAATTTTTTTTATTTTTTTATTTTGTTTAAATTAATAAAAAAACAACTCAACACCACACCACATCACACCATGTATACCACACTTGGTGTTATCATATGATGTTGTTATCTAGTGCACGTGGCATGATAACACCAAGTTATCACACCAAGTAATTTACTAAAACTAGCTAAAATCGAATACAAGTCAAGTCTTACAAATTAAATTCTTATGAAAAATTAAAGAGGCATAAAACATGGAGTAAATCATATTAAATAAAGCAGTTTAAAAACCTTGGAGTTGATCTTAGAATACTAGACAATAATAATGATTTTTAGAAACATTTAATCATGTTTTTGAACTAAAATATATCTAAAAATCATGGCTGATTTTTAGATCTGTTTTGGACGAATTTAATAAATTTTTTAAGTGTTTTTTAAGAATCAAAGCAACCAAAGTAGAGAGACGTTGCGTAGAAAGAAAACCGGGATCGAAAGAGCGATATACGAAACGAGAAATCTCAATATTAGTAAGTTAACATCAAAACTGACCAAGTAAAATATTTTAGTCCTTAAAACGTTTAAAGAAACTACTTATAAACATTTACTTTAATATCATGAAACCCTAGTGTCATAAAACCATTTTATAAACAAAACTGGTAACTACGGTTACAAAAATAGAAATAAATATTTTAGATCATAAAATATTAAACGATTTCTATTTCCCTTAAACACTAAACATTTTTGACACAAAACTATTTAGATGCATATTTACCGCGTAATAAAACACGTGCGCATTTTCGAAAGTTAAATAACAAACGTAGTTGTTATATGATTTCATTAGACTTTAAATAATTAATTTCCATCTTAGAGTTACTTAAAGAGTTTAAAACTTATGATTTCATAAAATTTACTAAACTAGTTTTTATAATTATTTGACAATAATTATAATCATTATCGAAAGATATATAAATATATAAGTGTTAAATAATAATGTCCCAGTAACACTGTGGGGTAAGCTTGGAGAGGCCTTCATTCAGCAGAAAGAAAAGAAGACAGGTGTCTATACGGTGATATTAACTTCAATGAGTGTAAAGGATTATCTTGGTATGTCATGTGAGGTTTAACAGTTCTCCTGAATTATATATGTAAGGCTGTTGATACCGTTCCCTTGTAGGTGGTCGTGTCCTGTCCAGCTCATCTTCTACGCTAATTCTGGACTCGAACAGTATACCGTTGTTGGCGAAGTTGAATGGTGCATTAAGGCAATAGTGAATACAGGGTTGTGTGCCTACTATTGGTTTGCATTTTGTTGGTTTGTCTAAGCCCATGGTTTATAATCGTAGACATGTTGATCTGCATAAAGACACACAGCAAGTTGGTGATCCACCACGTATCGCTAATACGCAGGGTGAACTATTACAGATGGCTAGGCTGAACAAAAACCAGATCTGCAACATTTTCGCCTAGTTAAATACTTTGTACTTTCATTTTATGTCGTCGTCACCTTTTGTGTGTTTCTTTGTGATTAGAACAGGCGATGTTTATTAGGGTGGACCTGGAGGCGACTGGTGTCCGCACAAAAAACAGCTTGTTCAATTTCACGTGCAATAGCGGACGCTGCAGAAAAGGTGTGACCCGAAAGAATGGTAGTTTCTGGTGTGAGGCATGTGAGATTCCAGTGATGTTTCCACGTGCACAGTACCAATGATTTGCTACCTTCAATGTTGCACCACATTAATTGTTATCCATACATAATACTAATCTGTCTTCAATGGAAACCACATGTACAGGCTGTAGCTTGATGTCAAAGATGCTTCGACCCATGTTGTTGTTCTGTTTAACGAGTGTGGTGAGCATCTGTTGTGCCGCATGGCAAAGTCATTGCTGGATGATCGGGATCTGGTTTGTACAAGCTGGTTAATTTTTTAATTGTAGGCTAAGTGCCCTCTTTTACAACTATTCTTATCGTAAGGTGTTTGTAGGATGAATCGGAAAATAACAACGTCCTTCCAAGTATTTTGAGTGAGGTCATTAGCCAGACATTTGAATTCGAGCTAAAAGCCTGGACCTACTATCAGTTCGGGGAATATGAGAGCTTCAACTGTGCACAAGTTGTACGTAGAGACCCGACAGGCAGCTCCTCTGGGATTCAGAAGAATGATGGGTTTGAGGTGGTTACCCTGGCCAAGGAAGCAGAAAAAGGAGGAATAACAGTGTATGTATTTTATGAACAGTGTCGCCGTTCTTACAGTAATAGTGTTTTAATTCCCGTGCATTGTTGGCCTTAATCTGTAGTGAGGCCATAGCCGTTGATGCTGATGCGGAAGCTTCAGTTGTTGATACAGGTATCACCGGTAAGGAGGGGAAAGATGTGACTTTAACATTAGGCCAGAGGGGCAACGTAGAAGGCCCTCTACCAGACGGGAACCTGTATGCACCATCTTTACGTGTGGTGCAAACAGCCCTCCAGTACCTACAACTGGCAGCACAGACAACCTGTATGCACCATCTTTACGTGTATCTGATTTACTTATCTGTTTGTGCTTAAGATGTGGTGTCTGTTTTGATGGGTTGCAGGGTTTGCGATCTTCCCGACGACATCGAATCTCTGGAGGATGGACTTTACGACGTACCTTTAAATGATTCTGCTAGGGGTAAAGCTCGGTAAGCGCCGTTACTTTGTATCGGCCTTTTTGGCCTGACATCTGCGTAATGATTGTCTTATTTGGAAGAAAGGTGTAGATTAGACCTTTGTAATGGCATACTATTAATGTTGTCTACGTAACAATTTTAGTGTGTTTACTTCCATTATGTGATTGGTTTGGTTTTAAAATATTCAGGTGTGCCCTTATTCTTGACTCCGATGATGAAGTGTGATAGGCTGGGACCAGGAGACGTATCGGGTTTATGTTTGTGGTGCAAACACATTTACTCCTTTTTACCTTGCTTGTTGGTTGGCTAATGGAGACATTGTTGGTCTTTTTTTATTTGGAAAGTTTTGCTACACTATTTGATCTTTACTTTAACTATCCATTTTTGAATGGCCCGGTCTGGTTTATTATTCGTACTTTAATTACAAAGAGTGACATACTTGAAGCAATTCTCGCACACTTACATCTTATAGCTAAAATGGCACTGGTTTCCTATAAAGTACTTACAATTGTGGTGTGTGATATAAAACAAACTTCTGAGTTGTATTTATACATTCCTACTAACCTCGGATACCTTGAAAGAAAATTTAATCTAACCCTGTTGCAACACATGCATAAATTGATGCAAGGTACCTTTGATATAATTGTATGGTTCTAGTGAAGTTCAAGTATATATAGATATCCACTTACTTACAACGGTATATGTAAATTATGACTACCAGCAACTAGACAGAGACTTTGCCATAATAAACATGCCAGCATATACCATAAATTTAGCTCCTACGATTATAAACCATATGCTAAGACAAACCAACAAAACACAAACCAACAGTAGACACACAACCCTCTATTTAGTATTACCTTAATGAACCATTCAACTTCGCTTACAACGGTATACTGTTCGAGTCCAGAATTAGCGTAGAAGATGAGCTGGACAGGACACGACCAACTGCAGCCTCAAAATTGCTCTGTATAAGAAGGTTTTACCCGTACCGCCCACCCGGTGATAGATTATTCTCTTTTCACTGTTTAAATCATCCGATAGACATTGTTGTATCAACGTATCGGGAAATAAATTATAAGACAACTATTCCCGTATAAGGCGTTGTCTAATGTTTCAACCAACCCTATTGTGATTGTAAAGAAAACCACATTTAGGGAAAGATGCCGGCTTGCGCTAAGCACCTTGGGAACGTTCGTCCTGGTCGTTAGGGTCTATATGCTGCCTCACCGCCATTCATATACCTTGCCGTTATACAGACTGGGTTTTTCTTTTAAATATACCTGTAATGTGCCTGCATAGTCTTCTAACACTTGCTTGTGGAAGAGGTAAGCGTCGTCCAACGTATGTGTGTATTCATAAAGCATGGTAGGGGCTATCACTGTTGACATGATTAACTTCTTATCTATTTACTTGGCACTGAATGCTATAAAGGTAGGTCTTATATTCGGTTTTTTATTTGGATATGCTTAGGTACTTGAAAGTTTATATGTCATTATTGATAAAGCAGGCCAGGCTATCATCATTGATGTCATTAAACTGTTATATCTTTACTATCCTACATGTCTCTCTACATACCACTACATGATTTAAAGGTGGGAGTTATACTCTGTGTTATGATATACCTTTCTGTTTGAGAGTTTCTCATTCACTGTGGGTTAGTTTTATAGAACATCAGCCAACAATCACGGACCATATTGTGTTATTTGTTACGGACACAATAGTACCGTTTCATTCGTGCACATCATATGATACTGGACCAGGTGTTGAAAGTGCATCGTGGTACATATGTCACCTCTAATGGAAAGGTCCAACATTTTGTGGCCTACAAATAATAGATCCTGATCATCTGGAATCAGGTACATATGTTATTCATGACCTTTATAGGTAGATGGTTGCATCGAAACAGCAGTAGGTGAGTGTTTGTGGATTTTGTGTTGCTCATGTATGCTATTTTGCTATACGTTCTGGCAGCTTCAGTCGCCCAATCAAGTGTACCGGGTGATATGATCTATGATTGCTTCACTATACATAAACAGCAAAGCCTAACATCTAACGGTAAGTTACAGACATACTGTGGGCTGAAGGTGAAAAACGTGGACGATGCCACTCAATTGCATGATGTAGGATGTTCATTAACCACCCAGCGTAAAGAATTTGTGTTGGACAATGGAATTATGCAGCCATACTATGGCTTTCGGATAAGAGATCCCAATGATACTGTTAAGGCGCCAGATGAGCTCGCTGTGACGACGCATTCAATTTTGCAGACTGTAGAACAGGAGGTGGGAGGAAGTAGGCAGCCTAATATTAAGGGTCGTACAAGTAAAAGGCGGCCAAATGCAGGTTAGTTTGTTTGGTCAGCTTTATAAGCCTCCAGTGTTTTGTTACCGGGTATAAACAACAATGATATTTACAGGGAGCAGTGGTCCATCCTCGAGTACCAATCGTGTGTCCCGGGCTAAATTAGGTATGATTTATGTTATACATTGTATCCATTGTACTTTGTTATCCTATCATCGCCAAGTACCAATCGTGTGACCCGTGCTAACTTAGCTATGATTTGTCTTATAGGGTCTAACGGCCGTAGTTTGTTATCCTATCTGCTTAAGATGTTGTGGTTCCGTGGGTCCACCGGCCCAGAAATTAGGTGGAATCACAGAGCGGTCTGGCAGGATACATTACAACCCGCCCTTAATACCGTTTAAAAAGGGTTTTTGAATGCTACTTGCTATGTGTGTGCGGTGTTCACGTTTCCCTGTTTTTAAACTACCCTAGTTAACCACACGGTTGTGTTTCCAGGAAACAGCGCCCCATCTTCGAGCATGAGTCGTGTTGGACGCGCTAGACGAGGTATGTGTTAGCTTTAATACTATATAGCTGGCTACTCTATCATTTGTTTCTACACGTTTGTATTAAATAGACAAGTTTCGTGTACCACGAACCATCAGCATGGTTTGCGCACATGTTTTCCATAGCCATTGGTTGTTGATACATTTTTACTCATTATTTGGCAGCACAACCACGGAAAACACCAGTGTGTACCTCCGCAGGTATGCTTATACTTTTGCATGCCCTCTCATGTTTTAGTCGTGTGACATAGAGTCAGCTAGACCATAAGTTGCATATATGTCATGTATTGCTCCTTCTAGAGAAGCTTGCGTTGCCTTTCTTTATTTACGTTGTAGTTATATACGCTCACTTTTTAAAACAAACGTACCTGGTAGGCAAGCACGTGCTGCCTAATTTATACGCCAAATCCATGACTTATTCATTCTGCGTTCTCTTTATAATGTGTAGGTGTGCCAGTTACGTATGCTAGCCTTAGGAGCCCGAGCACTGTGTGCACGAGGTGCAAAGCTTTAATGTGGTCCGTAGAAAAGAGCAGAACGATTGAGGGAGACAGGCAAATCACGTTTTCCCCATGCTGTCAGGGAGGGAAGATTCTGTTGCCGACACAATTAGAACCGCCCCAACCACTTAAAAGGGCTTAGAGTATGAGGACCGCGCAACAATACAGTTTAGAAAAAACTAAGGATTTACAACAGTATGTTTTGCTACACTTCTTTTGGGGCTAAAGTTGACCACTCTGTGAACGATGGTAGGGGTGTATACACATTCCGAGTAAGTGGCCAAAATTAGCATCGAATTAGTTCCCTGCTTCCTATAGAAGGAAGACAACCAAGGTATGCGCAACTTTACTTCTATGACTCCGAAAATGAGCTACAGAATCGTATGAACGCTATAAAAGTCGATGCTGTTGAACGGGACAATGTAGAAGAGGGGATTGTTTCAGGCTTGGTTGAAATGCTCAATACCTATAGTTCTATTGCTAAAGTGTTTAGAATGACACGTGATTGGTGTGCAGAATCTAACACCCATGAATGTCAGGTACAGCTGTTAAGCCATAGAGCGGACGCACGCCAATACAATGCACCTGATGTCTCGGAGGTTGCTATACTGGTTACGAGTGATTTTGGTCAGAGCGAGGAAAAAAGGGACATAGTTGTGCAGCAGCAGAACTGAGAGTTAAAGTGGATATCCGAAACACACCAGCTTTACATGGCTTTGCAGTATCCTCTTTTGTTTCCATACGGTGAGAAAGGAATTCATGAGCACATACATTACGCCCGCAACACCGGGAAGCGGAGAACGAAAAGACAGTGTCTTACAGCGAGGGAATACTATTCTTATGTGATTCACCAGCGCGAGAATGAATGGAGTACTGTGTTGCGCGGTGGCCGCCTGTTCCAGCTGTTTTTGGTGGATGCTTATACCGCTATTGAAGAGCAGAGGTACGCTAGACACAGCAAAATCAAAGTGAATTACATGTTGAGCTTTACAATAATCTCTTTGATGCCATTACTCGGGGCGACACAAGAGCTGACGCAGTAGGCCAGAGGATTGTTCTTCCTTCAAGCTTCACAGGCAATCCAAGATATATGGTTCAGAACTATCAGAATGCTATGGATTTATGTCGCACGTATGGCAACCCTGATCTGTTCATAAACCTTCAGTGCCAATCCAAAGTGGCCGGAGATAGACTCGATGTTAAGCTTAACTGCCGGGTAGCAGTCACATAAACGGCCAGAGGCTGTATCACGGGTGTTCAAAATGAAGCTTGACTCCTTGATGAATGACATTATGCAGAAGCACATCTTTGGGAAGAACTTAGCAGGTCGCTTTTATTATGCTGAATTTTGTCTAAAACATTTTGCTTTATAGCACCCATGCCTTTTTCATTGGGTGTTTTGTTAAGCAGATTGTTGCTAACTGTATATATATGATTAAATGCATACACAGGGCTAATAAGATAATTCTGATCAGCCATGGTATGTGTTAGGTAATAACACTGTGGTTGCTCACTACCAATACAATAGACATATAACATGGGTTTGTCATGCTTTTATAGGGATTTATACAATTGAGTTTCAGAAACGAGGTCTTCCACATGCACACATCCTGATATGGCTTCATGCTGAGTCAAAGTGTAAGGTACCTGTAGATATAGACGATATTATATCCGCTGAGCTTCCGTCAGAGAATGATGATCTAGAAGGGTATAGAGTTGTGACTAAACATATGATACATGGTCTATGTGGTTAGGATGTGCCGAGTGCTCCATGCATGGTGGACGGTCAGTGTACAAAGCATTACCCAAGGCCATACTGTAATGAAAAAACAATAGATGAGGATGGGTACCCTGTCTACCAACGAAGGAGGGATAGGAGGTATGCGGTTAAAGGGAAGCATACTATTGACAATAGGCATGTTGTCCCGTACAAACGCTATCTATTGCTAAAGTACGAGTCGCATATTAATGTAGAATAGTGTAATCGGTCAAGAGCAATCAAGTATCTATTTATATACCTAAAACAAGGGCCCAAATAAAGCTACAATAGTTATTCACGACAATATTACTGTCAATGGTGAGACACAACAGTAAACGATTATTAAGGTAGACGAGATCACTAACTATCTTGATTGTCGTTACCTGTCGTCGTGTGAAGCTGTGTGGCGTCTATGTGCCTTTGACATACATTATTCATATCCACCTGTGATGAAGCTATCCTTTCACCTACCTGGCTAGAATACTGTTGTGCTACGTGATTCTGAAAATATTCAAGCTGCTGTCCACCGACCAGGGATTAAATAAACCATATTTACCAAGTGGTTTGAACTTAACAAAACTGATGTAGACGCCAGAAAGCTTACGTACGCTGAAGTCCCAGGGAAATATGTTTAGGATAGTACGGATAAGATATGGAAAAAGAGGACATGCAGAGCATGTGTCGGGCAAATCGTCTACTGTAGTCCCGCGGCAGGTCGACGATACTATTTGAGAATGTTGTTAGGTGTTGTTAAAGGGCCAAGGTCTTTTGAAGAGATCAGAACAGTCGATGGCCACATGTACCCAACATTCAAAGAAGCCTGTTATGCATATGGGCTCCTGAGCGATGACAAGGCATGGGCACAAGCCATTACAGAGGCGAAGTTGTGGGCATCGAGTCACGAACCTCGCAGCCTATTTGTTACAATGCTGTTGTTCTATGAGGTTAGCGGCCCGGTACGTGTATGGGAGGAGAACTGGGAGACGCTATCTGAATATATGCTTGACAAGAAGCGTAAACTTTTCCGGTATCCATCGTTGAAACTGGATGACGAACAGAAAAAGACCTACTACCTTCTTAAAATAGAAGAACTGCTACGACTTAATAGCAGGTCGTTGGATGAATTTGAGGACCTCCCAAAACCTAATATAGGATTGGTTGAAACATTAGATAACCGCCTTATACAGGAAGAGCTGTCTTATAATTTATTGCCCGATACATTGATATAGCAATGTCTGTCGGATGATTTAAACAATGAACATAAAATAATTTATGACCGGGTCATAGAATCGGTCCACCAACAGAAAGGAGGTTTCTTTTTTGTTTATGGCCCGGGCAGTACGGGCAAGACCTTCTTATACAGAGCAATTTTGGGGCGTGTGCGGTCTGAAAAAATGATTGCTCTTGCTGTTGCATCATCAAGTAACCGTTTTCCACAGTCTGAACCTACAAACATGTGACGTACATACAATGTGTCTCTCAAAAACATTTAGATCCAACATCATTGTTTATGGGCTACTGTAATCAGTGTAGTGCCTGTTAACAGGAAATGGGTATTGTCGTTCCTAACTTCGTAGTAACTCCAGTACCATGTTCTTTATTTTAACTGTCGCATGGCGACTAATATGTTCAATTTATATTTCGTGTACCTGATTGTAATGTTGTATGCAGGTATTGTATCACTGCTTTTACCTGGCGGCTGGACTGTTGGATAATGGATGTCCAGACCCGACAACACCAAGAACCCGACCCGGTTAGACCCGTAAAGAGTTACACTGAGGGCAACGAGATAAAATTCCGCTTACTTGGTTAACCGGTAATTCATGAAAATAAGTAATTAATTTATGTTTATTCCTGATTAATAAACATTTAATTAATTACGAATTATGATCCTTGCGATAATATAAACGGAGAATTGAACGTATCGATTTATCGATTAAACGTTTACGGTGAAGTTAATAAAAACAAATAAAAGATTATTTGTGTTTATGTTTTCTCGTATTTACGATCTTGTATTAATAAAAGTGTTTTATTAATTAATCGTAGAGATGTGGTGGTTTATTGGTAAAAGAAATTGACGAGGGGCCTAATCGGAACTTAGTTGCTCATAAATAAGCAACTAGAGATTAGGGTTTGGAGCTCCCCTTTTGCGCCTCATTTTGAGCCGTCCCCTCCATCTCTCTCGTCTCTCTCTCTCTCACGCCACCATCACCATCGCCGATGCTCTTCCTTTTTAGAACCCTAGTCGACGGCATTTGACGAGACATCATTAGGCGACTCTCGTGTGTTGATCGAAGACGTCATCATCACCATCGCCATTCTTCACCGCCGCCACCGCCTCCCTTGAAGTCGCCACCGTCGCCGCCGCCCCTCCTCCTAGGGCCGTCGCCATCCAAACCTTATGTCGCCGTCGCGACTTAGCGTATCAGCGTTTCACCGCGACGCTTTCCACCACTCACCATTTACTCGTCGTCGTCACGATTTTGTGAGTGCGAGCCTCCGTTGCCATAATCGTTATAATCGCGCCGGCTAAAACCCTAGCCGTCGTCGCCGTCATCTTGATTCTTTGGTGCTCGCTATTCGCCACCATAAACCGAATCGTTGCTATTTACAACGATTTAGTTCAAGACGCTTTTTGCGATTCGCGTAACGATTAGATCCGAACGGTCGGATCGGTTTTTCCGTGAAACCCTAGCATCATCTTGTTGACCCTCGGTGTCTCTAACGTTTGTTAGAACACCACGAAGGTATATCTAAACTCCGGTTTTAGTTTAGATATTTAATCTCGATTAATGTAATCGTTAGTTATTTTCACGTTAACCAGTTTAACGCAAAATGGTGTTTGCGTGATTATTTTTGTGATCGTGATCCTGTTGACACGAGTTCGACACCAAAGGTTTACGTGTCTTAATTAGTAAAAGTATTTTATTCCGCTGCGTAAACGGATTACCGGTTTAATCCATTTTAACTATTAATTTACTAAACCCGGTCGGTAATGTTTTAATCTAATAGATAAGTTTTTTTTTTAAAACGTCACCGGGCACCCGTATACCACTGTCGAATCCCAACAGTGGTATCAGAGCCTAGATCACCACACGCAAGCCCTAAGCGGTCGGTTTTAAACCGGTGGATTTCGCGAACTGGGGTTAAAACCTGAAAGACGCGAAAGTTAAACGAATTGCTTTTTCCACATGTTTGGCCGATTTAATTCCACCAAACATTTTCAATTCGTTAATTGATTGTTTAAATGTGTGTATTCGGCTAGACCCATATTTTGGTTGTGATTACTTGTCGTGTCTTGTTTTGGCCCACTAGTATTTTGATTTTGGATTGGCCCACTTGTTTGTATCTTAAATAGATTAGTTTTTATTCTATTTTTCTCGTAAACGCTCACCTTCGCCCTAGACGAACGTGACGAGCATCGATGCGACTATCCCGTCATGGAAAGTATTTTTTCTAAAGAAACTTCCCAGTATGGCGTGTATCCACAACCGGAAGACGACGTATTCCAATCCATCAAGGAGAACTTATGAAGCTAGTGGGAGCATTAGAGTCGACCGGATGACCATTCCATACCCATCCTCGTGGTTGATTTTACTTTTGTCCCAGACCTTCTTCGACATTGTCATTAGGCTCTGACATTGTCGAAACCTCTCAAGCCGAATATGTGTTTGTTTGCATGTGCGTTATGGTTGCTTGTCTTAAATCGTTTAACGCGCCAACTAAAACTCCAAACTAAGTTTTAGACGGTTAAAACTGTTTTACAATCAATTGGTTCGAGTCCTAATATTTACTAAGACTCGAAATTTCATAACCAATTTTATTCGACCATAAACTCGAATTTTTCGATCTTTAAATATCGAACTTTTAATAATTGGTTATTTTCTCGCGACGCGTAGTCTTTAATAAGGAGGTTATTGAATTGACTATCCCGAGTGAGATAGGGTTCTCGTATAGGCTTAGTTAAACTTTTAATTAACTAAAAACTGACTAATTAATCCTATATGTTAAGCCGCAAAACAGATAGATTATGCCATCGTAGTCAAGTCTAACTTGGAACATATTTACCGATGCATCAGTGTTGGAGTATAACACCGCACTTGGTGTGTTCCTAAGTGCGTGCATTGAATTATTCAACATCGTGCATGCACACTGACCACTGAGGACATCTATCATTTTCTTTATAAGTACCTTGTGTATTGAAGTATTTCAACATCGTACATCTGGTTATTCATAGACAAAATTGGCATGGATGACGCTAAACGTATTTCGCGAATTACTTCGTGAAAGCCTCATAAACGGGAGTTGTAACTGGTTTTCACAAGAGACAATCGTTGTCCATCCGATTACTTAGTGAGCGTTGATTGCACTTAACGCTGCCTTTATGGTTCGACTACTAATTGGGTTCCCATAATCCTATTCAAAATTTGTTTGCCATTTTTGAATACGAATATTATATCAAAACACTAAACCGATTGCCTGTTGTTTCAGATGGCTAATCCACCTGCCAACAACGAGGTTTTCCAGCTCAAGTCTCTCCTTGAGAAGGAGAAACTTGATGACACCAACGTCCTTGACTAGCATCGAAATCTGAAAATTATCCTGCAAATGGCCAACAAACAACATGTGTTGGAGGCCGAGGTGCCCGAAGCACCCACAAATAACACTACGGCTGCTCGCGGTGCACATGAGGCACTGAGAAAGGATGCCAACTCGGTTACGTGCCTCACGCTGGTGACCATGTCTACTGAAATTCAGAAGAGCATGGTTGACAGGACGACATTTCAGATGATCGGGGAACTTAAGGGCATGTTTGAAACCCAGGCCCGACAGGAACGCTACGAAACCGTTTTCAAGCTCATCACCTGTCGAATGACTGAAGGTAGCGCCCTGTCAACGCCCATGTCCTTAAGATGAAGGGCTACATCGACCGACTTGCGAAGCTCGACTACGTCATTTCTCAGGAAATGGTGACGGGTTTGATCCTCCACTCTTTTTCCAGTGTGTTCACTCCTTTCCGGATCAATTTTAATATGAACAGCCTGGTTAAGACAGTGACCGAGCTTCACGGTATGTTGAAGACTGCTGAGATTAATTTTCTCAACGGTAACAACAACAAAGCCAAGTCGAATGATGTGCTCGCCATCCGATTCGGAGGTGTCAAGAAACCTGAGGTTAAGAGGAAGCCTGGGCAAAGGAAGAAAGGCAAGGGCGTTGCTGCTAGAGGGTCTGGTAGCACCAGAAAAGGTAAGTCAAGGTCTTCAAAGGCACCGCCACAAGACGAGCGCCAGTGCTTCGAATGCCAAAAGATAGGGCACTGGAGGAGAAATTGCCCAGAATATCTTGCCAAGGTGAAAGGGAAGAAGGCCGATGTAGGCACTTCCGGAGGTATATATCTACCTCATGTTATAAACCACTTCACTTGATCCTTCAAAATATATGTTTGACATACTTTACATTTTGTAGGAACGTGAAGTTGTAGAAAGCGAGACAACCAAAAAGACATGACATCTTTGCATGATAGCAAACTTTGAATAAAGATCATGTCGGTTTTGATTCTTGGTGGTATCTTTAAACAAATTGTTTGTTTTTCCCTGGCGGGGTCCAGGATGATACAATTTTGCTTTTTGTTTGAATCTC
Source organism: Deinandra increscens subsp. villosa (assembly GCA_039602395.1). NCBI lineage: Eukaryota > Viridiplantae > Streptophyta > Magnoliopsida > Asterales > Asteraceae > Deinandra > Deinandra increscens. The sequence continues at coordinate 46,749,635 of JBCNJP010000007.1, read as the reverse complement.
AAACATGCACTAAAGTTTCCAGTTTAAACTTTGTTGATATGCATGGATTTTTCTACACTTGAAAATGTTTCACTTGGTTGGTAGATTAGATTCAAACACATATAACAAGACTCTAAGCCTAATGATATTCATTTAGTGATCATGAGACTAGCCTAAATGCAAAAGAGGAACGTTTGTTCTTTCTAAATCCATTAAGGCCATGACGTCTCTTATTCTCATTGTACTTGTTACAACAGGAATAATCAACCTACCTTGATTCACAAAACCATATGGTTTTAATTTGCGTAGCTTGAAAATTCATTAAAATCAAAATCGAACTTTTCTGAAATCACTTGCCTGATTTCATTAAAACAAACAATAGGACCTTTGACGAGATCAAACGCTTATTAGTAAAAGTTCAAGTCATCAGCGCTACTTATGTAACACAATCACCTGAATGATTATGTTATTAGGATGCACTAAGTTGTGTGCATATGACCATGGAGGTCATGAATAGATATATACGTTCAACACCTTGAAAGTAGAATACTCTAACTGGCTTGTACTCATATGTGTTAAAATCCTGCTAAGCACCTGCCTCTTACATTATGAGAATCTGGTTTCAAGTTTGAAAGCCAATAAACACATGACTTGTGACATGCCAATGATCGCCATTCACACCTTATACCCACGAATCACTTCCTCACCGATCACTTGCGACTCGAATTGGTTCCACGAAGAATCTTGTGGGACACCAAGTTTGAGTTATGCACGCCCATTTTTTTATGCATGGACATCTGAATTCCTTATCAAAGAAACTTGGTTTCTATAGGAATTACCGGACGGTGCACTGTGACTCTTATAATTATTCAAGACTCACTAGACAAACATCTTTTCACAACAAGTGGTTGCTGCTAAAATGAAGACATGTTAGCATTCTAAATGACTGATAATTCCAAATGGAACTCAGTGAGGATTTTACTTAATCTTCCATTATTGGTTAGTCATTGGATTGAATTCACAATCCCAAATCAGACTCGATACTCTGATAGAATAATCATCAGGGCGTCTTGCACGCAACACCTTTCAAACGCAAAGATCATTGTATCTAGCATACCGTCAAACTCTGGTAGTTTGATTTCATCTTGCTATCTCATGTATGTGACATGACAACTGGATATTAATCAATTTAGATTCATAACTGTGTTTATGAAACTAAATGACTTCGTTCTGGTAAACGAAGAACCTTTGCTAAGAGTTCTCTTGCAAAACAAAATATCCTAACGGTTTGAAAGAAGGATGGTTGTAAGAATGCATTGTGTACACAAAGCAAGTGGGAGCATCACCACCAATCCTTATCGGGATAACGATTGAGTGTTGATCCTAAGTTCATTCAAGTTTACTGATTTAAACTAGAAATGAAGCCTCAAATTTATCTCCAAGTTTCAAGAACATCCCACAATTGACAAACATCTCAGGAATGGCATTCTCAGATATATATTCAATTTCTTGAAACAAAGTCGTGTCATACTAGTTATGAAACGAGAACTATCCAACATAGCGATGTTGCATGGGTGTCACTGTAAAGAGTTACACAAATGACACAAGCTGGAAAAACCTAATCGTCTCAACTTATCTTCATGATGACGAATATTCATGATGAGTACTCAAGCATACTCACTGAACAACTAGCCAACCTTAAGTGAAGTCTTGAACCATGAATGTAAGGGTACATTCAAAGAAGGTTAATTTGATTCTGTAAATAATCAATTAACATGCCATTGTGATAACACAGTAATCTGTGTGCATACCAAAGGCACGAGTTTTATCACGCGTTCAAATTCACTTAAGTACTTTTGCTGTTCATATGAAACACCAAAACTAGTGAAACAACTTAAACGGGCAAAACCAAAACACAGGCAAAGAACTTAGCACAAGAATTCACTGTTCTATCGATCAAGTTTGATCAATGAGCTAATACTTTTATGTATTACCTGAATTCTGAGCTACATTAATGTTCTACTTTAGTGTTGGGATGTCGAACTTTAACGTTTGCACCAAATCATTCAATCTGATCTAAAGAGTTAGATGCAGATTTCGAATTCTGCAAAACGTGTTCGAATTTCATACGTTTTAAACATTCGTGAATATTTAGTGAAATATTCTAAAATCGTCTGTAGTCGCTCTAATTTTTTGGAACAAACCTGATCTATGACTATTCTGACTCTGGACTCAAAGGGTTGACTCTCCAGACTCACAAACCTCATTTGAAAATGACGTTGTGACGTAACTCGTATCAAATTGTCTTCATGGATTTAATCATAAGACGAATTTGATTAAATGGTATACTCAATAGTGTCCTTTGACCTGAGATACATATGCTACCTCTCGTTTGTTGAAGACTGCTCTTTGATTGTAGTATACGCTGTCGCGTAATCGCCATGAAAGACTACTTTTGGGAATGGATCTGAGGCTTAGTAGGAGCTATATATAGTCAAGATGGGATTCTGTACTCTTACACTCCTGACCTAAGGATTAAATATGCCAACGCCGATCTCGAGACACGAAGATAGCTATGAGCTGGATCAGACAAAGACACGAAGATTTTAAGTTTTGGTCTGGTGGCCGAACTCCGGCCGAACCTCAGGTTCAGATAAGCCTAGGAGTTCGGACACCCGTAGGTCTATAAATAGATTCTGTTTGTGTCTTTGTAATGAGTTTTGAGAGTGAACGGACTTTTGTATGTGAGATTGTGTGTGTACTCTGAGTCTCTGATTATCACGTTTTAATGAGAGATTGAATTTATTTACATTGTTGTGTTTGCATTCTCACGTATACGATTGTTATCGACCAAACTGATCCTACGCCCAGTCACTTTCAAGTGGTATCAGAGCTATCTGGTGCTGTTTGGCTCGATTTGTTGCAATTCGTGTATTCGAAGTTCGTTTTCAAGTTGCTCTCTAGAAATTTACGTGAAAACCATCATGTTTTGTGTCAAAATTCCTTGTTTCTAGTTGCTTTTGGTCATCTGAGTGCTTAGAGTTCATTTGTGAGTGTTTTCTGGTGAGATCTAAAAAATTTCCGAAATTTTGCGTTCGGCCGAACCCGAAGTTCGGTGTAACCGCTCCGAGTCTTGAGTTCGGAGTGAAGTTCGGTCATCTTTTCGATTCGGTGAGAGTTCGGAGAGCTATCGGAGAGATTTCGGTGAGAATTTTTTCTCGGAGAGAGTTCGGACTAGGATCGAAGAGAGTTTGGAGTTTCTGTGTTCGGTGACAAGTTCGTAGGGAGTTCGGACCTTGTAATCAAGTTCGGTGAAGGTTCGGAGCTAGTTCGGAGCTTATCTTAAGTTCAGAGCAAGTTCGGTGACATCAGAATCTTGAATTTTTAAAAATGTCGGATTATAACGTGTTTGCTGCTATTCAATAGCAGATGCAAACATTACTGAATTACGACAATGAAATCGGGACGACTCAGAAAGTTCCCAAACTTCTTAAGTTTGAGGACTATGCTAATTGGAAGAAGAGATTTGAAGCTTATATCGGCACAACAGATCCAGACCTATGGATTGCTATGGATACACCATATGTGTATCCTGTTGGTGTGAACAATGTTCCTATTATGCAAAGGAATCTGGATCTTGAACAAAATGTTGATTTTATTAGAGAGCAAAAATCATATGGTTTGATAACTCAAGCTTTACCTAAAGAATTGTTACACCAATTTAAAATTTGCAAACACTCTAATGAATTATGGATGACACTGAAAGAAATATGTGAAGGCAATAAACAGTATAAGAAAAGTAAGAAGAAAGTGCTAAACAAGGAGTTTGACAACTTCAAACATTTTGATGGAGAGGACGTTCCAGAGTTAATTTCAAGATATTGTCACTTGTTGTCTGAAATGGACAATGTCCAAATCAAGAAAGATGATGAAGAGATTAAGGAGAAATTGCTAGAAGGTCTACCATCAAAATGGGAATCTTATGTGCTGATGATCATGAATGATAAGGATTATTCTGAGTTGACATTTGTGAAACTGTTGGGAAAATTGCAAGCTAGAGATTTGGAAATGAGAAATGTGAATACTACTCCAGCAGCGGTTCAGAATCCTGATGTTTACTACGGATCAAATGCAGCAACAATTTCAGGTAAGACGGCGAAAATAACAAGTTCTGCACCAGCAACAGCGTTTGTAGCTGGAGGTCTACCTGGACATGTTTCAAATTCAGGAACCGGAATGGGTTTGCATAGTGGTGATTACAATTACAACTCTGGAGGAAGTAGCACATCAATTCCAGCAAGTAATTTGGTGAACACGGGAAAGATGGCTATGTCTGTTTCAACAACTAAAGATTATATGGCCCTTGTTTCTGCTTTAGTGTCATCTTATTACGGTTTGATAACTGGGAATGTTAGCAATGCTGAATTGACGGAAGAAGACTATGATCAGGTGGATCCTGATGATTTGGAGTTAATGGATATCAATTGGCAATTTGCCATGCTGGCTAGGAGAGTGAAAAGATTCTTAAAAAAGACCGGTAGAAAAGATCTGAACTCTGGTGGCGGAATTGGTTTTGATAAATAAAAAGTGAGATGCTATAATTGTTCTAATTTTGGTCACTTCGCTCGTGAATGCTCTCAGCCGAAAAAGCAAGAATATCAAAAATTCCCTCCCAAATCAAATGCTTCTGGATCCAACAATCCTTCGAGTTCAGGGAGTACTTCTAACTCAAAATCTAATCCTGAATCCACAAAAGGTCATGTATCTCAAGCTGATAAAACTTATAATTGGGGTAATCAATTTTCTGATTCATCTGCTTTGATGGTTACACATGTGCAGGATGAAGACACTATGACTGAATCCACTGAAGATGAAGGTGAAGTTCATGGTGAAGCGAATGGTGAAACTTTTGTTGGAATCAATGCTGAAGAAGAAGTCTCGGATTCAAGGATTGATCATAATTCTGTGTCTGAAGGAAAATTTGCTTTCATGGCTGATTTGTCTGATGAGAAGGTCGAGTCTGATGTTATTCTCTTGTTAGAAAAAAAAGTTCAACTTCTAACTGAGGAGAAGGAAGCGTTGATTCGTGATTGTGAAGCAGCAAAAGCTGAAGCGCTTGACATAGCAAATCATTTCGAAAACTTGTATCCGAAGAGTCTTCCACTGAAGGAGCGATATGAGAAAGCTCAGCAACACGCTGTCAAAATTGCTGACAAGATGCTTGTACTTCAGAAAGAAATGCAGAAACTATCGGATGAGAACACAAGGTTGAAACAAGAGGTCGGCGCATTGAAAAGAAGCAATCTCACAGACTCTGTGGTTCTAATGGCCGATACCTCAAAGGTAGTTTCGTATCCTTTAATGTGCAAATCGTGTGATGATTTTGCTACTGCTAAGAGTACGCTCTTAGATGAGAAGAAAAAACTTAGTGACTTTTTGTCAGTAGCAACAGCAGATAAGAATATATACAAAAAAAGATGGGAGGGAACCACCAAGGAGCAATTGCCCATACATGAGCAGTTACGATTACAAAAATTCGATTTTTCAACTCAGTCTGAACTGTTCGTGTTTGTTCAAAAGGATTTGGCTGCCAGTCAAAAATTTGTTGCGGATCTCAAAATTGAAATTTTTGAATTAAAACAAAAACTGGATTCTGTACAAGTTTCATCTTCCTTTGCCAATTTTCTTTATAAAAAATGAAAAGGAAAATGTTTCTGGTAAACTAAGCCAAGTTCCGCCTCCGCTCATTATCACAAATGGTCCGTCTGAAGAGAAACTGGATGTTTCTTCTCATGCTAAGCAAACCAATCATCACTCGGCTAATTCAAAGTCTGACAAAAATTCAAATGGAAAATCTATTTTGGATTCGACGGTTGATGAACTTTTTTACGATGTCTCAAATTTTGATAAAGTAGCACTACGTCAAAAAGTGGCTTTGGCCACGGTTTTTTTTATAACGCATACCCACTGTTTTGAAAAAAGCGTGGCCAAAGGTAAGAAATTCTCGTTTTAGCCACACATATTTTGTACCCGTGGCCAAATATATAGCCTTTGGACCCTTTTAGCCACGTATTTTTTTGTTTATATGACAACAACAATCAGGTGCAGTGGCTTTAGCCACTGTTTTACAAAAACATGAGGCACTTATTTGTCACACTTAAAAAAGAGTGGCGAAATGCACCAAACGGCCACGGAATTTTTATGATTTTTTATTCGTGTGACCAAAAAGGAATGTATGGCCACGCTTAAATAATGTTATGTGACGGAAGAGTAGATTTTATTACTTAGTAAATTAAAAGAAAACAAAACTATTTATGCGTGGCTAAATGTGAGCAATGACTACGCTTTTTACTTAGTTATGTGGCTAAAAGCTAGTACATATGGCCACTGTTATTAGGTTGTGTGACTAAATATTAGATGACTAATGGTCACGGTAGGTTGTGAGTGACAAAAATCTATTACCTATGGCCACATATATTAACCGTAACTAAATGGTAGGTTGTGAGTGACAAAAATTTATTTTATGGTCACGGTAAAATATTAAACGCGTGGCGAAAAAGAGAAGATTTGTTTCCCTCTAAAACAACGCGCTTTTTTCAATTGTACCAATTAATTCGAGCGGGTTAAAATCTGCTACCCTATATATCATCATCATTGTTATTTTCCTTTTTACCGCCATCCCTTTCTTGATCTCAAATTATCTACACCAATTCGTTTACACCAATTCTGGTATCAAATGGCCGATAATCAACGCTCCCTTAATTACTGGTATGTGAAGCATAACCGTATTTTTTTGGTTTACAGTAACAGGAGAAGAAGATCCTTCAAGTCCCACAAATCTGTGATTAAACACAACGATGAGAACATCCTGAAGCAACTCCATGCGCAGAAGATTCCTGATTGTTTTGCCTACCATGTTGAGACAGCGAAATTATTTCGTGTCCTTGATACAAAATTCAATGAACCCGAAGAAGAAGATGAAGAAGAAGATGAAGAAGATGAAGATGAAGAAGATGATGAAGAAGATGAAGAAGCAGATGAAGCAGATGAAGAAGATGAAGAAGATGAAGAAGATGATGATGATGATGATCATGATGATGACGATGCAAGTTCAGGATACATATCCGAAGATTGTAGTGATCCGGATTATTAATTAGGGTTTAGTTTAATTATGAACAAATTAAGAACAATGTTTTATATGTTTATTTTTAGTTATGATATTAGTAGTTATAATTGAATATATGATGGTTATATATGTTTATCATGTTTTATTATCTTGTGATATGGCCACTCATATTAAACACTGGTTGCGTGACAAATTATGACAAATGGTCACGGTATATTAATTTTAGGTGGCTAAAAGAATACCAACAGTTGACGGCGCTTGTAATCATTCAAATCTCCATCTACCACGCCCCTCGAGTATCGATATATACTATCTCTGTATCAGTTTTCATCATCATCTCCACCATGACCCTTTTCTCCCAGTCTTTCTCTCTCTGTTTTTCGTCCATCATCGACGGCAAAAAATGTGGAATTGGCGTCATCCGTATGTGGAAAACGGTAAGTTATCATCTTCACCACTGAAATTCGATTGAAATTTTCGTCTCAGATTTGGTAATTTTTTCTTGTGCAGGGAAAGATTGCACTCTGTATCTCCTGCGAGCAGATTTTAAGTTATTGTGGAAACCATGGAGACGAGGAGTCTCTAATGGTTCATACAAATGCTTTACTGAGAGCAGATTTTAAGTTATTGTGTAATTTTATAACAGTCAGCAGTAAGGGCACATGTTGAGGTTTGCAGGACTTGTATTCTTTAGGTGCTTCTCTCCCTTCTGGCCCCATGAACCCGGTTTATCTTCACCCACGTCTTCACCATTTTGAGTTGATCAGAAGCAAGTGCATGTGAGAAAGCAAAGAGGGATTTTTCTTCAGCCGCTTCTTCTCCCTTTTAAGTTAGTAGTTTTTCAGTTGTAATTTTATAGATCAATGTATTAATGGAATCATAACCTTTGGATTATGTATGTAATTGTGTTTGTTAAAGCAGCAGTTGATTTTGTTTGTTTATTTTTGACTTTTATTGACTCTGGTTTGGTCAAAGAGAGGAGACCTGCAGGCACAATCAAAAAAAGGAAACACGTGACTCAAAATTAAGATCCATAATATATATTCCAGAATACATAAAGAAAAAAAACAAATATTGTTGATACTGTAGTTTGCTAAGATTCAAAAACATTACAATGATGATCAATTAATCGGTGGTTTTTCGTAATATCATTCCAGTACAGTCAGCTCTATGGTAAACATTGTGACGTGTATCTACGGGTGGCAATACATTATCGTTGTGAGGAAAAACTACCGTACTAAATTCTGCATTGGCATCGTCTTCATAATAATCTCTGTAATTTCTGGGAGGTGTCATAAAGACAATATGCAGTTTTTTATCCAGCTGGTCTTTGACGTAAAACAACTGTTGTGCTTGTGACGCGAAAATGAACGGGTCCTCCTTGTGACCTAGTCTTTTAAGGTTGACCAAAGTGTAACCAAGACTATCTTTTTTGACTCCCTGTGTATTCTCAACCCAGTCGCACATAAATAGAGGGATGGTTTTAATATGGTAATCTAGTAGCCATATCTCTTTTAAAACCCCATAGTAAGGTTTTTTTCCATAGGTTAAGACCTCGTTAGAGATGTGCATGTCATTTACCTCTACACCAACCCCGCTGTTCTGGTAAACCCTACCGTCTCGAGATTTTGTACGAAATGAATAGCCATTGATGTCATATACTTCATATTTCCTCACGCTTCTCATGTGCGGACCATGTGAAATCCACCTAACGGTCTCTGATATAGTTTCTGGGGACTCCGCCATCTCCTTTTCAACCTGAAATTCATAGTAGGTTCATCAGGAGAGTTCATTAGGAATAGGAAGATTATAGCTCTTCCAAAAATAAAATAAAGTTGTTCCGGACAACTCAGGTCAGTTGTTCCGGAAAGTTACAGTTCATCCGGAATTAAAACTATAAGAAAAATAGTTTCAGTTCACCAGGAAGGTTATAGTTCATCCGTATAGAAAATAGAGTTATTCCGGACAACTCAGGTCAGTTGTTCCGGAAAGTTACAGTTCATCTGGAATTAAAACTATAAGAAAATAGTTTCAGTTCACCAGGAAGGTTATAGTTCATCCGGATAGAAAATAGAGTTGTTCCGGACAACTCAGGTCAGTTGTTCAGGAAAGTTACAGTTCATCCGGAATTAAAGCAATAAGCAAATTTAGCTGACCTTTTTGCGTAACCATTTACCAAATGTTGTGCTCTGCTTCTTAGTCAGCTCATTTAGTCTACTACCAGGATGTTCCTTTTCCAAAAATTTCATGTGTTCTCTGCAATTACATGAATTGAAGTTATCTATAAAAGTTTATAATTAATTAAACAAATAAAAAAAGGTTAATAATCTAAATTACTTACTCGATATAATGCTCGATTTCAGGCGTATTTAGCAACACAAATAAATGCGCTTTCGATAGGAGCTCTGGAGAGACTTCAACTGATCTACCAGCTGACCCAGGACTTCCATCTGCACTGCTATGCTTTTTAGTTGGAACACCAATAGTTGTGATGTTTTTTTGGTATTCGCTGAGAAACTCAATCGTTTCTTCTACAATGTTCTCCTCAGCGATGCACCCTTCTGGATAAGTTTTGTTTCTCACGTGGCCCTTAATTACCTTCATACACCTTTCAAATGGATACATCCATCGAAAGCATATTGGGCCACATAATTTTACCTCCCTAGTAAGGTGCACCGTCAAATGAAGCATAACATCAAAAAATAATGGCGGGAAATATTTCTCAAGCAGGCATAGTGTGACACAAAGATCTGCTTGCAATTTGTCTAGCTCTTCGACATTGATCTCTTTGCTGCATATTGATTTGAAAAAAAACAGAGCCTTATAATAGCATATCTTGTCGGTTCAGGCATGACTGACCTAATTGCAATTGGCAGAAACTGTTGCATCAGCATATGATAGTCATGTGACTTGAGCCCCACAAGTTTCTTGTCCTTTAGACTAACCAAACTAGAAAAGTTAGAACAATAGCCTTGTGGAACCTTCAAGTTATACAATGTGTCATAAAACTTTTCCTTTTCATCTTTTTGTAACATGTAACACGCTGCAGGAAGTACTATGTTGTTCTTGTTCTGTTTAGGCTGCAACTCTGGTCTTAACCCCAAAAAGTTCAGATCCTTTCTCGCATTCAGTCCATCCTTCGTCTTTCCGGGAAGGTTGAGCAGAGTTCCAACAAGACTCTCAGCCACATTCTTTTCAATATGCGTGAAATCAATGCAATGTTGGACACTATTATGCCTCCAGTATCTAAGTCTTTGAAACCATATATTGAATTTCTTCCAATATGGTGGCTTCTCTTTGTTCTTTATTTTTCTCTTATCAATCTTCCCCCCTCTTCCGGTTGAGGTCTCTGGGATTTCTGAATCAAAACACCTTAATCCCTTTCCCCATTTGTTCCTGATATGTTGAACTTCGTTGTATATCTGTTCTCCGGTCATAGGATCAGCAGCAACTTCCAACTCTTGTTTACCATTGAAGGCCTCTCTTTGCTTTCGGAAGGCATGCATATATGGTAGATATCTTCTGTGACCAGCATAACACTGCTTGGCTGAGAAATGAAGCCTAATGCATTTAGTTTGTTCCCGACATACCACACAACCATGGAAATTACTGTATGGGCAACCACAAAGTGAACCAAGTGCAGGGTAGTCATTAATCGTCCATAAAACAACCACACGCATAGTAAACTGTTCTGGCGCATACACATCATATGTTTCCACACCTGCCTCGAATAACAGCTCTAAATCATCAATTAGTGGTTCCAAAAACACATCAATATCGTTTCCAGGCGCTCCCGATATTAATAACGAAAGCATGATGAACTTTCTTTTCATACACAACCATGGTGGAAGGTTGTAAATGACAGATAGAACCGACCAATTAGTCCCAATAAGGTGTGTATGTAACCAATAAGCATGTTTAGGACCAATGATGGCCCAATAAGGTGTGTATGTAACCAATAAGCATGTTTAAGACCAATGAGTCCCAATAAGGTGTGTTTAGGGGAAACGAGGGCCAGTTGGGACCAATTAGTCCCAATAAGGTGTGTATGTAACCAATAAGCATGTTTAGGACCAATGATGGCCCAATAAGGTGTGTATGTAACAAATAAGTTGTGTTTAGGACCAATGAGAGCCAATAAGGTGTGTTTAGGGGAAACGAGGGCCAGTTGGGACCAATGAGTCCCAGTAAGGTGTGTATGTAACCAATAAGCATGGTTAGGACCAATGACGGCCCAATAAGGTGTGTTTAGGGGCAATGAGGGTCATTTGAGGATACAATTATCATTAAATTTATTGCTTAATATTCCATTTTACATTTAAAGATCATTTAAAGGTATGTTTAAAATAAAGTTAAATACGATTTGCGTCCCTGTGGTTTGGTGGTTTTAACTTTTTGAGTCCATTTTAACTCTTTAAAATTCAAGATAAATATTAACGCAAATCGTATTAATTGAGTTTATATTAAATCCGATAAATGATGTCACGTCCTTATTAGTTGAGATGTTTTCACCCGGATCGATCTTATTAATCCCCAAATTACTTCCCACCATTTTTCAAATTTCCCAAAATTCATTGATCAGTTCCTATTCCCTCTCACCAAAATTTTATCACCAAAACGATTCATTACTCTCTTCTTCCATATCACTAAAAGTTCATCTACCTAATTCATTGATCAGTTCCGGATTCATCACACTATCATCTTTAGAAGATCACTACCTAATTCTCGTCAGTATATATTAATTTCACTGTCATCTTCAGTAGATCATCTTTATCTCAATTATTTCATCTTAATTATTCCATCGCATTTATTTCATTAATTCTCTATTTATTTCACTGTCATCTACATGATTCATCTGATTTAACAATGGACATTGAAGGTGAAGCATATGACAATGAATATTATTCGGAAGAAGAGGGAATGTATAACAATGCCGATTATTCGGATAATGAAGAGGAAATGGATAAAAATATTGACGATTATTCGGATGAAGAGGACATGGAAAACATTGATGCCCAAGTCGAAAATGATGCCCAAGTCGACAATGATACCCAAGTAGTCGACAATGATACCCAAGTCGACAATGAGAATGGGGAAGCCTCTACTCCCCAAGCAAACAAGAGGGGGATGACGCGGTTGGTAAAGTGGCGTGCCAGATTTGAGAAAAATGGTGAGGAAAAATGGCCACTAACATTTGATGCGCTGGGAAGGGTTGGCGGGGACCATAGAGCAAAATTTTTGAGTTTTATGGGAGACATTGTAAGGGCAGAGGTTGGATTGAGGTGTCTAGAATGGAGGAAGGTGCCAAAAGAGGACAAGAACAAAATGTGGGCAGCGATTCAGGTTATGAAACAGATTAAACATTTTCTCATATTAGGTTTGTTATTGAATTCCATGTGACTAAAATATCCTGTCATATGTTATTTTTTTAGAAATATTTCAAAATTGATGACTGTCGAAGGAGAGCTATAATGGTATGGCTTGGTGGGTTGCTAAGGAGTTTTAGAAGAAATATGTTGGAAAAACACATTCGTCCCAACCTAACAAAACCCACCGTGCTTGAGAAAGTTCCAAAGATGTATCGCACTATTGTGAAAAAAGAAGACTGGGACATATTTGTAGCATATACAAGATCTGAAGAATTCGAGGTTTTTATTCAATTTAAACTGCAGATTTCATTAATTAAGCTAATAAGTGTTAATTAATGAGATTATAATTATATATCCTACTGTTCTGTGTTAATTAATGAGATTATAGTTATATATCCTACTGTTCTGTTGGAAAAGCTGCGTCAAAGATTGGAAAAGAGGTTCGAGCAAAATATACTTATGATCATTCAATGGGGCGGGGAGGATACGTCTTTCTGAGAGAAAAACTGGTAATAAGCTAAGTGTGTTACACCCAGTCATGGTTAAGAACGTGCAATGTATGTTTCAAGTCTGATATATGTTATTATTATAATACAAGGTACAAAACAAAGAAATAGCAGCTGATGAATTCCCCTCTCGATCGTTTATGTGGAGGAAAGGAAGGGTAAATAAAGAGGGTGAATACAAAACGCTTGTGGTGAAGGGCGTAGCAGATGATATAGTAAGTTTAATTGCTATATATATACCTAATTATTCACATGTTCAAAATTAACAGCACCTCATTAAATTAACTAAATTAATTACTGCAGGCCGAGAATGAAACAAAGATAAATGCGGGATCTGTGACCGTAGAACCGGGAACGGATGCCCTGACATTGGTCCTTGGCAATGAAAGGGGTGGATACCTAAAAGGTATCGGGTATGGAGTGACTTCCCGTGGATATTGGCAGGGTGCTCCAAAAGGGAGATCGAAAGAACGGATCGAAAAACTAGAGGCGGAGCTAAAAAAATGAAAAACGGCTGCGTGAGAAAAGGGATGAAAAGGTTGACAACCTCAATGATAGGCTTAAAGCACAGAATGATAAAATTGATAAGCTTACGGCGCTTATGGAGGCCGTGATTCAAGATAAACAAGTTCATAAAGCGTTAAATTCTGTAAGGGACAAACTATATATATATATATATATATATATATATACGTATAATTAATTATATTATATATACTTTACTTTTTATCGATCAATTAATTATTATAAATCATTAAATCATTTCGTAGGTAAAGTCTGCAGAGGCGCCTCTTACTATAACGGTAATTAAATATTATTGCTGATACGATTAATCTCCCTTGAGCGCATATTTATTAATTAATTAACTAATTGAATTAATTGTACGTAAGACATGATCAATTCTGCGCACAATACATCGCGGAAACAATCTACTCAATCAAACTCATCTCAAAGGTCGGCCGATAAGGTACGGATTTGAAACAGTTCTGAATTTGAGTAGATCTGGAAGATTCTAGTTCATCTGGATGAACATGCGTCTCTACTTATAGTTCATCCGGATAGTTAGAGTTCATCCGAATAGTTAAAGTTCCTCAGGATAGGTAAGGTTCATCAGGATAGTAAAAAGTTCATCAGGATAGTTAGAGTTCATCGGGATAGTTAGAGTTGATCCGGAAGATTCTAGTTCATCTGGATGAACATGCGTCCCTAGTTATAGTTCACTGTGTTGGTTATAGTTCATCCGGATAGTTAAAGTTCACTAGTAAAGGTAAAGTTCATCAGGATAATTAAAGTTCATCAGGATAGTTAGAGTTGTTCCGGAATATAATTAATAATTAACTGTGCCGGCTATGATAAGTTTGTACTTCATCCGAATGGTTATCTGGATAGTTAACTAATGTTTAGCCAGTTATGATCGATATGATTTTATTAATTAATTGAATTGTAGGTCTCTTCTGCGACTCTATCACAACACACTCCTCCATCTACAACAGCGTCGCAAAAGGAAAGGGTAACTATTTTAATTTACACAGTTGTGTACTTCCCTTATAACTAATTGCTATATGATCATTTAATTAAATGCTGATGTTGTCTTTAGGTGAGAAAGAGAAAAACGACAGAAGTAGCAGCTGCTGCAGCCAGTGCTACTGGGGCATCAGAGCATGAAGTGGTATATATATATAATTAATTTAGAAATTTGACAAATCGCTTTGACGTTATCGTTAATTAATATATGTTTTGGCTAAAAATTACTTAAGCAAGATTAGTAAAATTTGAACCAAATATGAGTACCTGGATTCAGCATCAAGTAAGCTTTTACTTATGTAATAAACAGGATGTTGCTGACCTTCTGCATCCTTGGTCAGGACTGCACTTACCGTATTCCTGGAAACTGCTAAATACAGGGACAGGGGCTCCCCTGGATTAGGCTTCATGAGCAAGGGTGCCGTGGACAAGTATGTTTTCAAATCCTGGAACGCCTTCTCGTGTTCTTCCTTCCACTCGAATTTCTTGTTCTTCTTTAGGATGTCATAGAATTCCCTGCATCTTTCCTAGGATTTCGATATAAATCTATTCAGGGCAGCAATTCTACCTGTAAGTCTTTGAACGTCCTTGGTGCTGGATGGTGATTGTAGGTTGGCAATTGCCCTGATTTGCTCTGGACTTGACTCTATGCCTCTCTTGGTTACCATGTATCCCAGGAATTTGCCTGCTCCGACTCCAAAATGGCACTTTTCTGGATTTAGCTTCATGTTATATTTATCCAGAATGTCGAAGGAATCCTTAACATCCTGGATATGGTCATTGATGACCCTGGATTTCACCACCATGTCGTCGATATACACCTCCATCGTGTCCCCCAGTTTTTCTTTGAACATCATGTTAACCAATCTCTGGTACGTTGCCCCTGCATTTTTTAGTCCAAAGGGCATAACTATATAGCAATATATACCTGTTGGTGTTATGAATGCCGTATCTTCCTGATCCTGGGGTTCCATCTGAATCTGCTGAAATCCTGAGGTAGCGTCCATGAAAGTCAACATTTCATGGCCTGCCGTAGCATCGACCATGGAATCTATGTGTTGTAGCGGGAATGGATCCTTTGGGCATGCACGGTTCAGGTCTGTGTAATCCACACATACCCTCCATTTACCATTTTTCTTTCCAACTACCACCACATTGGCTAACCACCTGGGAAACTTTACTTCTCTGATCATCCTTGCTTTTAGGAGTCTATCAACCTCTTCCTGGATTATGACGTTCTTTTCCGATGCAAATTTTCTTCTCTTTTGGTGTATGGGCCTGAAAGAGTTATCAATTCCAAGTTTATGTGTAATAACGGATTTAGAAATACCTGTCATGTCGTCATGGGACCAAGTGAAGGTTGACATTCTGGTTCTGAGTAGATGTATTAACTGTTCCTCTATTGGCCCTGGAATATTTGTTCCAATATAGACTTTCTTCCCTGGATTTGAGGGGTCCAACTCGATAGCTTTGACGTCTTGCTCCCTTGCTTCCAGGGCTTCCCGGGCCTTTTTCTTTAATTGCTATGCTTGTCTTTGTTTGGAGGATATTTTCATTGATGTAGTATAACACTCCTTGGCCTCTTGTTGGTCGCTATGTAATGTGATCACACCCCAGGGTGTTGGCAGCTTCACACATTGATGGTACGTCGAGGGTACAGCCCTGTTATCATGAATCCAGGGTCTACCCAGGATTACATTGTACCCTGATGGTGCGTCCATCACACAAAAACGCTGAACTGAGTTGAGTCCTTCTACGTAGACTGGAAGTTTGATTTCACCCAGGGTATTCTTTGTTTCGCCACTGAAACCCACGAGTACCGTGGATTTTGAGATGATCTCTGAATGCGGAATTCCCATCTTCTGCAAGGCCTCCAACTGGATTATATTTACCGAACTGCCTCCATCAATCAAGATTCTTTTCACAATGTTGTTGGCAATGTGAAGCGTTATCACCAACCCGTCATGATGAGGGTCTATGATATCACGTCTGTCATCTTCTCCGAATGTAATTTCCTTGATATCAGGCTGAACGGAACTCTTCCTGGGTCTTCCCTCTCTATCCGACTTGGATTCCTTGGCATGTCTCTTTGCTGCAGAATAAGAGGTACCACAAATGTCAGAACCACCAGAAATAAAGTGTATTACCTTAGCGTCCGGGGGTGGAGAGGATGCTCTTTCAAGACGGCCATCAGGGTGTCCAAAATCCTGGGATCTTGCACCATTATCCCTGGATTTTGAGTTCTGTTCCCTGGATTTATCCTTCTTCTTTCCCAGGAGCTCCTTCAAGTAGCCTTTGCTAAGTAGATAGCTGATTTCTCTTCTCAGGGCCATGCAATCCTCGGTCTGGTGACCAAAGTCCTCATGGTAAGCACACCACTTGGATTTATCCTTCCAGGTGGAAGGTTTATCGTTCTTCTTGGGCCACCTTGCTTTGTCTCCAAGGTCCTGCATAGCAAACATAACACCAGAGATATCAGTAGTAAAGCAATAATCATTAAGGGAAGGATATTCTTCTTCCTCTTCATCCTGGTCCACACTATTCACTCGACGTTCATCGGGCCTTGAGTATGGTTTAGATCGCTGTGACCTAGTATGTGAGGGCTCTGATTTTCTGTTAGAGCTGTTGAATCCTGGGGTGGATTCACCCTTTCCCAGGATTTGCCTATCCTCCTCTAGCCTGATGAAGCGGATAGCCCTATGACGAACTTCATCCATCTTATGACATGGGTTCATGACCAGGTCTTGATAGAAGGGCGAGTCTTTGTTGAGCCCCATCTTGAAGGCCTGGACTGCAGTTGCCATGTCCATGTTTGGGATTTCCAAGGCTTCTCTGCTGAATCTGCTAACGTAATTCCTTAGGGATTCTCCTGCATTCTGGGTTACCCTATACAAATCACTTGTTAGTTTTTCAAAGCTACGGCTGCAAGAGAATTGATTGTTAAATAAGTTAATCAAATGCGAAAACGAAGTGATAGAGTAAGGAGGAACATTCAGGAGCCATTTCAGGGCTGCCCCTGTTAGGGTGGACCCAAATCCTTTACATAGGCATGCTTCCTTGATTTCAGGGGGCATGTAGATAACCTCCATTCTTTCTCGGTACTGCGCCACATGTTCTTCAGGGTCTGTCGTGCCGTCATAAGGTTTCATGCTGGGTGTTTGAAACCTCTTAGGTATCTCCACGTCACAGATTGGTGAAGCAAACCTGGACAGCCTATGACTTGCTGGCCCAACTTCAGGGATAGGCTGCACAACTCCTGGGACACTTGAAATCATCTGCTTGAGTTTCTGAATCTCTCGTTCCACTGATGGGCTGATCCCTGAATCCTGCACTGAATTGTTAGTATTAGCATAATGGGTGAAAGTTTGGGGAGTGTTACCGACATCCTGGGGTATATTTGTCCCAGGATTAACGACTGGTTCCCTGATGGTAGACGCCCTGGGTAGATCAGCATGGGCCATTTGAGTAGGGAAGAACGTTGATCTTCCGTTCGATGGGGTGACATCTTCATGTACCCTGGAATTACTCCCAGGGGTGTTGAAATTCAGAATCCTGGGGTCAAGTGGAGAGGGTTGAGCTGGTGCAGCCCTAGGTATCTCCGATCTCACGCTCGTTAGTTGGGCCAGGAATTCCTGATTCAGCTTTTGTTGGCGTTCCATGTAGCGTTCCATTCTAGTGAGTGAGGAGAGGATATCATCATTGGATATCAGAACAGGGTCTTCATGGACGTTATCCGTTTCAATCCGTTCGGAGTTGATTGTTGAACCATCGTTGCGTGTGGTTGCAGTTGAGGTATTGACCCTCGGTGGGATGGCTCCACTTGTTGAAGTGCTGAGAGCAGGAACCGAAGCATTCGAGGTGTTCATTTGTGTTGACATCTTTTGGTAGATTTTGGTAAAAATCAAGTTTAGGATGAATCTAAAAAGAGTTTGACAAAAGATTGACACCAATTGCCCCACGGTGGGCGCCAAATTGTTTTGGCTAAAAATTACTTAAGCAAGATTAGTAAAATTTGAACCAAATATGAATGTGAGGTTCGGTGCCTAGGATTTATATATGAAAACAGTTTGAAGAAATCCTGGGATAACAGTAGAATTCCAGGGACAAACAACTAAAATCCTTGGTAAAAAGTTTGGTTTGCTTATGAAATTCGTTAAAAAACTTAGCAACACAAATGCAACCTGAAATGCAAGTAGGAACACCGAGAATTTTACTAGGGAAAAGCCCTTAGCCCTTAGATGTCTCTAAGGCGCCGCCGGCATAAAAACCCCGGGTAGCGATAACACACGCTACCAATTTATTGATCACGTAAAAAGCTTGAATACAATGAGTTCGCAGGGAAATAAGTACGAGAATACAATGAGTAAAGCTCGAATGAGCTGAAAAATAAGTCTAAGGGTCCTATTTATACTCCTAGATCTTCAACAACTTCTCCGATATTCCAGGGATCTTTCTCTTAACGTCTCTTTCAGTTAGTTGACCGAATCTCCAGCCAACAACCTTTGACCACGTGCTAAATGAATCTCTAGCTTCTTTTATTCGACCGTTGGGAGACTTCGTCAACCTGTCTTCACTTAGATAAAGGCACAAAATACGTTAGTAACAATGTCCTAGCATGCAGGGTCATCTCTACATGCTGGGTCATTCGTAGAATAAGGATGACCCTGGATTAGACTCATCCTGGATCATAATAATGCGTAACCAGAATAAAATAAAATGAATATAGACTTTCCCGGATTACAGTGACGTCCTGGGACATTACCTTACTCCTGATACATTCAGGGTCATTTGAACGTTACCTGTTAAATTCTGGGTTATACAATTCCTGGGTCACTCCTGTCCTTGGCCTTTACCTGCACCCTGGATTATCAGCCGAGAATTCGGGGTGTAACAATATATATGTTACTAATCAGTTAATTACATGGTGTCAATTTAGGAAAAGAATAAGAGACATGCAAAACCAGTAAAACCTACAGCTCGTAAAGTACCTCCTAAGAAGAGTGATCATCAGTTGGAAAAACCAAATAATTATGATGCCATTGTAGCTCATATCGATCTGCAGCCAGTAATCCAAGAGGTATATAGATTAGTATATACCACAATTTTTGTATTCTATTTTTTACTTTAATTAATTAATTGTTTATATATATGCTATAATTAATATTATTATTATTATTATGTCACTTCTGATCAGGGGAGCCAAACTGCGACGTTGCACATGGAGGGGGATCCACTGAACGTCGTGGGAATGGCTGAATTATTACCAAAACAAAAAGATGAGAAGATTCATGGAAGTCCATTACCTCCTGGTTGCCGTAAAATTAAAGTTTATCAGGTCAATAAGGGTGCAACATTTTTACCATTCCCAGTAGATGATAAAACAAAGCTTTCGGAGGTTGAAAATAAATATATTATTGCATGGCCGATGAACCGAATGATCCTTCATTCTAATAACAAGTCAGAAAGATCACAGCCAGTTGATCATTCTACGGTTCAAAAAGTACTGGAACAACCACAGGTAATTACTACATTAATTAATCGTATCCGCTAACTAATTAACTATATATATATATATATATATATATATCTGATCGGTTTTATTTGTCATATATGTTTCCAGGGGAAATCAAAGATTACGAAAGTGTACGTAACACCAAACCAGCTGAATCAAAATCTGATAAATAGAAAAATCACACGGCACCAACAGAAGCAGCTGATCAGCACGGACAAGAAATTATAATTAATTATTATAGAAATTAAACTTTGATTAGTGTCGTATGTTATCTTTTTGAACAGCGTCATGATTAGTGTATGTACATTAATTTTTAATTATAATATATGATTTTTAAGGTTTCTCTATACTAATTAATTAATATATAATTAATTGTAATTAAGAAAATATATGTGACCATATATATAATACCAAAGGCCACACTTTTTATATTTTAACGTGGCCGTTGCCACCATTTGGCCACGCTTATTAGGACAAATTATCTGATTTCAACTACCCTTTGGCCACTTTTTTTTTTCCAATTATATGTGGCTAAAACACAAATATACGTGACCATATAATACCAAAGGCCACGTTTTTTATATTTTAATGTGGCCGTTGCCACCCTTTGGCCACCCGTATTGAGACAAAATGTATGATTTCAACTACCCTTTGGCCACTTTCTTTTTCCAAATATATGTGGCTAAAACACAAATATACGTGACCATATAATACCAAAGGTCACGCTTTTTATATCTTAACGTGGCCGTTGCCACCATTTGGCCACGCGTATTGGGACAAAAATCCTGATTTCAACTACCGTTTAGCCACTTTTTTTCCAAATATATGTGGCTAAAACACAAATATACGTGACCATATAATACCAAAGGCCATGCTTTTTATATTTTAATGTGGCCTTTGCCACCCTTTGGCCACGCTTATTGGGACAAAATTTATGATTTCAGCAACCCATTTGGCCACGTTTTTTCATATCATATGTGGCTAAAACACAAATATACGTGACCATATAATACCAAAGGCCATGCTATTCATATTTTAACGTGGCGGTTGCCACCCTTTGGCCACGCGTATTGGGACAAAAATTATAACTTCAGCAACCCATTTGGCCACGTTTTTTATAACATATGTGGCTAAAACACAAATATACGTGACCATATAATACCAAAGGCCACGCTTTTAATATTTTAACGTGGCCGTTGCCACCCTTTGGCCACGCGTACTGTGACAAAATGTATGATTTCAGCAACCCTTTGGCAACGTATTTTTATAATGTATGTGGCTAAAACACGAATATACGTGACCATAAAATACCAAAGGCCACGTTAACCAAACACATGTGGCCGTTGGGACCCTTTGGCCACGCTTTTCTGAAGAATTGTTTGATTACAACAACAAATATTGGTACCCTTTAGCCACGCTTATAGGTGGCTTCAGCCACTGATATTGTAACGTGGTCGTAGGGTACATATGGTCACGACACCTATTATGTCGGTTGTAATGGAAGAAAAAAAACGTGACCAAACACCTTTTGTCACGGTTTTTTCTGTGGCCAAAGGTGAATTTTGACGTAGTGTTGATGATTTAGTTTCTGAAACAGATGTTGAATGTTCCAAAACCACTCCTTCTAAAGTTTCTAAGCCAGATCACAAAGATTTGATTTCAAAACATGATTTTCCAACGATTAAATCTAAGCTTACGAAATTGAGTGTGTTCGAACAAAAACAGATTGCTCAGAGCAAATCTGTTGAAGGTAAGAAAGTTAAATATGGTGGAGTCGGATTTGAGCCTTTGGCAAATTCAAAATCTTTTGAAAAAGGGTCTTCTTCTAAAGATTCAAAACCTGCAAAAGCCAAGGCTAGCAATCCCACTTTGAAAACCAATTTTGACAATTCTGAACAATGTGTGACCTATCGATTAAAAGGATCTAATCGGCTTTAAAGTGACAAGGAGTTTCCTTTGGATATGGTCAATCCGAATTTAATCGATCAAATTTTTGCGTGCAAATAAGATCCTGCTTATGACCCCAAAATGAGAAATGTGCTCATTAAAGGGGGTAATGGCAGTGTTAATGTAATGGAGACATTTAATTCTGAATCTGATTCGGGGTTGGTTAACAGAGTGAAAAATTCTGCTCAAAAGTCTTTAAATAAGAAATCATCAAAATCAACCTTTCAATCACCACCAGGAGGTTTTTATAATCAAAGGCAACCAAATTTTAGAAAATCGAGTCCGTATGTCAGAATTTACAATGACGAAGGATTTTATGATGAATTTGGGTGTGGACCGAATCAACCTGTGTTTGGGAAGGGTCCAAAATGGGTTGATTATGGAGGTCAGAATGTATTTGATTCAAGGTTTGGTGGGCAAAGAAACAGATTTCAGAATTACAGGGATCATCGTTTTTCTGAAAATTCCTATGTTAGAGGTCATGTTGGGTATTCTGATGATTTTTAGGAAACGTGTGAGGATATGAGTCAGGACATAATGATGAGTTTGGAAATCATTATGTGCCTAATCGAAAGGGTTTGAAACCCAAGACCCAAAAATGGGTTGTTGAGTCCGAAATGGATGATGACACGAGCGAAAAAGTCGTAATAGATAAAAGAAAATGTTTTAAGTGCAAAGCTCGTGGTCATACATACCGGACTTGTCCGTTGAAGAAACCAAAATCCGGAAAATC
>JBCNJP010000007.1:46637522-46726439 GCA_039602395.1 Deinandra increscens subsp. villosa | reverse complement strand
AAAGAAGAAAGTCAGATTTGTGGATGAGCAAGGCAGAGTTCATTTTAATAATAAATCGTCAGATTCTCATAAAAATGAAAAGAAATCAGAAAGTGAATTTTCAAAGACTAAATCAATTTTGAAAAATTCTGCTGCAAGCTCCACGGGTTCTTCAACTGATGGACAGAAACCTAAGGGTTCGTCCATGGCTGGTAATGACTTTGTTGAAGATGACGGTCGACCCAAAGCTTCAAGCTTGGGTACGTCCCGAAACTAATCTTCTGTTGTAATTTATGCAGGGATCTTCGCGACAAATGATGAATAACATTTGGGTTGTTGATAGCGGAGCATCTCGGCACATGACCGACGATATTTCTTTATTGCATGATGTGAAATACTTTGACGGAGGTAAAGTAACATTTGCTGGAAACAAAGGAGGTCAAGTTACAGGAATTGGTAAACTTTCAAATGGTGTTGTTACATTCGAGAAGGTTGAATATGTTCAAGAATTGGAGCATAATCTTCTGAGCGTCTCCCAGATCTGTGACAAGCAATTCACAACTGCTTTCACGGGGAGTGAATGTTTGATACTGAAACCTGAATTCAAGATTCCAGATGAGTATGTGGTAATGCGAGCACCCCGATTCTCAAACTTGTATATGCTCGACATGAATTCAGCAAAAGCAACTGTCGCGGGTCAATTTTTCTTGTCTAAAGCATCCGAGAGATATTCCATTCTATGGCATTGTCGCATGGGACACATCCACTACAGAAAACTGAACGAACTTGTGCGGAGGGGTCTTGTCAAAGGGGTTCCAAAGCAACAGTTTGTATTCAATGATGTGTGTGTGAGCTGCAAGAAGGGAAAACAGAAAAGAAAATCCCATCCACTGAAGAAATACCATTCAATTGAAGTCCCGTTAGAGTTACTTCATATGGATCTGTTTGGTCCGGTGAATCGACATAGTATTTCTGGGAATTGGTATTGCCTGGTGGTCACTGATGAATTTTCAAGATTTTCTTGGGTTGATTTTCTGGTCTCTAAGGATGAAACTTCAAGAATTCTCATCAATTTGATTACAACACTTGAATCTTTGTATAAACTGAAAGTACGAAGAATTTATAGTGACAATGGCACGGAGTTCAAGAATTCAGCCGTGAGGACGTTTTGTATGGAAAAAGGGATTGTGCATGAATTTAGCACACCATACACACCTCAGCAAAACGGCGTGGCAGAAAGAAAGAATCGCACAATTATTGAAACAGCACGGACAATGTTGGCTGATGCTCAATTGCATGTTCTATTTTGGACAGAAGCTGTCAACACTGCATGTTATGTGCTTAATCGAGTGCTTACTGTGAAGCGTCTTGGGAAGACATGCTATGAATTATTGAAGAATCGTAAGCGGAATCTCGATTATCTAGAGCCTTTTGGGTGTCCTTGTACCGTATTAGCTTCTAGCGGGAAAATTTGATGACAAAGTCTTTGAGGGGCTGTTTGTCGGATACTCACATCAAAAGAAGCGAGTATTTAATAAGCAGAATGGTACGGTGGGTGAATATTTGCATGTGGATTTCCAATCCTATACTTTACCACCCAGAGGTGTTGGACCGGACTGGTTGTTCGATTATAAAGCTCTTTTTGAAAATCTTGAATCGACGCCAGAGGTGTCTGATGAGCAACTTACTAGAGTTTTCATTGAGTTACAAGATGATACTCCGGTTCTAAATATACAAACTCTGCCGACTCCGATAGTGCCTGTTGCTAATGAGTACTTGAACCAGACTTCTAATGATTCGACTATTGCTGCTGATGATATGTCTTCTGAGGATGATAGTGAATTTCATGAAGCCGTGACACATCAGGTGGAAATTCCTGCTCAAAAACTAGATCCACAAGTTGATGCTACTTCAAATGAAGTTGAGGCTGATTCAACTGATAATGTGGTCGATCCACAAGTTGATACTATTTCAAATGATGCTGATGTCAATACAACTGAAACTGTGGTGGTTGAGGAAGATCTTGTTCCTGATATGGCTGAAACGGTGGTTGTTCCTATTCATCAAACGCTCCGGATAAACACCAATCATCTACAAGACAATATTATTGGTGATTTAAATGAAGGAGTGCGTACGAGACATCAAATTGAGAGCAGTGCATTACTATCTGTTCTGGAATCTGGTGTTCAGGAAGAAGCATTTCATTCATGCTTTATCTCACAGACCGAGCCGAAAGATGTTGAAGAAGCTTTATTAGACGGTTCGTGGGTTGAAGCAATACAAGAAGAATTACTGCAATTTAAAAAGTTGGGTGTGTGGCACTTGGAAGATTTACCAGCGGGAAGCAAAGAGCCGTGTGGTACACGGTGGGTATATAAATGCAAACGGGATGATCGTGGAGTCATTGTCCGAAAGAAAGCCCGTTTGGTTGTTCAAGGTTTTTCTCAGAAAGAAGGGATAGACTTTAACGAGGTGTATGCTCCAGTTGCCAGAATTGAAGCAATCAGAATCTTTTTGGCATTTGCTGCACATCGTGGGTTCAAAGTCTTTCAGATGGATGTAAAGAGTGTGTTTTTTTACGGTAAGGTTAAGGAAGAAGTGTATGTCAAACAACCTCCGGGATTTTTCGATCCTGATTATCCGAAGAAGGTTTATAAGTTGGACAAAGCTTTATATGGTCTCCATCAGGCTCCTCGAGCTTGGTATGAGACGTTATCTACTTATTTACTCGACAACGGGTTCAAGCGTGGGTTGGTTGATCCTACTCTTTTCTGCCATAAAACGGGGGAGGATCTGCTACTGGTACAAATTTATGTGGACGATATTATTTTTGGCTGCTCAAACGAGAAGTTATCGAAGGATTTCGAGACTTTAATGCAAACAAGGTTCAAGCTGAGTTCAATGGGGGAAATGTTGTTCTTCCTAGGCTTACAAGTTCAACAATTAGATAAGGGTATCTTCATACATCAGACGAAGTATGTGAGAGATGTCCTAAATCGATTCAAAGTGGAAGATGTTCGCATTCGTGGAACTCCTATTCAGCTGTCACATGGCCTATGTCATGATGATGAAGGTGAAAAAGTTGATGTCACTCGTTATAGGGCTATAATAGGTTCACTAATGTATCTTACAGCTAGTCGACCTGATATAATGTTTGCTGTATGTTTGTGTGCCAGGTACCAGGCAGCACCTCGTGTTTCTCATATGAATGCGGTCTTGAGGATTCTAGATTATCTAAAGGGTAATTCAGATCTCGGGATCTGGTATCCTCATGATGATAAGTTCGACCTGTCGGTGTATACGGATTCAGACTACGGCGGTTGCAAGATAAATTTCAAGTCAACCACGGCCGGATGTCAGTTTCTTGGCGACCGGTTGGTATCTTGGTAGTGTAAGAAGCAGACTTCTGTTGCCACATCCACTGCTGAAGCTGAATATATAGCAGCTGCTAGTTGCTACTCACAAGTTTTATGGATTCAACAGCAGATGCAGGATTATGGTTTGAAGTTTCTTACTACTCCAATTTACATAGATAATTCGGCCGCTATTTGCATAACAAAAAACCCCGTTCACCACTCTAAAACGAAACATATTGATATTCGTTATCATTTCATCCGTGATTGTTTTGAGAAACACCTAATTGATTTGCAATAGATCCATACTGATTTTCAAAAAGCGGATCTTTTCACGAAAGCTTTTGACAAAACCCGCTTTTGTTATCTTTTGCAGATCAACGGCATACAAAAGTTACCCGTTGAGTAACTTTCGGTTGATCATTTTTTCATTTGTATATTTTTGTAGTTTTTTTTCTTTTTCTTTTTCACAAAATCCAAAAATAGAGTTTTGTATTTTAGAGGGAGAAAAATCAGAAAATATAAAAAAAAAACTGGAAAAATGCAAAAAGCATAAAAAAAAGGAAAAATTAAAAATTGAGAAATTGATCTGACCAAGCAAGAAATGATAATACATCGGCGTGTGTTATCAATCACGGATAAAGTAAAATTAAAGGCTATAGATTCTTGTTTGGTTAGTTAAATGCGTAAGGACAAATCTGATATATGCTGGTATGATATAAATATAAAAATTTGCTTGATTAAATGTAAGGCACATCATGACGAATGTTGTGTGATCTTGGCATTGAATGAAATGAAAAAGGCAAAAACAGAATAAGAGATGTTCTGGTGTATGCTTGCTTTTATTTTGCAAAGATTTAAACTTGTTTGATTTTCTTTATTTTGTCAAACGATCGGCCTTTCTCTGCATATCGAAAGATCGACCTGATTAGTGTTCGTTTGACCTTCTGCTTTATTTTCTTTGGTGTTTCATATAACTCATCGGACTTTCTCTGCGTGTGCGGGAGCACCGACCTGATTGTTGTTGGGTTATACAATTTCTGCTTTATTTTCTATTTTTTTTTTCATAAACAATCGGACTTTCTCTGCGTGCCTACCAGCCAACCTGATTGTTGTTTGTTTAGGGTTCTGCTTTATTTTTGCATGAAACACCATGGATGATAAATTTCGGTGGAAATCAAATTCTGTGGAAAATACAAAAATAATAAGAATAAGCCAGATTACCAGTATTTCTGATTGTGTGGGCTGTCATATTATCAATGCATACTAAATATACCTTAATGTTGCATCCCAGAATCCCAGGGTAGGATTGTTGGAGGTTAGCTACACATGGAAGGGTCTTGTGAAGGTTCCTACAAAACAGAAGCACCGTTAGCCTTGACACGAAGGGCCCCGAAGGGGGTCTTCATGACAACACTCCGGCGTGAGAGTAAGTTTTTGTATAAGGAGAGGAATCAAGTGAGTAAGGAAAATGTTGGAGAGAATTTGGATCCTTTACCCGATCGTCCAAGTGCCGTTTATATAGTAGTCTTTGAGGGTAAAGTGGTCATTACTCCCTCTCACGTCTCCTTTCCTTGCATTAAATGCTTGATGAGGTTGCAGGGGCTTCGAGCGCCGAGAAACAGGCTGGACTGGCGAAGATGCCGTTCACATCGCCTGTCCCATCGTACTACCTCGTACTCGCCTGTCCTTCTTGTCGGCTAGATCCCCTACACCCACTCGATTGTTTCCTTTGCCGAGTCTGTCATTATCCCTTCCGCCAGGGCGATTACCGAGGTGGCATCCTTGGCCCGTCATCGAGGGCAAGGGTTTCCATGTAGCCCGTCGCCTCGGAAAGAGCTTCTTCGTAGCCCTTCTATTTTTGAGGCCCTTATGAATGGCCTTTTGGGGGTATAGCCCAATAAGTCCCCCCAAGTCCAATTCTTTTGAGGTCCCAAGTGAAAAAAGGGTTGGGCTGAATTTGTTTTACCCTAATCCGGCCCAGTTTTTATTTAAAAAGCTTCAATAAGTGGCTGTCCCATCGCCGCTTATGGGTTTTACAGTTTTACCCCCGGACAATTACAGCTGGACCCACGTTTTGTGGGTAGAAATTAACCGCGGGTCGTGTCTGCCACGTGGCGGTTTCTGCCGTTGATTTCGGCCCACGCTGTTTCCCTTAAATTCAAAGATCACCCTTGAGTGCAATCTTTTCTTCTTCATCTAAACCGCTGCCGATTGAGTTTTCTCCATTTGTTGTTCGCTCAATTTGCAGGTTAGTTTCTTCTTTTCGCCTTTTCTTCTCTCTCTTTTTTTTGTTACATGGCTCGAGTGGACCTTCTGTCCGTCCCTTCTGTGATGACGGCCGATGAACTCAGCACTTTCATCGCCGATTTCGGCATTCCTGATCATCTGAACCCAAGGCTACCTTTGCCGGAGGAGCGGGCCACTGCTGTCGCTGATCCGGTAACTGTTTACGCTGCCACTTTTAGGCAGTGTAATGTTCGGTACCCATTATCCCCTTTTCTGGTGTCCGTCCTCCGGCACTATCAGTGCCATTTTTCGCAGGTCCACCCTCTTGCTTTTCTCAAAATTATTCACTTTGAGGTTGCATGCAAGGCTGTCGCCGGAGATCCGTCGGTGCCCCTTTTCCGGCGGTTCTATAAATTCTGGCGTGACGGCAGTTGGCTGACATTTGAGAAGCGTCGTGCCCCCAAGTTTCCGTCCTGTACCGATTCTATTCTTAACTGTCTTCACAACTGGAAAGACAGTTACTTCTTTGTTTCCTCTGATTTTCTTCCTGAGGTGCTTCCCGTTCTTCCTGACGACAAGTCCATTGATGACCCGCCTCCTAAAACCGGCTATGATGCCGGGCTGCTCAAACGCCTTTCTGACCATCCAACTTCTTGTAAAACCTTTGCTGAGGGACTACTTCTAATGGCCGGTTTGAGCAGGAAGGGGCTTTCTGATGGCCACCGCTTTGTCGTCTTGAAGAAGGGCAAAGGTAGCTTTTTTGACTTTTATTTGCGCATGTTTTTGCATTTTCTTTTTTTTATCATTATCCTTGGTTTTTGCAGAAATGAATCTTCTCAAGATTTTGGGCAGCGCTGGGAAGGGCTTGGAGTACACTGCTGTACCAGCCGGGGACGGGGCTCCCAGGGTTAGCTTCTCAGAGCCCGTAGCAACTTCCCAAGCATCTGACACCATCAGCACTTCGTCCCCTTCTTCCTCAGCCAAGGTTGCTGAGGATGCTACTTCAAAGGAGACCAAGAAGCGCGCCATGCCACCCCTCAATCCCCTAATTCTGAAGCGTCCTGCTTTGAGGTTGAACCTTAGGAGTGGTTCTAAGCCTTCCTCTTCTGCCCCATCAATTACTGAGCCTTCTGCTAAGGATGTAATTGACTTAGATACCGGCGTTTCGATGCCTTTGAATGTTTCTGCTGCCCCTTCAAGTGTGACAGTCCCTCCAAGTGAAGCTACTATTACTGCTGAGGTTCCTGTGTTTACCGCTGTTTCTGCTGGAGGCCCTTCCTTTAAGGTGCCGTTTTCTGAAGCTCCTGGTGCTTCTTCCTCTGGTATGCCTCACTTTTCTCCTGAGATTACTGAATCAACCCCTCCTTTATTTGCCAATTTGATTCGCCTGCTTGGCCCTTCAGTTACTGGTTCTGTCCAGAGCACTAAGCTTAATTTTTCTGATGCCCTATTGTCAGCTGCTAAGGGGATTTTTGCTGATAACCCTCCCCAATCTCCTGCACTGAACTATGATTCAGATGGACTTATCCCAGTTATTGATGAGTCCAGGACCCGGCCTTATTGGCCTGACTGGAATGTTACTGAGGGGTCCATTATTGACGGGGCGAAGTCTTGCAAGGAGTTTATGAGGAGGTCGCTTCCTCCGGCCGAACGCGTTGCTGCCAGAAAGATTGAGACTCCTGCTTTGGGGGATCTCCTGGCCATTCAAACCGTTCAGATTTTCAAGATTGCTACTGAGGCGGAGAAGCGACTTAACTGGCTTGACTGTGAAGCGAGGAGGTGGAGGTCCAGGTATGAGAAGATGGCCATTGAGCTTGAGCAGGTTCTTGTGGACAAATACAAACTCCTTCAAGATTTAGAAGAGCTGGAGGGTGACAAGGCTGGGGTTGATGAGCTGAAGAAAGAAGTTGCTGATGTCAGGAAAGAGATGAGCTTGGCTCATGACAAGCTGAAGGAGATGGGCGACTTAGAGGGCCAGCTGAAGGCCCAGAAAGAAACCACTGCTCAGAAGGAGCAAGAGTGCGTTCATTTGGAGGTACACTTCGTTTTACTTTTTCCCTTTCCTTACTTTCATACTTGTCTTATTTTTTTGTTTTGCATTCTTTACCAACGTCGCCCTTTTTCCTGTTTGTAGGCCCATGTCAAGGTCCTTCAGGAAGAGGTTCAATTGGCCCGGACTGGCGAAGCAGCTGCCAATGCTCGCGTGGAAAAGGTTAACAAAGAGATAGTGGCCCTGCAAGCTGCTGGTGAGGATCGAGTGGCCATGGAAGGTCGTGTGACTGAGCTGGAAGGTGACAAGCGCTGGCTCCTTACTGAGGGGCTTGCCAGGGCTGTTAGACGCGTCCACACCTCTTCCCAATTTGGCCACTTGTTTCAGAGGGTTGTCGATGCCTGCACTGCTGCTGGGTACCAACTTGGCCTTGCCGCTGGTTATGGGTTTGCTGCTGAAGGGACTGCCCTTGAGGATACTCCCTTTTATGAGCCTTCAGCCGAGCAGAAGGTGCAGGAAGCAGGAGCTGGGCTTGTTGGTGCTTCATTCAGTGTCTTGGAGACCGTTGCTGCCAACCCCCAGTGGTCCCTGGAAGCTGTTCGCAATTTCCTGGATCTTGAAGACCCTGCTACCCCAAGCCCTTAAGCATGCTTGCTTTTGAAACAATTAACTTTTTATGTCTGTAATTTTTGAAAACATGTTCCACTCTGCCCCTCTGTCGGGGTGTACAATGGTTTGTTATGTTTGCAATGGTCCTGTGGCCTTTGCCTTTTGTGCCCTGTTAAGGGCTTTTTATGCTATGGTAGCTACTTAGCACTTTTTATCTATTTGCTATTTACTGCTTTTAGGAGCGTCCCCCTTACAGCTTTTGCAATACTTAGGTATCTTTTAGTGCTTTTTGACATCCGTCCCTTATGGGCTGGTATGCTCTCTTTATGACATGAAAATTTTTGTGCCATTTTTATGCCTTCATTTTTCAGAAGGTGCCCAAGCGACCCTTGTGAGGTCTTCCAGGGGCTTCTACCTTTTCTATTAAGGGCGCCCATTTAAGACCCTTTGGTAATAATGGACTTGGCTCTTGTGGAGCCTGTTTCTCATTTTACTTAGTACTTTTTCAAATGGTAACGTGCTTCCATTTTGCTTATTTTAAGCTCTACAAACTATGCTAGGACATGTGATACTCAAATTTTTCATGAAAATTTGGCTTGTTTCATCAAGCCATATATATTAGATACTTGCAACATTTTACAAAATCTACCACATATACTGGCCTGGTACAATTTTTCTAAGACAAGCTACTTCACAAGTAATACTTTCTAAGCTGTTGAATATTCCAAGTTCTTGGGATTTCTGGTCCGTCAATCATGGCTAGTCTGTGTGACCCTTTGCCATTGGCCCATATGACCCTGTAAGGGCCCTCCCATCTTGGGCCGAGCTTGCCCATCTCTTCTTGCCTGCTGGCTTCGTTGGCCCTGAGTACCAGGTCACCAACGTTCAGAGTTACGCCTTTGACCTTTTGGTTATACTGGCTTTGCATTTCTTTTTTGTGAGCGGCTTCTCTGATAGCCGCTATTTCCCTTCTTTCTTCGATCAGATTAAGGTTCAGGCGAAGGTCCTCCTCATTGCTCTCATCATCTAGAGCCATTCTGTCGGTCGGACAAACCACTTCAGCGGGTATGACTGCTTCAGTCCCATAGGTTAGACTGAAGGGGCTTTCACCTGTGCTAGTTTTTGGGTTAGTCCTGTGAGCCCATAGCACGTGAGATAGTTCATCTAGCCAGTTCTTCTTTTTTCGGCCCAACCTGGTTTTTATGCCCTCGACTAAGCTCCTGTTTATCCGCTCCACCTGCCCATTGCTTTGGGGGTGAGCCACTGAAGTGAACACCTGGCTTATTTTCAGTTCAAGGCACCATTTCCTGAACTTTCTGTCTGTGAACTGAGTTCCGTTGTCGCTTATAAGGATTTGAGGAATTCCAAACCTACAGACGATGTTTCCCCACACAAATCTCAGGATCTGCTTGCTTGTGATGGTGGTGAGAGGTTTGGCCTCCACCCATTTTGTGAAATAATCAACGGCGACCACAACAAACCTTACTCTTCCTTGGGCCATGGGGAATGGACCTACGATATCAATTCCCCACTTTTGGAAGGGCCAGGAAGAACTTACTGGGACCAGGTCGTGCCTTGGGTGCCTTGGAATTGGAGCATGTATTTGACAATTGTCGCACTTTTTGACTTCCTCAATGGCACTTTTGTACATTCCAGGCCAATAGAAGCCGGCTCGCTGAGCCTTAGCCACTACTGTTTTTGGCCCGGCGTGTATACCACAGATTCCTTCGTGAATCTCCTTCATGATTTGAGAAGCTTCTGTTTCATTCATGCACTTCAAGGAAGGGCCCAAGTAAGATATTCTGTACAGCCTGTCATTCACGATGGTGTACTGAAGGGCTTTGGCCCTTATCTTTCTTGCCTCCTCAGGCCCGTCTGGCAGCTTTCCATCAGACAGAAATTCAAAGATGGGCGTCATCCATGACCTCCCAGCCCCTTCTTCGATCGCCATTATCGTGCTTTCTCCTACTGAAGGAGCTGAGAGCTTTTCCACTTTAATGTCTTTCCCCCATATGACTGAATGCTACTGCCGCTATTTTGCTGAGAGCGTCTGCTTTCTTGTTTTTGCTTCTTGGAACATGAATGATCTTGCAGTAGCTGAATTCCTTCACCAGACTGTTTATCTTGTCAAGATATTGCTTCATTGTATCTCCTTTAGCCTCGTATGTTTGATTAACTTGGCTTGCCACTAGCATTGAATCAACATGGGCTTCAAGATTCTTTACTTTTAATTGCTTAGCCATCTTGAGGCCTGCCAGAAGGGCTTCATACTCAGCCTCATTGTTTGTTGTGGTGAAGTCGAACTTGAGGGCATAAGTTATTTCCTTCCCTTTTGGACTTGTCAATATCAGGCCTGCCCCACACCCTTCTTCGTTGGAAGCCCCGTTAGTGAAGAGCTTCCAAGTGGATGGAGGGGCTGAGCCCCTTTTGACCGTTGGTGGGAGACTGTCTTTTATTTCTTCTTCGGGAGGGATTTCCACCAGGAAGTCTGCTAAGACCTGCCCCTTCCTGGAGGATCTTCCTTTGTACTCAATTTCATAGTTTCCCAACTCGATTGCCCATTTTGCTAGTCTTCCTGATACTTCAGGTTTTTTCAATACAGTATGAATGGGTCTGTCGGTGAGTACCTGTATAGGATGGGCTTGAAAATATCTTCGGACTCTTCTTGAAGTATGCACCAGGGCTAGAGCCAATTTCTCCATTGCCGGATACCTTTCTTCAGCTCCCTTCAAGGTTCTTGACAGGAAATAGATTGGTACTTGCCCGTTTTTTCTTTCAGCCAATAACACCGAGCTGATTGCTTGTTCTGAAATGGCTAAGTATACTGTGAGAGTTTCTTTTTCTTGTGGAATGGCTAGCTCTGGGAGATTGCACAAAAAGGTTTTGAGGTGCTGGAAGGCTTCTTCGGCCTCATTGGTCCACACAAACTGGTGTTTCTTGATACATTTTCTCAAAGTTTTGACCAAGGGCCTTGACTTGTCTGCTAGCCTTGATATGAACCTTCCTAGGGCCACAAGCTGACCGTTCAAACTTTGCACCTCCTTCAGAGTCCTCAGGGACCTCATGTGTTCAATGGCGGCTACTTTTTCAGGACGGGCCTGTATCCCGTCCTTCTTTACAATTACCCCCAGAAACTTGCCTTCTTCCACTCCGAAGGAGCATTTACTTGGATTTAACTTCATGTTCACTTCCCTGAGGGTGTTGAAAGTTTCTTTGATATTTTCTATCATATCTGCTTCTCTTTGACTTTTTATTACCAGGTCGTCAACGTAGACCTCGAGGTTTCTTCCGATTTGCTCCTAGAAGAGCCAATCCATGAGCCTTTGATACGTAGCCTCTGCATTTTTCAACCCGAAGGGCATTTTTGTATAACAATACGTACCGTCTGGAGCATGGAAGGCGGTCTTATCTTCATCTTCCCGGGCCATTCGGATCTGATGGTAGCCCTTGTAGGCATCCAAAAAGCATTTTATTGAGAAGGAGGCCAGGGCATCAATCTTCGCATCCACTTCTGGAAGGGGATAGCAATCTTTTGGACAAGTTTCATTGAGCCCTGAGAAGTCTATGCACATTCTCAGTGAGCCATCAGGTTTTTTGACCATGACCGGATTTGCTATCCATTCTGGGTACCTGATTCTTCTTATGACGTTAGCTGCAAGTAGCTGCTTAATTTCTTCAGCGGCTACCTTGGCGTGCTCTTCACATAGGCTTCGCTTTTTCTACCTGACGGGCTTCGCTTCAGGTGGTATGCTTAAGTGATGCTCAATATACCTTGATGCGATTCCTTCCATGTCCCCGTATTGCCACGCGAATATATCACTGTTTGTGATCAGCAGTTCCTTAAGAGCAGTTTTCCATCTTTTGGGAAGCTGTGAACCCACCTCTATGGTTTGTTCAGGGTACCTATCACACACTATCCATTCTTCTATTCCCTTTTTCGGCACCAATTCTAGCAGGATATCGACACTTGCCACTATTTCTGATGCTGAACTGATAGTTGCTATTCCTGCTGGGGTTGGGAACTTCATGAGACCATGTGTTGTTGATGTGAGAGCCCTGAGGGCCTTGATGGCGGGCCTTCCTAGAATGGCGTTGTATTTTGACGGGGCTCTTACTATAGACCATGTCAGGTCGATTTTTCTCTTTGCGACGCCTTCCCCAATGGTGAAGGGAAATGTTACCTTCCCTAAGGGCCTGACCATTTCTCCTGAGAACCCTATTAAGGGTGTGTAATCTTCTTGGACCCCCGTCCTAACTTCTGGCCTCATTCTCACAAAACAATGCTCATACATAATCACCGTCCCACTTCCTCCATCAACATGGATCCGGGCCACCCGATGCCCAGCTATGTCAGCGGCAATATTCAGAGGAGCTTCTTGGGCCTCATCGGGCCCTAAAGCCACGAAAGTGATGGACCTTTCAAGCCATTTCTCGTTGTCATACAATCTGCGCCTGACCACGCGCGGAGGGGCTTCTTCCTCACCAATTCTTCTTCTAACCATGTCTATGTACTCGGGCTCTTCCCTCGGAGGCCCTTCCTTGCCTCTAGGCTTTTCTGGGTTTTTGATTTCTTTCACTAAATGTGATAGTTTGCCTGATTTAATGGCAGCTTCTATTTCCTTTCTTAGTTGTATGCAATCATCAGTCGCATGCCCATTTCCTCGATGATAATCACAATACTCCCCGGGACGGGCCTTACTTCCGTGCCTGTTAGGACGGGGCTTACCAAAAGGCAGCTTGTCCTTCTCAGTGGCAAATATTTCACTGGGGGATTTGAGTAACGGAGTAAATTTTTCGAAATGGGGTGGCATACCTGACGATGATTCATATGAGCGACTTCCTTTCGACTGGTATGGCGAGTAGGAAGGCTTCTTTTCTGACGAGTTCCTTCTTGAATGGGAACCGCCCGGACGGGCTTCATTTCTGTCCCTTCCTTTGCTGTAACCACTCGGGTGATCTTTCCTAGCCCCCCACTCCTTAGCCTTTTGCCCCGTTTCTTTTCCCCTTATATAGGCTCGAACCCTGTCCATCAGATCGTTGAAGGAGCTTGGGAACTCTTCCCCCAATTTTTCGCACAACTGAGAGTTTCTAACCCCCTGAATGAAGCCGCTTAACTTCATGACTTCTGGGACATCCCTGATATACATACTTTCTTCGATGTACCTATTCATGAAACCTTCCAGGGTTTCTTCATCTTTTCTTCTTATGTGGACGATCTCGTTTGGATATCAGGTGGTTTTCTTCTGCTGACTGAAGTACCTGAGGAACTTTCCTCTGAGCTCCTCATAACTATCAATGCTTTTCGGAGGAAGGGTGTCAAACAACAACCTTGCGTTTCCGGCCAGGGTGGATACGAACATATGACACCATGTTGGGATACTCCAAGCTCCTGCCATCCCTGCTGCCTTTATGGCATGGAGATGGTCCTCAGGATCCTGAGTTCCGTCATAGGCAGACACTGAGGGAGGAAACCTTAACTTTGGCTGTAGAGGGGCCTTAGGAAATCCTATCTGTGAACTTGGAAATGTCCCCCACCTATGAAGGTCTATAGGGGAGTGACATAGGATCCTTCCCCTTGCTCTGCTTCTTGTTAACTTTGCTAGGCCCCGTCTTTGGGCTACTTAACTGTGGCTGTTTTTCCAGCGCAGATAACAGCTTTTTGAGGAGATCTCCCATCTCCTCCTTTTCTGGCTTTTCAGTCTCCTTTGCCTTGAGAACTTCTACCTCATCCTCAGAGTCTGTATCGGTATACTGACCCTCCACATAATCTTCCTTACCAAACAGCACCTTTGGAATTGATGGGTTTTGCTTCGACTTCTCCAACTCCAAGAGTTGGGCCATTAGAGCCTTACGGTTGCTCTTCACAAATTCTGGGGTGATGGTGTTTCCTTGTTGACTCGTAGAGTTCTCCCCTCCTTTCTTTTTCACATCGACCACCGAGGAAAAGAGTTCTCCGGCCATACTTGTGGTGGCTTTCGCCTTTACGCAAGGTGTTTCAAACCCAGGTGGAGCAGGAACTCCTCCTCTTTCTTCCATTGTTTTTAGTTAAGTCTAGACCAATGTATTTGTCGGTCCCACGGATGGCGCCAATGTTGCGTCCCAGAATCCCAGGGTAGGATTGTTGGAGGTTAGCTACACGTGGAAGGGTCTTGTGAAGGTTCCTACAAAACAGAAGCACCGTTAGCCTTGACACGAAGGGCCCCGAAGGGGGTCTTCGTGACAACACTCCGGCGTGAGAGTAAGTTTTTGTATAAGGAGAAGAATCAAGTGAGTAAGGAAAATGTTGGAGAGAATTTGGATCCTTTACCTGATCGTCCAAGTGTCGTTTATATAGTAGTCTTTGAGGGTAAAGTGGTCATTACTCCCTCTCACGTCTCCTTTCCTTGCATTAAATGCTTGATGGGGTTGCAGGGGCTTCGAGCGCCGGGAAACAGGCTGGACTGGCAAAGATGCCGTTCACATCGCCTGTCCCATCGTACTACCTCGTACTCGCCTGTCCTTCT
The DNA here is from genome assembly GCA_039602395.1 of Deinandra increscens subsp. villosa. Classification (NCBI taxonomy): domain Eukaryota; kingdom Viridiplantae; phylum Streptophyta; class Magnoliopsida; order Asterales; family Asteraceae; genus Deinandra; species Deinandra increscens. The sequence goes on along the minus strand of JBCNJP010000007.1, from coordinate 46,711,776 downwards.
TGTCGGCTAGATCCCCTACACCCACTCGATTGTTTCCTTTGCCGAGTCTGTCATTATCCCTTCCGCCAGGGCGATTACCGAGGTGGCATCCTTGGCCCGTCATCGAGGGCAAGGGTTTCCATGTAGCCCGTCGCCTCGGAAAGAGCTTCTTCGTAGCCCTTCTATTTTTGAGGCCCTTATGAATGGCCTTTGGGGGGTATAGCCCAATACTTAACATATCAGAAAGCTATAAAAATTGATCTGTCCAAGATGAAATAAACTGAAAAGTTGTATTTGATGCCAACTTAACTAGCATGCTAATTAAAAATGAAACTGAAGTGTATCTGATGCACATTAGCCGATATGATCTCGCGTCTGGATCTTTCTCACAAAATATTTAAGCTATATCAGTTTTTAGTAATTTCGTTTCATTTCTGTTTGGTTTGTTATTTGAATATCTGAAAAATCACAAAAAGATTCTAGGTGCGTTTTAGCTTAATTTTGAAAAATTCTAAAAAGATTTTCGGTGTGTTTGAAAATTTTCAAAAATCAAAAAGATTTTTATTCTGCGTTATTTTCGATCAACCGTTAGTGAAAGATTCCAAATTATGCTGGAGACAACCAAATGGACTTGATTTCAGAAATTTCATCGGTAAATTGAACAAAGTTTGAGGAAAATTAATGATTTTTAAAACTTCCGAGGTTCAATTTGAAAGATTCATCAAGATCAGGGGTTATTTTTGAAAAATTTTCAAATCTCCAAACTTGGAGTTCGGACGACCGAACGTGGAATTCGGAGGTCCGAACCTCATCATCGGACAAGGCTTGGAGATGGCCGAATTTGGAGTTCGGTGCTACTGTTTGTCCGAACGTGGAGTTCGGAGGTCCGAACTTGGTTGGCTATAAATATGCCAAACCTGGAGTTCGAAGCTCATTGTTTACTATTATCTCCGAACGTGCACCGAACTGCTACCAAAATTTCAAATTTTCATTTAGCGTGTATTTGGCGATTTTGAGACTGATTCTAGGTAGATTCTTTGATTCCGAACACACTGGTGGACTTAGATTAGTTTTTCATTCAGTATTTGTTGGTTTTCTGTTCGAAAAACTCGTTCGGTTATAATCCAGTTTCTAGATCTGAAAATACTCCATCTAAAAACTGTTTTTAGCAATTAAAAAAATGGTTTCTATGTGTTTCTTATCAAAATCCGACCATGGGTGTTGATTTGTAGTGTTTAATTTGGTCGTTTTCACTGATTTTGGAATTCAAACCTGTCGGAGTTCTTCAGGCTCCGAACCTGGGGTTCGGAGACTCCAAACTTGGGGTTCGGGGAGAGCTCGGACAGAGTTCGGTGGGTTTCAAATTATTGATCAAATGTTGTTTATTTACGCAAACGACAATGATTTGACAAAATCAGTGATTATATCTGTTAATAACATTGAATTTAATGAATGTTTTCTTTTATGTGTTTTCAGATATGGCGAACGACTTGAAAATTGGCGATAAACACAATATTTGTGCACATATTGGTGTTACACGGGGTAAACTCGATAAATTCGGAGGACCTGGGATATTTGATTTTCTGCGGCAGTCGAGAATTCACTATGCTATCACTCAGCAATGTGACGTGTATAGAGACATCATTCTGGAGTTTTGGAATACGGCACGTACGATTACTGATGCTCCGATTAGAATCGTTGCGACTATTCAAGGCCGACCGGTTGAAGTGACTGAAGCAGACATTCGCAGAGTTCTTCAGTTAGATTCTGATACAACAACGACGTCTATTGAATTCTCTCATGAAGACAATGTGGCGTTTTTGAAGCGGATTTGGTATACGGATGATCCGAGCAAGGAATGGGTGTACAAATCATCGCTGAGCATCCCATACAAGTATCTGGCGCATGTTTTGCTGGTCTGCTTAGGACACAGTATTTCTGGTCATGATGAAGTCCAGCATATTATTCTATCTCTGATGAATGTGTTGGTGATGAACCGGCCATACAATGTTTCTGGAATGATCTTTCATTATATGAGAGATAATCTGACTCTACGACAAAAGAAAGCTGCAATTTATCCCAGATTCCTTCAAATGGTGCTTAATGACCGATATCCTGATTTGATAATGAATGCCGCACATAGAATGGAGCTGAAACATATGACTGAGGCTAGTGTTGGTGCTCTGGCGTCTTACCAAAAGAAGGCACCAGAGTTTCAGCCTAAATTGAAGCGATTGATTGGTCATCTTGCTAATGTCAACTATGTGGCACCGGCAATAGGTGCACCTCGTCATGATGATGGAAGTGATTCAGAAGAATTGAACTATAGCTGGATAAAGGAACAGAACCAAATTCCACAACAAGGCAGAGTGAAGAGGCCTAATAGGCAAGTTTCGGTGGTTCAGGAACCCGTGAATCAAGAACCAGAACCAGTGGTATCTCAGCCGCCAACTACTAAACCGGTGGTCTCAGCATAGGAAGTTCTTGTATCTGTCATTGTAACTGAGACACCAGTGGTGAATACTCTTGATGATGAATCTGATGACGATGAAGATTTTCTGAATGCTGAAGTTGACTCTGAAGACTTGTCAGAGACAAACGATCCGTTTGTGCGAGTCTTGATCAATTCCAAATTTGTTAAGCTAAGGAAAGGTAGTGATGAACACCTTGCTTACAGAATCAGCAAGAACAAAAGCATTGATCGATACAAAGATCGAGTGTATGATATGGTGGCTTCATCTAAATCTGATGAAGATTATAACCCAGATGCCAAGGTGGTTTCCGGCAAAGGTAAACAGCCTGTGATTGGTTCTTCATCTGTAATTCCATCAAAAGGGAGGAAGAAGTCAGTTGTTGGAGGCCGAACTAAGAAGAGGAAAGGCGTAGGCGTACAACAATTCATTTTACAGCCTCGTTCTGGTGTTTCTATATCAACAACAACTACTGAAGCAACTACAACTGTTCAGACTTCAGTGTCTGATGTCCAAGCTGATTTCTTGCAGAATCTGATGAATGCAAACCGTTCGACAACTGTTAGCACTGCACCTTCAGCAAGTGCTGGTGCGCAGTTTGTTAATCAGCCGATGGGGTCTATGCCTACAACTCCAGTGTTTTCAACTGCAACTGCTACTGGTTCAACTCATTTGACACCTGATGTGAACTTCAATTTCGAACAAGGCTCAGTTTCTTTTTCTCAAGCCAGTATCCTGCAAAGTGCTTTATCTGATCAACAATCTCAGATTGATGCCTTGAAGGATAAGTCTGAAGCACAAGAGAAGACTATTAATGTGCTGAGGTTAGATAATGATGATCTGAATCAACGGGTTGTAACTCTCCAGAGTTGGGATGTAGCCAAAGATCAGGAGATTCTGAGATTAAGACGGGCTAGTCAGGCTCAGTCCAAGATGCTTCTGGAAATGGGTGAGCAATTAAAATTCTTGATAGAGAAGTTTAAAGCTCAGGGGGAGATTGGAGATGGCTCGGGTTGTTCTGATGATCCGATGTGATTTCTGAACGATGATCCTGATCAAGATGATTCTCAGGGGAACGTTGGTGGAGGACCAGGCCCATCTGGATCTGCGGGTTCGGGTGCTGGAACATCATCTTCCCAAGGGGAGAAAGACTCACGAGAAGCAGTGCCGATCACTTCGATTCCATCTGATCAAGCTGCAAAGAGTATGAGTGAATTTGCTGAAATGTTGCAAACGCTTGAAGAAGGGGAGTTTGTTGGTGACTTGACGGCTGAAGAGTTACAAAGGGTGTTTGATTTAAATGATGAGGAAATGAGGAAAGCGTCTGAGAAAGCTCCAGAGAAATACAAAGATCCTGAACCAGAGTCTGATGAAGACGTGGAGGGTATATTTGAAGAGGAGATTGAGGTGGAGGATATCACAGAGGAAGAATATCCAGATCTGTATTCCAACTTCAACAATAATCAAGCTAGTGATGAGTTCGAGGTATTTCCTAAGGAGAAGGATGCTGAGGTTGAGGAGAGGTTGAGAAAGAAAGAGTCTGAAAAACCTGAAGACCCGATGGTTAAGGAGGCAAAGATTCAGAAACAGAGTCAGACATTTAAAGAGTTCATGAAAGCCTTTCATGCCAATTATGTACCGTCTTCAAAGCCAATCAAGCAGAGATCGTCTTTCAAATTCAAGGGTCAAGTGTCAGGTGAAATTATAAGTTGGATGTATGCTTCAAGCTTAAGGTGCTACGGGATTAAAAGAGAACATGGAATCCAGTACTTCAAGTGTGCCAAAGATTTTAGCAGCCTGCCGGTTTGGGATGTTCGTGAGTTGACCAGAAAACCTTTTTGTTGTTATGGAAATGATGCAATGGGTATGCACTGCAAGAAGATACTTGAAAGGGAGTGTCGGGAAGGATTTCAGTTTTTGGATCCTCAAAATCCAAAGAGACGTCGATCCCGAACAAAGGTCCACGAAAGAACTGGCAAGAGATTGATAATCTTGGTGTTTCCAAAGAAGTCGGATGTGATGAAGAAACTTCCTCTGATGAAGATGCAACAGGATTTCATCAAAGATCTGAGATGGTGGTATTACAATGAGAAGACAGGTGAAGTAGTTGTTGTGTTGAAAGATAACAATCAGGTTGTAAAGATTTATGATCCTATGTGGCTGATCAACTTGTCAAAGGCTGATATAGACGAGCTCTATCACAATCCAATCCTGTATCACCCTGATTACATGGATCAAGCGTTGAAGTTCCAGAGGGTGATAAGGGTTTGTTTTGCATTCAACATCTTTGCTGGAAATAACCACGATTTGATCCGGAAGGGTGATGGGGCTGCTGTAGATGTTCAAGACTGATGAAGAACGGTCCAACTGTTACCAAGGGGGAGTTTGTTGATACATGATATGGCAATGAGCTGGATCAGACAAATACACGAAGATTTCAAGTTTTGGTCTGGTGGCCGAACTCCGGCCGAACCTTGGCCGAGCCTTGGCCGAACCTCAGGTTCGGACAAGCCGAGGAGTTCGGACACCCATAGGTATATAAATAGATTTTGTTTGTGTCTTTGTAATGAGTTTTGAAAGTGAACGAACTTTTGTATGTGAGATTGTGTGTGTACTCTGAGTCTCTGATTATCACGTTTTAATGAGAGATTGAGTTTATTTACATTGTTGTGTTTGCATTCTCACGTATATACGATTGTTGTCGACCAAACCGATCCTACGCTCAGTCACTTTCAGTCTCGGCCTTAGAAAAGGAGATTACAGATCTCAAGGCCGGGAAGCAGGCTGATGCTGAGGCTTTTGCTGCCTTTGAGGCATCGGCGAGGGAGCATGAGGTCACCCTTGGTGACCTTCAGAAGCGGTGCGATGACGATGCTGCTCGTCATTCGGCCGAAGTGAAAGGGTTGACTTCCGACCTTGAAAAGTTGAAAATTGATAAGGAATGGCTGTCGGATCTTTATAAGAGTGCTCAAAGCCAAGCTAAGCAGCTGGGTGACGATCGATAGTGGTTGATCGAGGAGGGTCCGAAGTTCATTGTTGGTTGGTTGCTTGGTAGTCGGCCTTTTAAAGTGAGACTTGGTAAGCTCCAGAGTGTTGTCATGAGACGAGTGGCTCATCTAGGCTTTCTGGCCGGTTTTGAGCATGCTGCAGCTGGGAAGCCTATGGCTGAGGGCAAGTACTACAGGCCCGATTCCGATGTGCAACTGAAGGAGGCGGCCGATGGGTATGCTCAGCTCAAGTACAAGTATCTGGACAGCTTGTCCGAGTGTCTGAACAAGAGCCGACTTGAATTTCAGGCTGTCGACCCAAACGTCGATTATTCATCCGAGACGCCTTTTGGAACTGTCTCGGCTCCTGTTGGGCCGATAGGTGCTACCAACCAAGACCCTGCATAAATACTGCTTGTTCCGTTGTTTTCTTTTTCACCCAATTGGGTAGTATTGTAATGTCTGTCGGCTTTGTATTTAATGGAATACATTTGTATTTAATGTATTGTGCTTGCTGCTTTAATTTCGAAATGCTTGTGATGAGCAGTAGTTAAAATAACTGTGTCTGTATGACCGACTGTGAATGATTTATCGTGTCGGTTATTGAGAATACTAAAATTAATAAACAAGTGTATGTTGTTGGTCTGTTACTTGTAACAATATTTAAATCATTATAACTCGACTGTGTCGGTTTTTGACATGTAATGACATTTGAGTCATGATAACTCACCGTATCGGCTTTAATGTGTAATAACATTCGAGTCACGATAATTCACCGTGTCGGCTTTAATATGTAATAACATTCAAGTCATGATAATTCATCGTGTCGGCTTTAATATGTAATAACATTTAAGTCATGATATTAAGTGAGGGAGTAATTAAACATTCGTCAATGTTTTTGTCACCGACTTCAGCTATTAGCGATACGACCGTGTCGGTACCGAGGCTGTCATGGTCTTATGATTTTGCCATGACTGTGATGGATGTACGGTCCAATAGGTGTTAATTAGAACATGTTTTTCGCGCTTTTATACCTAGGTTCGACCGAAGTCTTTCGGTCTACGTGGTCCAGTCTGTGCCTGGTGTTTTATGTGTCGGATGTTAACAGACCGACTGAAAAATTCTGGGAGCTTGCTGGTCACCCACTCATGAGAGTTGTGAGAGATGAACGGCGAGGCGTTTCCCTGTATAGCCCGGTACGGATAACCATCTTACGAAGGCTGTCACTGTGGAAAAGATGTTGAGTTGGTCGCGTATGTATTGTTGTCTGTTAGTTCGATTGTCTATCCATTAGACGACTGCTACAAGTGCATGTTGGCCTTGTTATGAAATTAGCTAAATCGTATGCCAGGGTTGTGTGTAACCGGTATGGCTGATATGAGTCTATATATCATGTAATATGTGATCTATTTTTTATAATCTGGCCGACATTAGCCAGTCGGTTCGAGCAATTATAGTTAGATGCAACCAGTTATTAATAATACATAGCATTAAAGAACATTCAGTGTCGATTTTCATTGGAATAGGATGTGTGAAAATCCTTTCGAAGTAAACATGTCGAGCAAAGTAACGAATTGTTTTACAAGTAACATTTTTTTAGTTGCATTGCATTCCAGGTATCGAGGGACGGCTTTTCCTTCCATTGTTACTAGCTTGTAAGAGCCTTTTGCGTGTGCCTCGCTTACTTGATAGGGGCCCTCCCAGTTTGGCCCCAACTTGCCTTGGTTCTCCTGCCTTCTTGCTTCATTGTGTCGGAAGACATAATCTCCAGGTCGAAAGGTGACCTCCCGGACCTTTTGATTGTAGTACTTTTCCATTTGCTTTTTGTACCTTTCCTCATTGATTACGGCCATGTCTCGATGTTCTTGCGTTAAAGCTAAGTTGACAAGAAGTTCCGAGTCATTGGTGAGTTCCGAGACGTTTTCTATGCGGTATGTTGGCATGCCGATATCTGCTGGTATAACAGCTTCAGATGCCGAAGGTCAAGCTATAAGGAGTGTGTCCGTGACTCGTTCGTTCGGTGGTGCGTATGGCCCACATAACGTTTGGTAATTCATTGAGCCATTTCTTCCCCTGTTCGCCGAGTCTGGTTTTGATGCCCGAGATGATTGATCTATTTGTCCGTTCGACCTGGCCATTTGATTGTGGGTGTGCGACCGAGGTGAACACTTGTGTGATCTGCAACTCCTGGCACCATGTTTTTAATGGGTTATCGACAAACTGTTTTTTGTTGTCGGACACTATCTTTCCTGGAAAACCATACCGACACACTATCTGTTCCCAGACGAAGTTGATAACCTGTTTACCGGTGATTGTGGCGACCGATTTTACTTCTGGCCATTTGGTAAAGTAGTCGACTGCGACTATAAGAAACTTGATTCGATCTGGTGCCTCTGGGAATGGTCTGGCGATGTCGATACCCCATTTATAAAAGGGCCATGGGGATGTTACCGGTATGAGGTTGTGCTTCGGCACGCGTTGTACGCTTGCATGCATTTGGCAGCCCCGACATTTTTGTCTTTCTTTCTCGGTGTCGGTGTACATTGTTGGCCAGTAATAACCCATTGTCATCATACGAGTTACTACCGACCGAGGGCCGGAGTGCTTGCCGCAGATTCCCTCATGAATTTCTTTTATAATGTAATTGCCTTCTTCTGGTGTCAGACATGTTAGCAGCAGCTGTAGGTATGACTTCTTGTAAAGTTTGTCATTGTAAAGTGTGTATTGTTGGGCCTGGGCCTTCAGCTTTGCTGCTTCTAGTGAGGATTCAGGGAGGGTGCCATTTAGTAGGTAGTGTCGGATTGGTGTTATCCAACTGTTGGAGACTACTGTGTCGGTTTCCAGCACCTCCTTGAGTTCGTCAGTCCGACTGTGAATGATTTCGACCGACACTTGTTTTGTTAAGTGGGCAAATGCGAGGGATGCAAGCTTACTCAATGCGTCGGCCTTCTTGTTCTGACTTCTTGGGATTTGGGTGATCTCAAATCCTTCGAATTGGGAAGTTAGTTCTTTTACCTTGTTGGCATATTTCTGCATTGCTTCGCCTCGAATTTCGAAATCACCATTTACTTGGTTTGTGACCATGTAACGAGTCGACTCGTGCAGCTAGCATCTTTACGTTCATCTTTCTTGCCAGGCGCAATCCTGCCAACAGTGCTTCGTACTCGGCTTCATTGTTTATGCTTGGGAAGTCGAGTCGAATAGCGTATGTTACCTCAACTCCGTGTGGGTCGATCAGAATCAAGCCGGGGCCCGAACCTTCGCTGTTTTTTGCCCCGTCTGTGTAGAGAGTCCAAACGTCAGTGCCAGTGACTAGTGGCGACGGTGTGTAATCGTCGACTGCCGACTTGTCAGTGTTGAGATCGACATGTAGCTTTGTTATAAAATTGGCTAACACTTGACCTTTGATTGATGTTCGTGGTTTGAAGTGTAACTCGTGTTCACCGAGTTCGATAGCCCACTTTGCGAAACAGCCTGATGTTTCTGGTCATTAGATCACTTCCCGAAGGGGGTAGTTTGTGAGCACCGTAATCCTGTAAGCCTGAAAGTATCGGCGCAGGCGCCGGGCAGTGTGGATTAGAGCTAATAATAATTTTTCAATTTTGGTGTACCTGGTTTCAGGGTCTTTCATTGCTCGGCTCACGAAATAGACCGGAACTTGTTGGTCGGCTCGCTCGATGCACAGGACCGAACCTATGGCTTCGGTACCGATAGAGAGGTAGAGGACCACTTCTTCACCTGTTGCCGGCGCTGGTGTAAGAGCTGTCAGGCTTTGCTTCAGTTCCAGGAATGCTTTGCGGCTTCTTCAGTCCAGAGGAACTGTTTTTTTTTTCTGTGACTTGCTTTAAAGTTCGGAAGAAGGGCATCGATTTTTCTGCTAATTTGGAGATGAAACGGCGGAGGGCAGCCAGTCGACCGTTTAAGCATTGGAGCTCCTTCAGGCACTGTGGTGCCTTCATCTGCATGATGGCTTTGATTTTTTCAGGGTTGGCCATGATGTTTTGGTCTGTGACTATGTGCCCCTAGGAATTTGCCATGTTTCATTCCGAAAGAGCATTTTGCTGGGTTGAGCTTCATATTGATGACTCTGAGACGCCCAAACGTTTCCTCAATGTCACTGATCATTGTTTCTTATGTTCCACTTTGATGACCAAGTCGTCTACGTAGGCTTCCATGTTCTGGCCGATTTGTGGGTCGAAGACTTGGTCGATCAATCTTTGGTACGTAGCTCCGGCATTTTTCAAACCGAAGGGCATCTTTCGGTAACAGAAAATGCCCTTGTAAGTATGGAAGGCTGTCTTTTCTTCGTCTTTCCGGGCCATCTTGATCTAGTTGGTAACCTTTATATGCGTCGAGAAAGCATTTGTAGGTGTAGCCCGACAGGGCATCCACCTTCGCATCTATAGCCGGCAGGGGATAGCAGTCCTTCGGGCATGCATTATTGAGGTTGGTGAAGTCGACACACATTCTCCATGAGCCATCCGACTTGGCTACCATGACTGGGTTGGCGATCCAAGTGTGCCACTTGACCTCCCGCAGGATTCCTGCCTTTACTAACTTCGTTACTTCTTCACATACTGCCTTGCTTCGGTCCCGAGCCATGCCTCTCTTTGCTTGAGCCATTGGCCGTTTCTTTGGGTCAACTTTCAAGAGATGCCCAGTGATCTCCCTTGGTACGCCTGTCATGTCGGCTGGTGTCCAGGCGAACACATATGTGTTGTTGAGTATCAAATTATACAATTTCTCGCGTGTCGGATTGGATAACTCAGGGCCGATGGTGACCAGTTGGTCAGGGTATTCCTCATTTACCTTCCATTTGTTCTGGGCTGCTTCCTTCATGACATTGGATGTGAGGTCGCAGTCAGATTGGGTGGATCGGACAGTTGCTATGCCGGTCCTAGTTGGGAACTTCATTAGACCGTGCACTATAGAGATGGGTCGGCACTGAAGCCGACTAATGAGGTCTGTGAGGGTCGGAGCTGTTGTTGTATATGGGTCGGCAGCTTGAAGAAACATGTCTTTCTACATTATGTCCGAAGCACTCCCCCCATTGATATACGTTCAGTGTATATCATAGCCTGCTACCTCGGCAATGATGATCATCGGGCTGAGTGTCGACGCGGTTGTGTCTAACGTCGGGAAAGAGATTGGCCTGTTGGCCCAACTCTCCCTTCTGCGTTTCGGCTTCTTGCTGCGAGAAGCGTGTGTCATTAGGATCGGGGCATTGTCATTTTTCTTCTCTTTCTTGTTCTTCTGCTCCTTGATTTCTTTCAGCAGGTGTGCTAGTTGCCCTGTTTTTACTGTGTGGGCAATCTCTTTCTTTAACTGATGACACTCATCTGTATCGTGACCTCTATCTAAGTGGAAGTCACAATACTTGGCCATGTTTTGGTTGGTCGTGTTGGAGCCCATTGTACGTGGTTTGCCGAACTGTCGGCTTGCATCCCCTGTCTGCAATATCTCCCTGGGGGTTTTTGTTAAGTTTAGGTGTTCTCTTTTGTCGTGCCTTTAGTTAGAGGGAGACGGTCGCTCGTAAGGTGTGAATCCGGAGTGTCGACAATCGTCTCGGTTTCCTCTATCTCCCCCCGATTGCCAGGGTCGGCGAGAGTCTTTGTTGTGCTGTGGTCGGCCCTGTGACTTCTGTTGTCCGACTGACGATTTGTCTCGGAGCTGTACTGCCTCCTCACCTCTGATGAAGGCTTCGGTCCGATCAAAGGCCTCCTGGATTGTCACAGGAACTCTGGCACGCATTTCCTTAATTAATTGCCTCGTCCGTAGGCCACGGATAAAGGCTGAAATTTTCTGTCTCTCATCGGCATGGCCAATGGTCAGGGACTCGGTTTTGTACCTTTCTAGGAAGGTTCGCAGAGACTCCTGATCTCCCTGTCGGATGTTGTGTAGCTCGATTGGGTCTTTTGTGCACTTCTTCTGTTGGCCAAAGTGTTTGGAGAATAGCTGCTTTAACTGGACGTAGCTATCGATCGAGCCATCGGGGTGAGAGTTGAACCATAGTCTGGCCGGGCCCGAGAAGGTCTGAACGAACATCTAGCACCATACAGGGATGGACCATTTTTCTATACTCGTAGCCGACTTGAAGGCGTGTAAGTGGTCTTCGGGGTCGGTGCTACCATCATATGTTTTTACCATGCTTGGAAGCTTTTTCTTTGGCGGGCACTCGAAGCTTTCTATTCATTTGGTGAACTTGCTTTCCTCCTCCGGGATGTAAGGTAGAGAGAATTCATCGGCATTGTTTCCCTTCGGCTCGTCTGCCCTTGTCACTGGAATTTCGACCCATGTGTGTAGCTGTGGCCGAGGGCCTGTGCTTTGGTTTATTGGGGGTGTCGGACCCGACAGGTGTGGTGGCATGGCATACGGTGGGTATAGGGGCATCTGATAAGCTGGTGCTCCATACGAATTCATGAATGGTGGGTAGGGGGTAAAACTGGTGGCCTGGGAATGGCATCGGATGTTGCTGGTTGAATGGGAACGGCATTGGACCCGAGGTACCAGGTGTCGGTATGTGACCTATTCTGATGACAGAAGCTGGTGTTGACGTTGCGGGTCTCGATGTCTGTGTCGACACCGCCATGCTATCGGTCACGACGGTCGTCGGTCTCGGCTGGCTGACATCCCCTCCTGGTGGTGGTGGCATTTCGTCGTTGATGATGGGGTCGTCGTCATCGTAAGACAGCTGCACGCGTATACCTTTTGCTCTTTCGGTAGCTACGTGCTCGTTCAGCATTCATCGGAGATGTAGGAAGTTTCGGCTCACCAGCTCCGGTGTGAGCGTCAAGACCTGGGAGTCGGTTGTGCCAGATGATCCGGCTACGTCCTTTCCGCCTGGGGTGGTAAAGTCTTCCTCAGGATTTCACTCACTGTGATGTTCAAACATTATGCCAGTTGTATTAAAGACCGTGTGGATGGCGCCAATGTAGAATCGGTCTACCACGAGTAGTCAGATAGACCGGGGTCTAGGACGAACTACACTGATAGGTCGACTACAAGGATAAGAGAACAGCAAGCCTTCGGTCAGATGGGTCTCGGCTCGGCTGATATCTGCAAAACAAACAAACACTGTTGCTCTTGGAGGGCAGGATAATGTGTCCTGCGACCAAGCTCGGGCGTGAGAATAAGTATGCGTTTCGAGAGATTAAGTGTAATCAAGTCGAAGCTAAGCGCATTGAATGAATCTAACCTGGTGGTTGGGGTGTATTTATAACCCTCAACCTTTGTCTTGTATCGTCATTAATGCTAATTTCCCAAAGGAGGTATGCTGCAGGTCTGCGTCTTGGACTGTGCCAAACTCCTGCAGTACACGTTTTGGGTAATCGCATTAATTGGGGAGTCAAGTCAGGGGGCCGACACGCCGACCTGTTTATTGTGAGAGCGTTGGTCTGTGGTGTCCGTCTCGGACTTGTCGTGCTCGAGTGTCGACTATTGTTTGCGTTGTTTAGCCGATACTTAGCGGATGGTTGGTCGACCCCCTTCAGGGTCGACCTGTGTTACATGCTGTGTGTCGGCCTTGATGAGGTTCGACTAACTTCTATGTATTGTCTGTCGGCCAGCAGGTTGCGAGGCCGACACTCTTGACTTGTGTTATGTCTCGGGTTGGATGTGTGCGTCTATCTCCTTGTGACGTCATCCTAACCGGACATACGTCATCAAAGTGCAAAAGTTATAGGAAAATGGAAAGACATGAATTCGATTAACTTAACCATAAAACTACTTGCTTTTGAAAAAATTTCTAAATACATATTCTCTTAACCATACAACTTTTAGTATTTAGAACGCTATCCTAACTCAATTAAATAGATCATAAAAATGAATCCTTAGAATTTATATATCCAAGTTCCAAAGATTAACTAATCCACTCAAAAACAAAATTAGATTGTTATAAGACTTAAACAAAACAAACACTAGATAAACATCAAGTATAAAACAAACCAAAATTGAACTACTACAAATATATTGTGATGATTTTAATGAGAAGAAAGTAGCAGCCTAACGGCTAACATAACTCTGTTTAGCCTGACCTCTTAGCAATCTGGAGCCAATAGAAATGAAAGACCTAAGACCAACCCAATCTTAAATGCTCCACTCTTCGGTTCCTACAATAGGTTATGGTATAATAGAAAACAAAGTGCAAAAGTTGTTTTAAAAGGTAAGATTAACGGAGTGATAAAAAATTACTGGAAATGCTTTGTTGATACATGGTTCCTAATCGTCATGTGAAGTATCGAGTACAAGATAAGATGGTGAAAGATTGGTTCTGGCCGAACCCTAGGCGAACTCTAGGTTCGGACCAGGCGAACCTTGTCCGAACCTGAGGTTCGGACAGTTGGGGTTTGGCTAGTATATATAGTTGTCTTGTGTTATATTCAGCAGAGCTTAAGTTTTCTTGGTCATATCTTGTATGTGAACTCTGTGGTGCTTCTCTGTAGTCTAATACAAATTCTTTTGTATTTACTCATTGTGTCATCGTCGTTTAACATAGATTTCATTATGACTAAGTAGACGATCTACCACTCACGCATTTTCAAGTCGTATCAGAGCATTTGGTTTGTTCTACTGGTCGGAAATCTCTGTTTTTCAAAGTTTTGGTCAAAATTTCAAAGTTTGTGAAAATGTCATTCATTTTTTAGTTCTTTTGGTCATTTCGAGTATTTGTTTCTGTGAAAATCTTATTCCAAAACAATTCTATGGTTTTACCAGAGTTCCTGTCAAAAATCTCGTTCAATTTCTCTCAAAATAGCGAAAATGGTGTCGAAAGTGTTAGGGTTCGTCTCAGGTTCGGCCTAACTGCTCCAAACTCTAGGTTCGGACAACATTCGGCTGCTTTTCATGTTTCGGTTGTGGTTCGGAGGACGTTCAGAACAAGTTTGATTGGATCATTCGAAGGTGAGGTTCGGAAGGAGTTCTGTCACTCTCTGTTCGGCTAAGGTTTGGCAAAGGTTCGGGAGAGGTTCGAAGGTGGTTCGGAACAGGTTCGGGTGAACAGTGACAAAATTTTTTAAAATGTTTAATTTTCAAGCGTAGTGAACTGATTTTTCATAAATTGTTCAAAAAATGAGTGCGTTACAAGCTAGTTATATGATACCTACATTGATAAAATGGGAAGATTATCATGAATGGAAAGTTGATTTTGAGATTTACATCAACAAACATTTCAAAGATTTTTGGAAGATAATTGATAAACAATTCAAATGGCCTACTGATGCAAGAGGGGATGTAAAATTCCATCGATATCTTTCTGTAGAAGAAAGGGATTATACAAATAATGAAACAAAAGCCAGAGACATTATTAAAACTGCTCTTTCAAAAGAGTTATTTCTTGAACTCATAGTGGGTTATACTGCTAAGGATAAATGGAATGATTTGCAAGAAAAAGGTGAGACATATGCAAACATTCAGACTATGAAAGATCGCTCAGATTCTACTGATTCTAAATCATATGATTCAGCATCGAGTGGTTTCGAATCAGGAAGTGATAAATTGTCAGACAAAAAGGATTTTGATACTGTTTTCAAGACTGAACAAATTGATGGTTGTGTCATTGATTCTGATTCTGATTCTGAAACAAGCTCTTGTGTTATATATGACAAAGGGGATGAAAGTGACATAGAAGAAGTTTATAATGGAATTTTGTTAGTATGTTCAAAGTGTGCAGAACTTGCTAAGATTAATAAGACTTTGATGAATGAAAAGAAAGTTTTGGCTAAAGAATGTGAAAAAGCGAAAGCTGAAGCTAAAGATGTTGCTGCCGATTTTGAAGCATTATTCAAAAAGGCTTATCCTGTTCAACAGAAATATGAAAAGGTTAATCAAATTGCTGTTGAAGCTGCAGAAAAGTTGATTAGTCTTCAAGAAGACCTTTCAAAACTTCGAGATGAAAATTTTTGGTTCGAGAAAAGAACGAAATTTTGACTAAAGATGTTGAATATTTCAAGAAAAGTCTAGAAAAGGTTACTAAAGAAGTTTTGGAAGAATGTGATTTGAGAAGAAGACATAAGTATGAATATAATGAGCTTTCGGAACAATTCATTGCTTCTCAAAAAGATATGCTGGATGCTCAAGTGAAGATTTCAGAAATGAAAATTGAGATTCTTGATTTGAAAAGACAAGTGAAGAATTGCAATTTGTCACCAACATTTCTGAATTACATTTACAAACTGGAGAAGAATGAAGAAAGTGCTAAGGTTGATTTACACAATGTTCCGTCACCGGTTGATGTATCAAGTATTCCATCTGCTTCAAAGTTTATTGATACAAATGCATGATTATTCAAAGTTTGTCACACCGGTCTCAACAAACAAAAAGAAAAAAGTCAAAGTCTGGGTATGGACAAGCTCCAAAGTTTGATGCTGGTTCATTATTTTTGGATGATGAGAAGATATTTGATAAGAGTGAAAAGTCTGTTAGTACTTCGACTGAAGCTGAACTTGATAAATCGCTGATTTATGAGAATAAGCTAAAGGATATTAAAGCTAAATTTACAAGAAGGGCTAAAGAAAGGACTGTTTCTGATCCTAAAGTTGGATCATTCAAAATTCAAGGGTTTAAGCACAAAGGGTTGGGTTATCAAGTCAAGGATGTCTCAGTGCCACAAACAACACAGAAACATAAGATAGTTGTTAAGCCTGTTCATCAATCTCAACACCAATCAAACAAACCGTTTGTTACACCTGTTTAGACTCAACAAAAGAAAGCTCATCAGAAGAAGCCAAATGTTTCTACATCAAGAAATGGTCCTTATCATTCTGGAGGTTCTTCAAGTGATTCTTACTACTTACCCCAAAGATCGTCTCCCAGGTATGATGCTTCTGAAAGTTTCTTTGATTCATTTGCTTCTGGTCACTCTTTTGGTTATTATGATTCTCCTGCTGTGAATCATAGTTGGAAACCAAAGAATTTTGTCAAATTCTCACCAAAGTTTCGTGAAAGAATTTGCTATGCATGTCGTCGACCTGGACATATGGCTGCAAATTGTCCAATGACTGCATATGTTCACAAAAATACAAAATATGTGGATAATAATGGTCAAATTTTTTATGAACCATGGTCCCCAAAGGGTAAATCAACTAGTAAGTCGTCTTGGTCCAAATCATAGACGCCAGTTGAAAAAATTTCATGTTCTGATTAAAAAGTTTTGTCCACAATGATATGGAAACCAAAATTTGTTTCCAAGGCCAACAGTGACTATGTGGAAGACACCGGGTAACCCAAAGTTGTTGAATCGGGTCGATCCCAAAGCATCTAATGTTATATTTGGTGTCAGTAGGTATTTCAGGAAGACCTTTCGGTGATTGAAAAATTGTTGATTGTGAAATATCTGGAATAACTTAAATTGAATTTCAAAATCAATCTGGTTTTCAAAATGCTTAACTGCAAGTTTTCGTGTTGGTTGATCAATTTATAATTTGTTTTTCACTCCCTCTCATTTTGAGGGGGAGTTTGTTTTTGCCAAAATACAAAAATAGTGTGTTGTTTTTCAAATGTTAAAAATGAAAATCTATAAATAGAGTTGTCATTTTTAGGGGGAGAAATTTGAAAAGACAAAAACATTGAAAAATGCAAAAATCCAAAAATATTGAAATATAAGAAATTATATCCGACATGATTGGGAAATGATGGTACATTGGCTTACATCGTCTGACTCATGAATAAAATCGATGAAAAATCCATAAGACCATTTGATCGATGTGTAAGGTAGGTGTTGATACATGGTCCTTGACCGTCATGTGAAGTATCGAATACAAGACGGATTCACACAAGATTGCTGAGGTCCGAACTCAGGCCGAACCTGGAGTTCGGACATGGCCGAACGTGTGGCCGAACCTGAGGTTCGGCCGGTCGTATTTCAGCCCTATAAATATGTGTGTCATGTGTTGTATTCAATAACGAAAACAGTCTAAGCTTGAGTGTCATATTCTCTGAGTGTACTCTGTGGTTATCTCTGTGGTTAATACAAGTCACTAGTATTTACTCTTTGTGTTTCATCTCGTATTACATTGATTTCATTACGACTAAGTAGAAGATCCGCACGTTCACGCACTTCCAAGTGGTATCAGAGCATTAGGTTTGCTCTACTAGTCGGAAATCAGTGTTTCTCGGAGTTTTGAGTTCAAATTCACGTTTTTGCGAATATGTCAATCATTTTTTAGTTCGTTTGATTGTCTTGAGTGTGCTTTTCGTCAAAAATATGTTTCTAGATCGTTTCTATCGAGTTTGCTTGAATTCCTGTCGAAAATTCCAGTCAAAAACGTTGAAAATCGAGAAAATGAGGTCGAGTGAAATCTGTCTCGTTTGAGGTTCGGACAACTTCGGAGTAACCGTTCCGAACTCGAGGTTCGGACGAAGCTCGGTCTTTATCTAAGGTTCGGTGAGGGATCGGTCTAGGTTCGGAGAGAGTTCGGTGATCTTTCGGAGCTAGTTCGGAGTTGTTTGGTTTTTGTTCGTCCGAAGGTCTGGTTCGGAGAGAGTTCAGCGTTGTTAAGTTCGGACTAAGTTCGGAGTCAGCTCGGAGGAGTTTCGGACGAGGTTCGGAGTGAACAGTAACCAAATTTTCAAAAATGTCCGATTTTCAAGCGTTCCCGGCTATTCAAAATTCGGTTCAGGCAACGATGCAAACATTGATTAACTATGATAATGAAATCGGAACAAGTCAGAAAGTTCCCAAATTACTTAAATTGGCAGATTATCATAGTTGGGTGACACAATTTGAAGCGTTTGTTTCCGCAAATGATATCGATATGTGGTTATCGTATTCTGAACAATATACATATCCTAAGGGTGAGGATGGAGAACCAATTCTTCAAAGGAAACTTTCTGGTGAACAAAAGAAAGCATATCAAGCTGAGAAAAAGGCTTATGACATTTTAATAATGGCTTTGCTTACTGATTTACTACATCAATTTTCAAGCAATTATACCGCAAAGAGTTTGTGGGATGCTCTAGAAAAGAGATGTGAAGGCAATGACCAGTATAAGAAAAGTCGACAAAAGGTGTTGAAGAAGGAATTTGATAGCTTCAAGCATTATCAAAATGAATCGATTCCAAATCTGATTGCAAGGTTTGCACATTTAATGAGTGAAATGAAGTTGGTGAATATTACAAAAGATGAAGCAGATAGGAAAGAAAAGATTATGGAAGCTCTACCAGAGAAGTGGGAAAATTATGTAATGATGATTACTAATGATAGGGATTATCCAAAATTGTCTTTTAATGATCTGATTCAAAGAATTCAAGCTCGAGATATAGAGTTAAAAGTAAACAAGTCACTTCCTGAGCAAATTCAGAATCCTGCAGTGTATTTTGGTAATAATGATTCAACTTTGAATGCAGGAAAGACTAATATTCTTAGTTCTGCACCCCCTACAGCATTTCTAGCAGGTAAATCTGAAACTCCAAGTTATTCATCTGCTGGTTGTACTGTGTCAATTCCTAGTTCTTCGACTCAAAGTGCATTGTCTGTTCAAACTGTCGATGATAATAATGCGTTGATGTCTGCATTGGTATCTTCATACTTTGGTGTTATCACTGGTGCTGTGAGTAATGCTGAGTTAGCTAATGAAGATTACGATCAGATTGATTATGATCATTTAGAAGAAATGGATCTAAATTGGCAGTATGCTATGATGGTTCGTAGAACAAAGAAAATTTTCAATAGAACTGGTAAGAAGGGATTGAATCAGGAAGGGAAGATAGGTTTGGACAAGTCTAAAGTAAAATGTTATAAGTGTTCAGCTTATGGTCACTTTGCTCGAGAATGTCCAAGATCGGCAGATAGTAAATTGAAGACTGGTCAACATGCACATTTAGTTTTTCATCCATCCGATAAAACTGAAAAGGTTGATCAGAAATCTGCTACTCTTGCTCATGATTGGACTGATACATTTATGCATCCAGATGGATTTGCCTGGAATGCAGATTCAGAAGTTAAAAAGAATCATACTCCAATCTCAATTGCTTTAACTGTTCAACATGTTGATGATGAAAACTTTTTAACTGAGTCTGATACTTCTTCAAGTGTATCTTTGGTTCAAGAAGAATTACCTAAGATTTCTGAGAATTCAAAAGATGACGAATTTAAATGTTATAAATGTGAGAAGTTGCTCAAGGAAATTGCAAGTTTTGAACAATGTCGTCTAAATTTCAACTGAAGAAATTGTGGTGTTAAAGAAAGAGTTGGCGGATTTTCAAAAGAAATATTATGAGTTGGTTCATATTCATGAAGATGTTTTGAAGGAAAAGGCTCAATTGGCTGAAGAATGTGAGAAAGCCAAAGCTGAAGCATTAGACACAGCTCAAGATTTTGAGAATCTGTTTGAGAAGAGTTATCCGGTTCAGCAAAAATATGAAGAGGCTACTGCTCTTATTGCTAAAACTGCTATTACCGTTGAGAAGCTTCAAAATAAGATCTCTATGCTTCAAGATGAAAATGTTCTTTACAGAGACAAGAATGAAGTATTAACAAAAGATGTTGAGATCTACAAGCAAAAGAGAGAAAATGTGCTTGAAGAATTATATGCTGAATGTGAGATCCGGAAGTTACAAACTTATGAGTTTGATGATCTCAATGCAAAATTCATCAAGTCACAACAAGAGGTGTTTGAAGGTAAACAAAAAATTAATGACTTGAAATTGGAAATTTTGGAGTTGAAAAGACAAGTTAAGAATTTTAATTTGTCACCAACATTGCTAAATTTCTTATACAAGCAGGATCAAAGTTCAGAGAAGTCTAAGGAAGAAAATATTCACTCGGTACCTCAACCAGTGGATTTAAGTGAAGTTACTTCTGCTCCGTTTGATCCTAAAGCTGAGGTGCATGATTATTCAAAATTTGCTACTCCACCCAAGAAGAACAAGTCCAAGTCTAAATGGAAGGAGAAACCTTTGGGTGAAGCTCCAAAGTTTATTTCAAAGTCTGTATTGCTGGAAAATGAGAAAGTGTTTGATAAGGTTGCTTCGAGTTCTTCATCTGCAACCGAAGAAGAAAAAGTTTTGATTGAAAAGAACAAGCCGAAGGATATCAAAGACAAATTTACTAGTGATGCTAAATCAAGAGTTGCTTCAGGTTCTTCGTTCAATTATTCAAAAATTCAAGGATCTAAACACAAAGGTTTAGGTTACAAAGTGTTGGAAGAACCGGTTCAAGCAAAGAAACCAGTGAAAGCAGACAAAGTTCCTAAAGCAAAAGTTATAAAGAAATTACCATCTCAGAAGGAATTTTCTTATTATTCTGGAGGATCTTCATCTTCAAGGAGTCAATCTCCTAGGTATGATTCTTCTGATGGTTTCTTTGATAACATTCAATCTGAACATTCATCTGATTTTCATAAACCAAAACAATCTTCTAACAATTTTAGAGAAAGACTTTGTTATGTATGTTATCAACCGGGACATCTAGCTGCTGATTGTCCAACGACTGCATATATTCACAAAACTGCCAAATATGTGGATAACAAAGGTCAAATTTTTTATGAGCCATGGTCTCCAAAGCTTAAGTCAAATCGTAAATCGTCTTGGTCTAAATCAAGTTCGTTGGTTGAATCTGATTCAGGTTCCGATCAAAAATTAAAACTTTTACAAATTTGGAAACCAAAAGTTGTTTCCAAGGCCAACAAGGACTTTGTGGAAGACACCAGGCGACCCGACGCTGTTGATTCGGGTCGATCCCAACGCAAGTAATGTTTTATTTGGTGTCAAGCAGGTGTTTCAGGAAGACCTTTCGGTGATTGGAAAATTGATGATTGTGAAATATCTGTTTCTAATTAAATTGAATTTCAAAATCAATTTTGTTTTTCCAAATGCTAATCTGCTAGTGTTCGTGTTGGTTGATCATCTTTTCTTGTTTTTCATTCCGTCTCATTCTGAGGGGGAGTTTGTTTTTGCAAAACTACAAAAATAGTGTGTTGTTTTTCAAATCGTAAAAATGAAAATCTATAAATAGAGTAGTCATTTTTAGGGGGAGAAATTTGAAAAAGACAAAAACATTGAAAAATGCAAAAATCCAAAAACATTGAAAAATGAGAAATTGTATCCGACATGATTGGGAAATGATGGTACATTGGCTGACAGTGTCTGACTCATGGATAAAGTAGATGAAAAATCCATAAGACCATTTGATCGATGTGCAAGGTAGGCTCAGCAAATCAGAAAGTATACAAATGTGATATACACTAAATCTGATGCTTGACCTAGTGGACAACATCTTGATACATATCTCATGATATATCAAGATAAAGATATGTGAAAAATAAAATGAGAAGTCACTGTGTATACATGTGTTCATTTTGCAAAGATTTAAACTTGTTTGTTTTTCTTTATTTTGTCAAACGATCGGACTTTCTCTGCGTGTCGAATGACCGACCTGATCGTTGTTCGTTTGACGTTCTGCTTTATTTTCTTTGGTGTTTCGTGTAACTCATCGGACTTTCTCTGCGTGTACGGGAGTACCGACCTGATTGTTGTTGAGTTATATAACTTCAACTTGTTTTATTTTCTTATTTTGTTAAATCTGAGGCCTTATCTGCGTATCGAAAGATCGACCTTAAGGTAGACGGTTTAACGTTCTTATTTATTTTTGCATGGAACGCAGTTGACTATATCATGGTTACAATCATTATGTGATTAACATCACAAATGAAATCACAAAATGTGATAAGCAAAAGCATAGCTGAGTATGTCTGATAGTGTGGGGTACACTGGTCAATGCAAATCTAATCAATACCTTTACATATCCAGATGTTATGAGTATGATTGTGCCAGAGTTTAAAGTTTGACAAATTATATCTGCAATCGGCATAGCTTATGTGCTACAATAATTGAAATTGAAATGTAGTTCAGCATGTTATGCTCAATATGATCCCAAGTTGTGATCTTTCTCACAAAAGACAAAAATAGTGTCTAATTCGGTATTGTTTTATTTTTCCTTATCGGAAAATACCAAAAATATTTTAGGCGTGTTTTAATATAAAGTTTCTAAAAGTCAAAAAGATTTTATATCTGATTTGTTTTCGATTGATCAACACTATATACAAAATCAAGTTTTCAAAATCAAAATATCTTGGAGTCTTGAAGAGACATTTTGCACCAAGATTATTTATGTTGGCAGGTTTCTAAGTGGGAAGAGAGCATCACACCTTCAAGTCTTCTGAAGATTGTTGATAAAGAGATTACACACGATGCAATATCAAGTATTCAAGATTGAACTCAATGTCAACGAAGAGGAAGAGTTTGATTGAAGATACATGATACAAGTTTGAATAGAGAAGATGATACTGCACATGCCAAGGGGGAGTTTGTTAATACATGGTCCTTGATCATCATGTGAAGTATCGAATACAAGACGGATTTACACAAGATTGCTGAGGTCCGAACTCAGGCCGAACCTGGAGTTCGGACATGGCCGAACGTGTGGCCGAACCTGAGGTTTGGTCGGTCGTATTTCAGCCCTATAAATATGTGTGTCATGTGTTGTATTCAGTAACGAAAACAGTCTAAGCTTGAGTGTCATATTCTCTGAGTGTACTCTGTGGTTATCTTTGTGGTTAATACAAGTCACTAGTATTTACTCTTTGTGTTTCATCTTGTATTACATTGATTTCATTACGACTAAGTAGAAGATCCGCACGTTCACGCACTTTTAGTAGGCTCGGCAAATCAGAAAGTATTCAAATGTGATATACACTAAATCTGATGCTTGACCTAGTGGACAATATCTTGATGCGTATCTTAAGATATATCAAGAAAAAGATATGTGAAAAATAAAATGAGAAGTCACTGTGTATACATGTGTTCATTTTGTAAAGATTTTAACTTGTTTGATTTTCTTTATTTTGTCAAACGATCGGACTTTCTCTGCGTATCGAAAGATTGACCTGATCGTTGTTCATTTGACGTTCTGCTTTATTTTCATTTGTGTTTCAGATAACTGATCGGACTTTCTCTACGTGTACGGGAGTACCGACCTGATTGTTGTTGGGTTATACAATTTCAACTTGTTTTATTTTCTTATTTTGTTAAATCTGAGGCCTTATCTGCTTATCGAAAGATCAACCTTAAGGTAGACGATTTAACGTTCTTATTTCTTTTTGCATGGAACACAATTGACTATATCATGAATGCAAATTATTATGTGATAAATCACAAGTGAAATCACAAAATGTGATAAGCAGAGCATATCTGAGTATGTCTGATAGTGTGGGGTATACTGGTCAATGCAAATATAATCAATACTTTAACATATCCAGATGTTATGAGTATGATTCAGCCTGAGTTTAAAGTTGGACAAATTATATGTTGGGAATCGAGATACCGAGCCAACAAGATTTAGATAGATGTGATCAATATTCAACGACCACTTATTATATACCGTCCTACAACACGGTGAAGAACATGACAAATCAAGACAACACGACTCAACAAAGAAGAGGCTCTAGTGAATATTATTTATTGTTTAAATATTGACACTAGTTAGTATTTTACTATTATGCCCTTAGTGAGTCTTGTAGTATATATAGTAAGTCTTTCATTATGAAAGCCTTGATGATGCATGTCTAGTGAGAGAGAGTTAGTCATAGTTTTTTGAAGCTTGTAAGGGTTCATGAACTCACCTAGTAAGTTCATGATACCCGAGAATGCGTGGGGTAAGTAAAATGTAATCTTTCGGTTATCTTTATTTATCTATCATTCCACCTTGTTTATCTATCTATCTATCTTGTTCTTCATCTATCGTGTTTATACTAGCTTTGCTCATCATCATCATCACTTCTCAAACACCATCGTGTTCATATCCAGGTGTTCATTTGTTTCTACAAAAACGATTTACACAAAGACTCGATCCGCTTCCGCAACCAAGGTATTTGGTCACCACCTCGGTTTTTCAATTGGCATCAGAGCCACGGTCGAGATAATGCAACCTCATGGTTGATATCTCAACTTTCTGTTCATATGCTCGTTATTTTTGTAAACAAATGGAGATGATTATATTTTTTGAAATTTTTTTGAACTCCCCTCCATGTCTTTCAAATTTTTGAAAAAGGTCTTTGAATTTTTCTTATATAGAACAGTCAAGATCTATTTATTCAAATATTCTTAAGTTTTTGAAGAAATTCGTTTGGGTTCTTGTGTTTAACTTTGTTATATACAAAGTGGGTTTTTGATTACATATTCCTTCAAAATCCATACCCAGATCTTCATAACTTACTGTTGTTTTGTTCTCACATATTAAATCATATTTGCATTAATTTTAAAAGAAAACGAAAATAGAGAATCTTTTGCACATGCTTTGTATCTTCGAGACTTACAAATTTCTGTCCACTTTACCATTTTTATCTTTTTGACTTTTATAACAAGAAGGTTATCTACCTATATTTGGTTAAAGTCAAAAGATTGTGTGTCAAACTCAATTTGCTTTAAAGCTTTTTACTTTTCTTGAATTCCACAAAAGGTAAAGTTATCCTTTATCCAACTTCTTTTTCTGTCACAAGCCACCTACATGTCTTAACCCCACATTCACTCTTTGCAATGTTAACCATACTCTCTTTCTCTCTTCAAAATGAGGAACAATATACAGAAGAAAAATGAGTGAGTTGCAGGTCAATACTGAAGATCGATGGAATGCAAAACAAAATGATATATGCGAGACTGCAGCTTGAAATCATGTTTGTGTTTGATAATGGTCGACATAAAGGAAACCAGGTTATGGGTGACGACATTAGGGTTACCCACGAAGAAGACAAAAGTAACAACGGTTCATTTTAGGGTTAACAGTTTGAAGAGTATAACGTGAAGAAGATTGTTGACAACGACATGCCCAGTCTAGGGTTTCTGTTAAACCTGAAAGAAGAAAAGAAAGTGAATCAGTGCTACTGTGTGTTATCGGAAAGGAAGAAAAATGAACCTGGTCCGGGCCATATCAACCGGATGTCGACGGTGATGACCGGAAAACCAGATCCGCTTAGCCTGGTTCCAGCGCAACCACCTCAGCCGGAGTTACATTGTTCAAACGGAAAATCGCTAAAGCAGAAAAACAACGGTGAACCGGAATTGAAGTCCAACCGGAAAAACGTGACTCCACTGGAAATATGGAACTTCAAACGAAATTATGAGTTCAACCGGAACTTTCGATGAAGTTCAACCGGATCTCGGAGTTCAACCGGAACTCTCGATGAAGTTCAACCAGAACTGAAGATTTCAACCGGAAAAAACAACCTTGAACCTGAAAATCGTGATCAACCAGAAAAAGGTTTTCAAGCGGAGAACTTCAACCGGAACTCATGAGCTTCAACCGGAAACTGAAAAGGAAGTTCCACCTTCAACCGGAAACCACGAACTTGAACCGGAAAAGTTTATGATGTCGTTCAGATCGCCAGTGATGCTCTAGTCCGCCGATATTTTCCTTTGTTCAAAGTTCTGGTCGCCGGAGTTCATTTCTACTCGCACTACAGGCCCGCCGGAATACGCCTATCAGGCCGCCGGTCGTTGATGCTTGTCGACAGAGATGAAGAGAAAAGTTTCTGGTACGCTCGTCCATATTTTTTCAGCCTCCCATGTCAGCCAGGGTTTCCTTTTTTAATAAAGGAATGGGCTGATAATCGATTAGGCCTGGTTATCTTTTTTATTGGGCTGTTAAAAGATTTAAAGGAGTTGGGCTAGAGAAAATGAAGACAGATTGGGCTGCTGTTATTATTATTATTTTTGTTGTTAACACAGTAGCAACCAAATCGCAGCCATGAGGATCCACATCAACCACTTCACTTTTCCAACAGTTTTATTATTCTCAAGAACCCGATATTTATCAAACATTTCAGGTACACCTACAACTATACTTTTATATCAAGATTACTTCAAACGGCAGACGTGCTATGAGGTGAATTGGTTATGAAAGTTGTGCACAAGTTTGGGTTGATATGTTGAAGACGAACGGGGTTTACTATTGGTTAGATTATGAAGATTAACCGGTTGATATTGCAAGGCTGATCTTTATTTGTGATATGCTACTTGAATGTGTTTGCTTACAACAACATGCTTATTTATTTTGCTATGAGTAGCAAAAGTCTAGGGGGGAGAAGATGTGATGATATAATGAGACTTTTTGCAATGATTTTAGCAAAAGAAAGCAACGTGATTTTTAATCTTCGAACAGTCCTCAAGCCGTAACAGTTGTGACATTGCCATTGCGGTAAAAATCGAAGGCAAGATTATTAGCACAAAAAGAAGTGGTTTATCTTCGTGCGAAGCATTGATTTGGTATTCGGACAAGCATCTCAAGATGGTTGAATTGTGGAGTTAATTCTCGAGTTTTTCATAGATCCTTTATCTTGTTTACTTTCAACAATATTGGTACCTTGAGTTATGACTTAGTCCTCAAGTAACTTGCCATTGTGTTGAAGTTTGTAAACACACTATGCATTATAGCCTATGGTTTGGGGCTAGAAGAATGTTTATTATAGGGGGAGCTTCACAAAGGAGAATTGAAGTATAAAAGACTTGAAACTACATGAAGATTATCTCGAAATCAAGTTGCAAGAATACAAGAATCAATATCACAAGTGTTTAATATTCCATCTACCAAATAGGGGGAGATTGTTGGGAATCGAGATACCGAGCCAACAAGATTTGGATAGATGTGATCAATATTCAACGACCACTTATTATATACCATCCTACAACACGGTGAAGAACATGACAAATCAAGACAACACGACTCAACAAACAAGAGGCTCTAGTGAATATTATTTATTGTTTAAATATTATCACTAGTTAGTATTTTACTATTATGCCCTTAGTGAGTCTTGTAGTATATATAGTAAGTCTTTCATTGTGAAAGACTTGATGATGCATGTCTAGTGAGAGAGAGTTAATCATGGTTTTTTGAAGCTTGTAAGGGTTCATGAACTCACCTAGTAAGTTCATGATACCCGGGAATGTGTGGGGTAGGTAAAATGTAATCTTTCGGTTATCTTTATTTATCTATCATTCCACCTTGTTTATCTATCTATCTTGTTCTTCATCTATCATGTTTATACTAGCTTTGCTCATCATCATCGTCACTTCTCAAACACCATCGTGTTCATATCCGGGTGTTCATTTGTTTCTACAAAAACGAGTTACACAAAGACTCGATCCGCTTCCGCAACCAAGGTATTTGGTCACCACCTCGGTTGTTCATTATATCTGCAGTCGACATGGCTTATGTGTTACAATAATCGAAATTGAAATGTAGTTCAGCATGTTAAGACCAATATGATCCCAAGTTGTGATCTTTCTCACAAAAGACAAAAATAGTGTCTGATTCTGTATTGCATTTACATTTTATATCAGAAAATATCAAAAAGATTTTAGGTGTGTTTTGATATAAATTTTCTAGTTTCAAAAAGATTTTGTTTCTTATTTCTTTTCGATTGATCAACACGGAGTACGAAATCAATTTCAAAATCATGATATCTTAGAGTCTCAAAGAGACGTTTTACACCAAGATTATTTATGTTGGCAGGTTTCTAAGTGGAAAGAGAACATCACAACTTCAAGCACGGAGTATACAAGCATTGAACTCATCGTCAAGTGAGGGAGAGTTTGATTGAAGATACAAGATACAAGTTTAATGAAGAAGTTGATACTGCACATGCCGAGGGGGAGTTTGTTGATACATGGTTCCTAATCGTCAGGTGAAGCATCGAGTACAAGATAAGATGGTGCAAGATTGGTTCTAGCCGAACCCTAGGCAAACTCTATGTTTGGACCATGCGAACCTTGTCCAAACCTGAGGTTCGGATAGTCGGGGTTTGGCTAGTATATATAGTTGTCTTGTGTTATATTTAGCAGAGCATAAGTTTTCTTGGTCATATCTTGTATGTGAACTCTGTGGTGTTTCTCTGTGGTCTAATACAAATCCTTTTGTATTTACTCGTTGTGTCATCCTCGTTTAACAAAGATTTCATTACGACTAAGTAGACGATCTACCGCTCACGCATTTTCAAGATTGAAAACACGATTTGTCTCGATCTAGTGATTTATACACGGAAATTGAGATCGAAAGTTCACCGAAACTCAAGAACATAATTGCAATATAGAATTAAACTCTTTATTTTGTTTTTGGTGAGAAAGATCACAACATGAGATCATATCAGACATAACGCATCGTACACACTGCAATTTCAAAATACTAAGCATGCAAGCCAAGCTGATTGAGAATACAACCATTTGGTTTATTTCAGCTAAAGCAGGTCATTGTCTATAGATTTCTGATATGAAATTAAGTGTATTTATCGAGCATTAATAACATGGTACCCACACAATCAGGAATACTGACAATCTGCTTATTTCATATTTTTGTATTTTTCTTTTATTCAAGCCAAGTTACTTGCAGCAGATTTCTCATACTGATATTGTAAACTTGCTTATACAGAATCAAATGCCACAGAGATATCAAGTTCATGGTGTTTCTTGCAAAAAGAAAACAGAAGCCTCAAATACTTAAAAATCAGGTCGGCCTTGTGAGCACGTAGAGAATGCATAAGTATTGAGAAAATAAATTAAAATAAATCAAACAAGTTGAAGTTGTATAATCCAACAACAATCAGGTCGGCCTTGTGGGCATGCAGAGAAAGTCTGATGGATTATACGAAACACCATATAAAATAACGCAGAACGTCAAACGAACAACGATCAGGTCGATCTTTTGATACGCAACGAAAGTCCGATCATTTGACAAAATAAAGAAAATCAAACAAGTTGATTTTTTTCAAAATAAAGCAAGCGTACACCAGAACATCTCTTTATTCTGTTTTTTGGTATTTTCTCATTTTATTTTGCCAGGTATGCACAGTACCCATCATGGTTTGTAACCACAATTATCAAGCAAACGTTATCTTTATATCATACTCGCATATATCAGACTACATAGCACATATAGTCAAGTCAAGCAAGTACCTACAGGCTTTCTTTTCTACTTTATTCATGGCAGATAACGTATGCTGATGTACCATCATTTCTCACATGGTTGGATCAATTTCTCTTTTTGACCTTTTCTAATTTTTTTAAACTTTTAGCATTTTTCAAAAGGAAACAAACATCACACTATTTTTGTGTTTTTCAGATATTCTCCCCCTAAAATTCAACAAACTCTATTTTTTGAATTTTCTAAAATCTTCTCCCCCTAAAGATATGAAAGAAAGTAAAAGTAAAGAAAATAAAATTGATCGACCAACACGGATACCTCGCATTTTTAGATTTTGAATTTTTTTTCTTAAAAATGTTTGTGAAATATCAACTCTGTGAAGTGCTAACTTAAGCAAAATACTCCACTATCAGCAACTTTTCAATCACTAATATGTCTTCTTGAAGTACCTGCACACAACCTCAAACAATTTTTAGTTAAATACGGGAACCCAAACCGGCTTGGGTTGTCCTGTATCCTCAACAAAGTCGTTTCCCGCCGAGGTTGCTATTTTCTGTTTCCAAGAACAATATGGTGTAAACGATTTCGCCCGATGCGAATCAGAACCATTGACATACCGTGACAAGTTGGAAACATATATTTAACAACTCACCAACTAACATTTTCTCGGGTTTAGGATGACGTTGGTGATGTTGTCTAGGCCCATAGTAAGAAAAATCATTTGAGTAAGGCATTTTGAACTCATTTTGGAAAAATTGTTTGTGTTTTGAAAATTGTGGTGACCAATCATCATAATTTGAGGTTTTACCAACAACCGGTTTCTTATGAGCTGGTTTTCGTTGGTTTTGCTGAGTTTGTCTAACAGGTACCTCATTGAGAATCATCGAATCGGATGATGGTGATCGATATGAACCATGTGAAAACCTTTTTCGAATAGCACAATCACGAATCACATATCCTTTCTTGTTGTAGTAAAAGCAAGCTCTCCTATCAGCTGACATAGGAGATAACATGGATTCGATTGACATTGTAGAATGTTGAGAAGAATCACTCTCTTGACGCTCTAACTTAGAATTCGTTGACAGAAAATCAGCATCAGGTTCATACAAGATATGATTCTCAAGTGGAATTTCCTTTTCTTTGTGAACCTTGATATCCTCCACAATTTCTTCTATCTCAAGCACATATTGGAGATCATTTCGAACATTCACGTTCTCGTCTTTGCTTTCATATCCCAAACCACCATTCTTTTTAGATTTATCTAGTACCGACTTAGGTTTCTCATGACCTTGTGAAGCAAGTCAAGAAAACTCATCCTTGATGGCAATTCAAATCATCTTTATTGGAAAGCAAAGATTCATCAATCACAATCTCTAAAAAATTTGTCAACTTTAACATGTCCTGGATTGCCTTCAAACACTTTTTCCTTATCAAGTAATATGGAACTTGAGACGGATTTAGTTCTCTTGTTAGCATCAAAATTCTCTTCATTTTTCTTCTGCGACTCTGACTTTTTCTTCTTCTGAGAAGAATTATTAGCAAACTTTGAATAATCATGAACTTCTTCCGTCTCTTTCAAAGTAATGATAGCATTTTCAATAACCACAGGAGGTGGGAATACTTTTCAGAATAACATCACCGAAAATCTGTTGAAAATTCTCCTTTTTGCACAAAAAGCTTGTGAAAGATGATGAATTATTGAGATTATGCAACTGTCTTTTGAAATCACACACCTCAATCTTCATATCGAGCAATTATCTTTTGCGCTTCAGCCAACTCTTTGTGTGTTCGCAATGAGTTCTTCTGTTGTTCTATTCAGAGTAAACTTTTTTCTCCTCAACTGATCATGAGCATCATATGTTTCTTGTATAACCTTTTCCCATCTTTGTTTATAAATCTCAACATTTTGCTTCAAAAGATTGTTTTCACGAAGCAATTCAGCTTTAGCATCTAACAGATTCGTGTTGTCCTCTTGATGATTTAATTCTTTAGCAGTATGATCAACAACTTCCTTTTCTAGACCTTCAAGTTTGATCTTTGATTTTGCAAACATATCATCAAAAACTGCTGCCATATCACCTGCTTCTTTCTTCCATTTTTCAACATCCTTCATCAAATCATCATTTGTTTCAGTCAGCTTTGAAACTTTTGCAATTAACTTTGCATTCTCGTGTTGAAGCTTCAATTCATTCTCAACAGCTTCACATTTTGAAGACACACCTTTTTGAACTTTTTCCATAACAGATTCATTGAATTCAGCATATTTCTGAGCAAGTGCATCGCAAAACATTTTAGAATTCTTGCACGTTTCAAATTCAGGTAGTAATTCTTTTGATAATGCCATTGTAAGAACTCTTCTTGCCTTTTGTTCTTTCTCATAACTTGCATTTTCCTTAGATGAAAGATTTCTTTGCATTTTAGGTACCCCATCAGAATAAGTTGGGTAAGTAAACTCTTTCTCAATTGAAATCCACAAATCTTCATCCACTTTATCAACATATGCTTTAAAACTTGTTACCCAACTAGGATAATCCTCAAGCTTTACCAATTTTGGCACATTCTGATGTTCACGAGCACTAAAAGCATCAATTGAATTCATTTTGAAAAATTAAAAAATTCTGCTTCAACAAACCTTATGAACAATTTCAAAAATAATTTTGTAAATTTTGTTTTAATGTTTTCTTTCAAGAAAAAAAAAACAAACTTTGAACGATAAAATATTTATAGTTTTTGTTTGGATTTGAAGAAAAGAAAACTAAAAAACAACGAACAATATCAAAATAAAAAATATAAACAAAAACAAAGGAGTTTATGTTTGTTAACCGATCCAGTAAACGCAAAAATATTTTGCGTTCACGAATCAATTCAATGAACACAAAAATGTTGTGTAATTTTTTTATTTTATATTTTTTTTAATTTGGGTTGCTTTTTTTTAGGTAAATTCTTATGTGAAAAAAATATTTTGTTTAAAAGAAACCTTGTTTTTTTTGTTTTATAGAAAACTATATTTAATAACAAAAATATTTAGTTGTCTTTTATAGAAGTTTTAGAACTAGAGGGGTTCAAATGAAAATTTTGTCACATAAGACAAAATAGTCGCACACCCCTTTTCCTTTTCTTCTTCCGACGAACACAGCTACCGGCGAATGAAATTTTCCGGTCAAAAACGTTTTTCCGGCTAACAAACCACCACAACTTTCAACCGATCATAACTTTCACAATACTCAACGAAAAATTGATCCGTAAATTGCATTGGATTCGTGAGATCAAGAGGATTCAAACTGGCACCATTGTTACTAGGTTTTGAGTTGGTTTAAGCCCCGAACGAAAAGATTCCAGCTAATGATAAAGGTGGTGATTTTGTGATCTTCTCAAAACTCAACCAAATTGAAAACGGATCATTGCATTAGCTTCGTATTATCGAACCGAGTCTGTAGGTACCAAATTTACACGAAATGGTTGAGAATTACAGAAATCACCATGGAAGATGATGATGCACACATGAAGCTTACTTTGATTTTGTGATTTTGAGAAAAACTTCACCAAATTCGATTCTAAAACGTGCAATAGATTCGTGTTGACATAAGAAAACTGCTGAAATTGATCAATATCATAAACAAACACGAATTGAGCCTCAATTTCAGATTCAAACTTAACAGTTTGACTTTGTAAAAGTCAAATACAAACCAATTTCATCAAATTGATCCAGATTTTGATCCAATAACGGTGTAGAATCACGCCTGGATTGCTCTGGTACAAATTGAAAACACGATTTGTCCCGATCTAGTGATTTATACACCGAAATTGAGATCGAAAGTTCACCAAAACTCAAGAACACAAAAGCTAAATTAAACTCAATTTATAGCTCAGATTCAACAACGATTACATGATTTGAACTCGTTTATAGCCTCGAATCACGATCTAGAATACAAAACTCTCTGAAAATCAAGATCGAAAACTCCTCCCCTTGAAATTGAACTCACTGAAAATGGTTATGCAGGAGGTTACCACGTCCGAACTCTAAAACACATATATATGAAACCAGTGTGAGTGCCGAACTCCAGGTTCGGAGGCAGTTCGTGATTGCCGAACACAAGGTTCGGCCTTCATTCGGTTGTTCTTCAAATAACGTATCACATATATGTGATATTTACTATATCACAATCAAGTCCCTCCACTTTAATAGATTGACACTTTCTATCCTCTAACCTTGAATTAACTATTCTAACTTAATCAACTAACGAAACTAACTTGACTAATTGATACACACACGACACACATATTTTGCACCAACACATACCACCTTTGAACAAAAACATTGATGCTTTATCTAATTGTTCAAAATACATAAACATAATTTTCCTGGATTGCTCTGGTACAAATTGAAAACACGATTTGTCCCGATCTAGTGATTTATACACCGAAATTGAGATCGAAAGTTCACCAAAACTCAAGAACACAAAAGCTAAATTAAACTCAATTTATAGCTCAGATTCAACAACGATTACATGATTTGAACTCGTTTATAGCCTCGAATCACGATCTAGAATACAAAACTCTCTGAAAATCAAGATCGAAAACTCCTCCCCTTGAAATTGAACTCACTGAAAATGGTTATGCAGGAGGTTACCACGTCCGAACTCTAAAACACATATATATGAAACCAATGTGAGTGCCAAACTCCAGGTTCGGAGGCAGTTCGTGATTGCCGAACACAAGGTTCGGCCTTCATTCGGTTGTTCTTCAAATAACGTATCACATATATGTGATATTTACTATATCACAATCAAGTCCCTCCACTTTAACAGATTGACACTTTCTATCCTCTAACCTTGAATTAACTATTCTAACTTAATCAACTAACGAAACTAACTTGACTAATTGATACACACACGACACACATATTTTGCACCAACACATACCACCTTTGAACAAAAACATTGATGCTTTATCTAATTGTTCAAAATACATAAACATAATTTTCTATTTGGATTAAAAGCCCATCAGTTTTACCAAAAGAAAACATATATACACCATCTAGTTCACCTAGGTATCTCTGGGACAACCTACTTATAGATTGAATAATGTATGTCTAAAAAAGTCAATATAACAATCATTGGATCCATTTTCAAAGGCATTATCAAAATGACAATAAAACATTTATGTATCAATTATCAAATTTCAGTTTAACTTTTCCATGTTTCAATTATGCTTTGAATATATCATTAAGGCTTCTATCCTACTGCTAATACTAGAATCGAAAGACCTATAAATCTTGATGATCAAAAGCAAAAATGATCACATTCCAAAAATACAGCCAAACAAGTAGTAGAAGCTAGCATGGTTTCAAACATAGCCCTTCTATATCAACAAGATCTTTGCCAAAATAATCCACCCATTGCACTTTTTTTGTCAATTGATGATCTAGGCTGTAAATCACCCTATATATTTCAGTCTCTAATTCTTTCGAATACACATGACCCAAAAATTAGATTAATGCTAAACATAAATTGACTAGATTCTTTGCAGAAGAAATAAGTTACTGGAAATTACCCCATATTCTGTCTTTTGCATGAGTCGGCTCCCTCCCTTCTCTGAAATTTTCAAATTCATTGACCTTATTCATCATCTCTATGCATCCTTTTGGAAATTTATCCAGTATTCTTAGCATTCAATTTGTTCATCAGTAACCAGTTGCTTTAATTACTGTTCCTATCATGGTTTCAGCCACTTCGATTTCACCTGATTAGGTTTCAGCAGAGGCCCTCCAAGAATCACACGGGTCATAAGAAGATGTAGGGCTTGCTGACTACTTCTTACAAGAGTCACACTTCGATCTAAGAAACAACGCTTGATTTCAATAACTTCTCACATCGTTTGTGCCCTAGATCCAGAAGTCAAGAACAGATCAATACATATTTAACTATATGCCCTAATTTTCTAATGAATTGAGAGAGATCCCTATTTTTTAGAAAAGTTTTAAAAATGTTGGAGGGAATTTTTTCTTAGCTGGGAGGAAAAATTAAAAATATTTTAAGGGATTATGGTGCCAAATTTTAGGGATTTAATTTTGAGTTAGGCGGGAAAACGAATTAACACTGTGTTCCAGAGTTCATTTTAAAGGGATTTAAAGGGTTCTGCGTTATTTTTGCATGAAACACCATGAACGATAAATCTCTGTGAGAATTAAATTCTGTGAAAAGTACAAAAATAGTAAGAATAAGCCAGATTACCGGTATTTCTGATTGTGTGGGTTTTCACATTATCAATGCTTGCTAAATATATCTTAACATATCAGAAAGCTATAAAAATTGATCTACCCAAGCTGAAATAAATTGAAAAATTGTATTTGCTGCCAACTTGACTTGCATGCTGATTAAAAATGAAATTGAAGTGTGTCTGATACATATTGACCGATATGATCTCGCGTCTGGATCTTTCTCACAAAAATACTTAAGTTATATCAGTTCTAGTTATTTCATTTCATTTTTGTTTGGTTTGTTTCTTTGATTATCAGAAAAATCCAAAAAGATTTTAGGTGTGTTTAGCATAATTTTGAAAAATTCAAAAAGATTTTTGGTGTGCTTGAAAATTTACAAAAATCAAAAAGATTTTGATTCTGCTTTATTTTCGATCAACCGTTAGTGAAAAATTACAAATTATGCCGGAAACAACCAAATGGACTTGATTCCAGAAATTTCATCAGAAAATTGAACGAAGTTTGAGATTTATTGATAAATTTGAAAACTTTTGAGGTTCAATTTGAAAAATTCATCAAAATCAGGGGTGATTTTTGAAATTTGTGCAAATCTCCAAACGTGAAGTTCGGACGGCCGAACGTGAAGATCGGACGACCGAATGTGAGGATCGGAGGTCCGAAGGTGTAACTTTGAGAAGTTCGGAGGTCCGAATTCCACTATCGGACAAGATTTGGGATGGCCGATGGGGAGGTTCGGAGCTACTGTTCGGCCGAACTCGACGTTCGGAGGTCCGAACGTGGCTGGCTATAAATACGCCAAACGTGAGGTTCGGAGGTCATTGTTACTGTTTTACTCCGAACGCACACCGAACCTCTGCCCAAATTTCCAATTTTCGAATCAGTGTGTTTTTGGC
The DNA here is from genome assembly GCA_039602395.1 of Deinandra increscens subsp. villosa. NCBI lineage: Eukaryota > Viridiplantae > Streptophyta > Magnoliopsida > Asterales > Asteraceae > Deinandra > Deinandra increscens. Next base: position 46,675,324 of record JBCNJP010000007.1, on the reverse strand, counting down.
GATTTAGCGACTATTTCTAGGTAGATCTTGAATTTCCGAGTGCATTGGTAGTCTTAGATTGGATTTTTACCCTTGTTTTGTGAGGTGTTTAACAGAAAAACTCGTTCGGACCTATAACTGTTCTAGATCTGAAAATAGGTTATTAAAACTGTGATTTTATCAATTAAAATTGACTCCTATGTGTTGCTTGTCATATTCCGACTGTGTGTGTGGATTGAAAATGTTTGATTTGGTCGATTTCATCGATTTTGAGATTCAAAATTGTCGGAGTTCTTCAGGCTCCGAACCCGGGGTTCGGAGACTCCGAATTTGGGATTCGGAGGAGGCTCGGACAGAGTTCGGCGGGACTCAAAATTTTTGTTCAAATGTTGTTCGTTTACGCAAACGACAATGATTTGACAAAATCGATGATGATATTTGTTAATCACATTGAATTTAATGAATGTTTTCTTTTATGTGTTTTTCAGATATGGCCAACGATTTAAAGATCGGTGATAAACATAACATTTGTGCACACATCGGGGTCACAAGAGGCAAACTTGATAAATTTGGAGGACCTGGAATATTCGATTTTCTGAGACGTTCAAGAATACATCATGCTATTACTCAACAGTGTGATGTATACAGAGACATTATTCTGGAATTCTGGAGTACGGCTCATACAATTTCTGATCCACCGATTAGAATTGCTGCTACAGTACAAGGCCGACCAGTTCAGATCACAGAAGCTGATATTCGCAGGGTGTTGCAGTTAGAGTCTGATTCACCAAATGCCAGAATTGAGTTTCCTCATGAAGACAACGTGGCATTCTTGAAGCGTATTTGGTATACTGACGATCCAAGCAAGGAGTGGGTGTACAAATCGTCGTTGAGTGTCCCGTACAAGTATCTGGCGCATGTATTATTGGTCTGTTTGGGACACAGAATTTCAGGGCATGATGAAGTTCAGCAGATCATTCTGTCCTTGATGAATGCATTGGTGATGAATAGACCTTACAATGTGTCTGGGATGATTTTTCACTATATGAGAGACAATCTGACACAACGTCAGAAGAAGGCTGCAATATATCCCAGATTCCTTCAATTGGTGCTGAATGATTTATATCCAGATTTGACAAAGAATGCAGCACACAGAATGGAGTTAAAGCATATGACGGAGGCAAGTGTTGGGGCTCTAGCGTCTTATCAAAAGAAGGCACCAGAGTTTCAGCCTAAATTGAAAAGATTGATTGGCCATCTAGCCAATGTCAATTATGTGGCACCAGTTTTGGGTGCACCTCGTCATGATGATGGAAGCGATTCAGAGGAACTAGATTATAGTTGGATCGAAGAGCAAAATCAAATACCTCAGCAAGGAAGGGTAAAAAGGCCTAAGAGGCAGATACCAATTGTTCAGGAACAAGTCAATCAAGATCCACGACCGGAACCTGTTTCCCAACCGCCAATGTCTGAACCGGTGGTCTCAGCACATGCTACTGTGACTGAGACACCAGCGGTTAATACCCTAATTGATGAATCAGAATCTGATGATGATTTTATGGATACTGGGGCTGACTCTGAGGACTTGTCGGAACCTAATGATCCGTTTGTCCGTGTTCTGATTAACTCTAAGTATGTGAAGCTGCTGAAGGGAAGTGATGAGCATATTGCTTACAGAGTCAGTCAGAAGAAAAGCATCGACCGTTATCAGAATCGAGTATATGATGTGGTGGCTTCTGAATCCGATGAAGATTACAATCCTGAAACCGAGGGGATTTCCGGTAAAGGTAAACAGCCAGTGGCTGGTTCATCTGTTACTCCATCCAAAGGGAGGAAGAAATCAGTAGTTGGGGGCAGAATGAAGAAGAGAAAGGGCGTAGGTGTGCAGCAGTTTGTCTTGCAACCTCGTACCAGTGTTTCTACATCTACTGTAGCTGCTTCAACAGTTCAGACTTCAGTGTCTGATACTCAAGCTGAATTTCTGCGAGAATTTGATGAATGCTAGTCAATCGACAACTGCTGGCACAGCACCTTCAGCAAGTGCTGGTGTGCAGTCTGTTAGTCAGCCTATGGGATCTTCAACACCGATTTTCACAACTGCAACTGCATCTACTCAGTCTACACCAGATGTAACTTTTAATTTTGAAGAGGGTTCAGTATCTTTTTCTCAAGCTAGCATCTTACAAAGTGCTCTTTCAGATCATCAAACTCAGATTGATGCCTTGAAGGCTAAGTCTGAAGCACAGGAAAAGACTATTACTGTGCTGAAGATGGATAAAGAAGATCTGCAGCATCAAGTGTTAACTCTCCAGAGTCGTGACAGAGCCAAGGATCAAGAAATTCTTCGATTACAAAGGGCTAGTCAGACTCAGTCAAAAATGCTTCTTGAGATGGATGAGCAATTAAAGTTCTTAATGAAGAAATTTAAAGCTCAGGGGGAGTTAGGAGACGGTTCGGGGTGTAATGAAGACCCAATGCGTTTCTTGAACGATGATCCTGACCAAGATGACCAAGGGAATGTTGGTGGCGGTCCAGGCCCATCTGGAACTACGGGTTCGGGTGCTGGTGCATCATCATCCCAGGGGGAGAAGGATTCAAGAGAAGCAGTGCCAATCTCGGTGATTCCATCTAGTCAAGCAGCAAAAAGTCTGAATGAATTTGCTGAAATGCTACAGACGCTTGAAGAGGGGGAATTTGTTGGTGAGTTGACGGTGGAGGAGTTAAAGCGAGTGTTTGAATTAAATGAAGAAGAGCTTAGAAAGACAGCTGAGAAAGAACCTGAGAAATACAACGAACCAGAACCAGAGTCTGATGAAGACATTGATGGTATATTTGAAGAAGAAGTTGAAGTGGAGGATATTACAGAGGAGGAATATCCAGATCTGTACTCCAACTTCAATAACAACCAAGCTGGTGATGAGTTTGAAGTGTTTCCTAAAGAGAAAGATGCTGAAGCTGAAGAGGTTTTGAAAAAGAAAGAAGCTGAGAAACCTGAAGACCCGGTGGTTAAAGAGGCACAGGTTCAGAAACAGAATCAGACATTTAAAGAATTTATGAAAGCGTTTCATGCAAACTATGTTCCGCCTCCAAAACCAGTTAAACAAAGATCGTCTTTCAAGTTTAAGGGTCGGGTGTCAGGAGAAATTATTAGCTGGATGTATGCTTCAAGTTTGGGGTGCTATGGGATTAAACGTGAAAACGGGATCCAGTACTTCAAGCGAGCCAAGGATTTCAGTAGTCTACCGGTTTGGGATGTTCGTGAACTGACGAGGAAACCTTTTTGTTGTTATGGCAATGATGCGTTAGGTATGCATTTTAAGAAGGTTCTCGAGAAAGAATGTCGTGAAGGATTTCAGTTTCTGGATCCTCAAAGGCCAAAGAGACGTCGATCTACAACAAGAGTTCATGCATTGACTGGTAAGAAGCTGATAATTCTGGTATTTCCGAAGAAGCCTGATGTTATGAAAAAGATACCACTGATGAAGATGCAACAAGACTTTATCAAAGATCTGAGGTGGTGGTATTATAATGAGAAGACGGGTGAAGCAGTTATTGTTTTGAAGGAAGAGAATCGGGTTGTGAAGATCTACGATCCAATGTGGCTGATAAACTTGTCGAAGGCTGATATTGATGAGTTGTATCACAATCCTATCCTGTATCATCCTGATTTTATGGATCAAGCGCTGAAGTTCCAGAGGGTGATAAGGGTTTGTTTTGCATTCAACATTTTTGCTGGAAACAACCATGCTTTGTTTAGGAAAGGTGATGAGGCTACTACAGATGCTCGAGGCTGATGAAGAACGGTCCAGCTGTTGCCAAGGGGGAGTTTGTTGATACACGAAATGGCAATGAGCTGGATCGAACGAAGACACAAAGTTTTGGTTTAGGTCTGTCGGCCGAACTCCGGCCGAACCTTGGCCGAGCCTTGGCCGAACCTGGGGTTCGGACAAGCTATGGAGTTCGGACGTCCGTAGGTCTATATATATGTTTGTGTCTTTGTAATTTGCAAGTTTCTGAGAGAGTTTGAGCGAACTTGTCTGTGAGTTGTCTCTGTGTAATTCTCTGTAACTCTGATTCTCTATCAATAAGAGATTGAGTTTTATTTACGTTTTGTGTGTTGATTCTCACTTGATTACGTTTGCATTCGATCAATTCGTCCAAACCGATCCGTATCCAGTCACTTTCAAATGAGACAAAAGAAAGGATTTGAGAGGAAAGTGAGAAATTATGTGTTCCATAGTTTTTTTTTTTGGAAGGAATGGAAAAGAAAGGAAGGGAAAGGGAAGGGCTTTTCACCCAAATTCCTTTCCATCCGATTTGGGCTGATTTAGAGAGAAGGAGTTGTTCTAAAACTCTAATTGTTAGTAAATTACAGAAACGCCCTTGAACTATATAAAAAGAATGGGTGTGGAGAAAATCAATCGGCACTTCACTCTTTCACATAACACAGCAAAGATCTTCTTCTTCATCAAAGATCTTCTTCATCAGGTATGCTTCCTTCTATGCTTCTATCTTCTATAATATATGCTTTGTTTGAGTTCTTGACGGATCGACATTATCTACTATTGATATTGATATTATATAAAAAAAAATATGGAGAAGCTTCACATTTCACATGGGAGTTATTGATATTATATACAAAAATGTGTAGAAGCTTGGTTTGATAATTATAAGTGTGGATGATTTGACACTTATTATGAACCAGAGGTCAACCGCGCATTGCTGCGGTGACCTGGATATGGCATAGAAACAGGTCGTAAAAAAGATCATACCAAAGTATATGAGTAATTAAGGTTATACTATATTTTTCAATAGGTTAACGTCTAGCCGAGGTATTTTAACCGGTTAATCATTGTTTCGTAACTCGAAAGCCTCTAAACGGTTTTGGAACTTAAGGTTTCTACCAGTTAATAACCACTTTGTATTGTACCGGTTAAAAAACGGCTTTGTTAGGTTAAGCGGTTTTTTCTGTGCACCTCTAGGCAGTGGCAATCTAGTATCAGACTAAAGAAAAAAGCGGATTAAAAAAACGTTTGATGCTAGATTTGAATCCGAGCATGAGCTACAACTATAAAATGGCGCAATCAACTGAGCTTGAGAACTTTTTTCAGATGTTATTGATATAGAAAAAGAATATTTGGAAATCATATAACTTAGTTAACGGACAAAGTTAATACATGACTCTTACACAACTAAGTTAGATGTGAAAATAATCAAAAGAATATCGTTATAATAAGAACTAAGTAATAGAAGGAAAAAGAAAGAAAAAATGAAGAAGGAAAAAGGAAAGAAAAAAGGAAGAAGAAAAAATGAGAAGAAGGAAAAAAAAGAAAAAAAGTCGTTGGAGCATGATCTCGAACTCGAGACTGCCCATGTGAGATAGCAGAGACCAAACCAACCAGGCCAGGATTCCTCTTTGTTTTAAATTAGAACAACAATTTATATATATAAAACCGTGTGGGCGTTTTAATGGCGCGCAACCATAAGTAATGTTTGCCTTTGTATATATATAAAATATTATATACATTCAAAAGTACAAATTCACGTGAATTTGCAGAAGCTTCACATGGAAACCAATAGAGATAATTGTTGCATATATATATATATATATATATATATATATATATATATATATATTATGTTTATCGAGATATCAATGAACATCATTTGTTTCTTTTCTTTAATTTGTGTTTATTTTGTAGTAGTAGTTTATTTTTGTGATAAATATTTTTATTTGAATCATACTTTTTAACAGCAAAGTTGTAACGGATAATCATCTACTCTACAAATATAGAGAACTAGAGATCGACCGCGCGTTGCTGCGGTAGTCGGGAAAGATAAAAAAAAGTGAATAAAATAAAGAAAATATAAGTTAATAACTGTATTAAGCAATTCCGAAAATTCCATTAACCTCTTATTCCATGTTATATAACTTCATAAATCAGTTGTTACGTTTCATATATTCAATCTTTAATTGTTCATATCAGTGCATTTAATATCATATATATGTATACAAGTTTTTGATACCCGTGCGACGCACGGGCGGTTTTAAAAAAAACGAATACAAAATTTAACATATTATAAAAATATAATTCGATAATTGGAATTAAAAGAAAATTAACATTCGACAATATAAAAAGTTATAAATTTGAAAATACAAACTTATAAACAACATTTGATGTTTTGTTTGTCACTTTTTCGTCTTCATCCAATATGAGAAGTTTTAGTTCATCCCTGCTCTTAACCCTTGATAATACAACATAAAGCTGACCATGACAAAAACATGGATTCTTCAAATAAAGTCCAACTCTTGAAGTTTTCTGATAATATTCATCTGATTTGTTATACATTAAATGGTCTTTCTGTATTTCATCAACTGTTTGTTGTTGAATATTCTATCTAATCCATTTTTTCGGATAAAAACAATTGTTTTATAGGAGATGTTTAAATATGGGCAATTAATATTTGGGATACAAAAAATTGTGATGTCGATGTTTAAGAGTTGTTGAAAAAAAATCGTTTTTCATCAACTGTTTGTTATTGAATATTCTATCTAATCTATTTTTTCGGATACAAACAATTGTTTTATAGGAGATGTTTAAATATGGGGAATTAATATTTGGGATACAAAAAATTGTGATGTCGATGTTTAAGAATTGTTGAAAAAAAAAGTTTCGTTTTATATATTGTGTAACGAATAGATTTAACGAACCGTATACATGAAAAACGTTTTTTCGATATATAAATCTAACGTTGATGCTTACATAGTCATTTAACGAAACCGTATATATCTAACTTTGAAATCGTTAAACATTAACGAACCGTATACATTTAAATAGACATATGTGTAATTATTTATGATAAACGTTGCATAAGAAGTAAAAATCTTTATGTTTTACATAACAATCATAAGTAACAATTTAAAGTAGATTAAAGAATGAAATTTGAAAGTAAAGAGATGAATAGAGATAACCAGAAAGAACTTGAATATCAAGTAAGAAGAAGGGGAATAGTGATGATGATTATGAACTCGAAGTGAAACAGAAGATTATGATGTTTTAGAAAACCTCTGTTGGTGATGATGATTATGGTCTTTACGAACTCGAAGTGATTGTATACATATATATAGATTTTTAAAAAGATCATAGCGCAATCATGAAATTCGAATTTTGTTTTAAAAAAAAAGATTTTACATTAAATTCGGCTATATATTTAAGGAAATTAGTTGAATTAATTTGAAATTTTAAAAATTTTAGAAATTTGATTGTTGAATTTTTAAAAATTGAATATTTGAATTGGTAAATGGTCAACATCCTAAAATTATGCAATTTTGTTAAATTGTAACCGAAAATTGTTTAAAAGATATAGAAATTTGAATTTAATGTGCAAAATTTTCGGATATAATTTTGCAAGTACTTTTTTGTGAAATTAAAATGTTTAAACAATTTAAATATTTCGGATGTTTACTTGCAAGTTATTTCCGTGATTTTCAAATTATTTTTACAATTTGATTAATTATTTAGAAAAATATATACATTTAATATTTAATATGTTTATATAATTTTCTTTTGGATTGGTAAATGTAAAATTTTAAAATTATTTTAGAATAAACATTAGTAATTGATATGAATACTTGCAAAAACAAAGTATTCATATCCTCATTTATTATGAATTAATTTCAGTTTTAAAATTAGGATATGAGATATGTATTTAATGTCAATTACTTTGTTAAAAAAATTAGTTAATGACTTTGTCAATTAGTCAAAAACCAATTAAAAAAATATGAGGCAAACCATTTGAGCGGGAAAATGAAAAAATGGATTGTTGTGGTGATGCCATGTGGCATTCAATCTTTACATATATATATTATATAGATATAGATATAGATTATATAGATATAGATATAGATGATGTTGTGGTCTTTCTTTAACTGTGTTTGTTTTTTTTTTCAAACAACCATCATTCCATTAGTAATACAATATGGAGACATGTTTTATATGAGATTCACTTACATCTATAAAAAAAGTAAGCAATCACATCATAAAACTTAACTCATTTGTGTAGTACCGAATCATAATAGAATGAAAATGCAACTCAATTCAAGCTCCTTGTAAGTTCAATAAGCCCTGAAGTTCATAGATGAAAGAAGCACAGTTAGAGATAAAGATTAACCAAGTGTTCGAGGGGTATTTCGTGATGATGACAAAACCATAGGGGTTTCTTTGTAGAACCTTCTTGTAAATGAAGTCTCAAACCATAGTACTATTCCATAATACTTGTAATGAGATGGCATTTTGTCGAATAATTTGTAGTGGCCTAGAGATTATTGTTTATTTGTTTATGTTCGTTGTGTCTACTACTTCTGGTAACCATACTCCTGGTTGTGTACTACCTCCAAGAACAACAAAGGCAAAATGTAGCTGTTGAATAACAAACTATGTAAACACAACACCATGTAAACGTTTCTAACGTTCTAACGAAATTTACACTGGAACACATATGTAAAAAAATAAAATGTAGTAAACAAACCTGGAAAAGTGATTGGTGTCATATCTTCTTAAAGGCAAGGAGACCTAAGATAACATAGACAACTGCAACACAACATCATTGAGATAAGACCCACACCGAAAACCTTTGAAGCAAATTGGTACCAAGTCGTGATTGCAATAAGAAAGAAGCAAACATATGGAACATTTGATCATCATCAACCACTATACAATATAAAGCATAAGTTGTAAACTATTTAAAATAGAAGCCATTTCAAAATATTTGAAAATAAATCAAATGTACCATTTGATCATCAATAACCACTATACAAAATAAAGCATAAGTTGTAAACTAATTAAAATAGAAGCCATTTCAAACTATTTCAAAATTAATCAAATAAACCTCGCACTTTACTTGCCTTAATAAAACAAAATTGTAATTTTAAAATCTATCTTTAACACAAATATGAATGAATTCATTGACATTAAAGTTAGATTTAGCAATTATAAAAAGTATGAATCTATTACTGATAAATAAAAGTAAATGCAAGATCTTATGATCTTGAATTAACGGAAATTAAGGTTTATATATAGGATCATACCTTAGCCAATGCACTCTGCAAATTCAAGAAATAATTAGGGCTCCTATAATGCACCCTATCACCAACCCTAAACAAACTTTGTTTAATAAATACCCAAATATCCAAATATCAAAGAATTAGGGCTCCTATAAACCCAAAACAAACCACATCTTAATTCGTGAGTGAAATTGTAAATCAAAGCTCATAAAACAAAATATTTGTGCAAGTTCCTTCTATGGCAATAAAGAGATATCCAAACTTCGAATAGAGAAGGCCTGATTTACCAAGAAAGAAACATTGAAATCAGTTAGAGTAGAAATCGGGGATCGAAGGAGTTGAGGCATGATTTACCAAGAAAGAAACGTTAAAAAAGATAACACTCTTAAACATCTAAGGGTGGGCGGTGTGGGGGATAAATTTTTTAGGATGAGTAAAATGGGATAAGTTTTATGGCCAATAGGAGAGTGACACCAGGAGAGAGAAAAAAGTATATGTCTTTTGTGTTTTTTGAATGGTATGGGTGGGATAAGTTGGGTTGGATAAGTTGGGTTGAAAAATAACGGGCAAAAAAAGCCCAACGTTCGAAAATCACTCTCGGCAATACTCGGCAAGTAGTTGCCGTTTTTTGATTTTTTTTTGCCGAAATCCACCTTGCCGAATGCAAGGGTATGGTTGCCAAATTGTTGCCGAAAATCATCCTATGCCGAAAGCCCTTTGCCGAAAAAAAATATACCCCATACCACCCACCCTAAGAGAGGCATCACAGACACAATTAAAGGCCCAGGAAACACATGCAATTAGAAATAACACGCATACAAAAATCATACAAAAGTATAAAAATGTTGCACGCAAGAAAAGCAACAAAAAGCCAACTAAGAATAATACCTACACCTCAGAAGAAACAAAATGCAACTAACGCACCACATACCTGCAACTGAAGACGATAAACCTAAATTTGAAGAACAAAACAACACAAAATCGGCACATACAAAAAAAGATCAGATCACACAACAACGCATATATAGTTAAAACCAAGATCGCAACCGAAACACTAAATTTGTAAGTGAGAAACAATATCGTGAATTATGATCCAAATCAAAACAGAGGAAGAATTCCACATATGCAATAGCTGAAATCCTTCTAACAAAAAGGGCATACCTCTCAAATCGGAATTAAAACAACACTTCCCACCCTAGAAAATAACAATTAGAAAATATTAATAGAAGCTACACATATCAAAGCTTGCAAATTAGTTTAAACTTTTTTTTGTAGGTGATATATACAACCTCCCATTGCAGTACAGATCTCAATGATGTGTAATATAACACGACGTAATTGAGAAATTAACATAAGATATCATCAAAGATTCAAAACTTACAAACGTTGATCGAATACGAAAGACATCGTGTTGCTAGAAACGCTTCGATGTTACCGTCAATTCGAGCCCGCTGAGGAATCCGACCTCTTTCTCTCACCTAAGCTGAAGATGGAGTAGTGGTAGAAGATGTGCGGCATGCCATCTTTATTCTTCACAACATTGTAGAGAAGAGAGTTAGGAAGGTGGATGAATTGAGAGATTACCGACTTCAATTGAGAGAGCATCGATGAAAATGGGGGAAATAGGAGAGAGAAACCCTAAGAAATATTATTGAGGTTGTACCAATTGAGATTGTACCCAATGCATACCAACTTGTAAATATTATTGATTATTGATTTATTATTTTTTTCGGAAGAAGACAAAACTGGCACGAAAGCATAAGTTGCTTTCTCATTTGTATATATATACAATTTCGAGTAGTTGGCTTTATTTGCTTATTGATGATTTTACTTATACAAAATAGACGATCGGTCAAAAAACGTGTTAGATTACCTACTCGAGATGAAATCTTACTACGAATATATGTAAGGGAAGAGATGTTACACGACCTTACAAATAATGGTAAATGTCGTGAACTTATTCGTATGAGTGAGAAAGCTTTTATGACATTGTGCAATATGTTGAAACGTGACGGTGGTCTTCGCCCTACTCAACGCATGTCCGTCGAAGAGCAAGTTGCTAGATTTTTACATATTGTAGGTAATAATTTTAGAAACCGGTTTGCCTCTTGGTTATACCGTCGTTCTAAATCAACAACTAGTCGGTGCCTCCATAGAGTTCTACGAGCGATTATATCGTTACAAAGTTATTATATCAAACAACCTATTGGTGACATTGTCCCAGGAAGAAATTCAAGTGAAAAAAAGATTTTATCCGTTTTTTCAAGAATTGCATAGGGGCAATTGATGTAACACATGTTCGTTTCAAACTACCTAATGAAGATGCACCTAGATATCGTGGTCGAAAGGGATACCCGACCATGAATGTGTTGGCTGCTTGTTCATTTGATTTAAAGTTCACTTATGTTTTAACTGTCTGGGAAGGAACTGCATCGGACTCAAGAATAATAAAGAATGCCTTCACTAGAGATGATAAACTAGTAATTCCAACGGGTATTTACTTATCCGAATTTACTTAATTATATATAATATTTTATAATAATACTAACTACAACCTATTTATAGGTAGATACTGTTTAGTAGATGCGGGCTTACCTCATACGGGTACACTGATTGCACCATATAGAGGTGTTAGGTATCATTTGAAGGAGTACTCCACTCGTGCCCCTGAGAATGCAAAGGAGTTGTTTAACCTTCACCACGCATCTTTACGCAACGCAATTGAACGAGCATTTTGAAAATGCGTGAGCATCGGATCGTCTACTCGATCTAGCTATTTGAACATCGAAACATAATTAACCGATTGTTTTATTGATCACAATGAACAATTACAATCAGTAGAACACTCAGAATACAGACACAGAGAACACCTTCAGAAACACACACTTAGCAGAAAACCTCAGACGCTCAGAACCCCCTATTACAAAGATCAAACAACTATTTATACCCAGCTGGCCAATCCTTGTCCGAACCCCAGGTTCGGCCAGTCTGAACTCCAGGTTCGGACCAGGTTCGGCCATGCATGATTTGGCTTGAACTTGTACTTTGTTTGATACTTCACACGACGCACATATCAGGTATCAACAAACTCCCCCTCGCCGTGTGCAGTATCTCTTCAACATCATCAACTTTGTATCTTCAATCAAGCTCCCCCTCAAGTATAGAATCCGATCATTCAATGAAATGAATCTTCAAGCAAACTCCTCCTCAACTCGATCGTAGCTTGATCTTGAATACTTAACAATGTCTGGTGTATTTCTGGTCTTTATCAACAAGCTTCAGAAGACTTGAAGTTGTGATCAATTACACATAGCAACTTGCTCAACATTTAAATAATCTTGGCGCAAAACGTCTCTTTGAGACTCCAAGATATGATTTTGAAAATTGATTTGTATCACGTGTTGATCAGATCGAAAATAAAGCAGAAACAAAATCTTTTTGATTTTTAGAAAATTTAAGCTAAAACACACCAAAAATCTTTTTGTATTTTTCTTGAAACGAAATAAAATTGCAATACAAAATCAAACACTATTTTTGGTATAAGAAAGATCACTATATGGGATCATATTGATCATAATGCACTGAACTGCACTTCAATTTCAATTAGTTGAAGCACACAAGTCATGCTGATTGCCGGTATAATTTGTCCATTTTAAACTCAGACAAAATCATACTCATAACATTTGGATATGTTAAGATATTGATTAGATTTGCTTTGACCAGTGTATCCCACACTATCAGACATAATCAGACATTTTCAGTTTTTCTTTCTTTTTCCGTTTGTGTGACAGCACTTGTGATTTTTCACAATGCATAGTATTTTCATGATATTGTCAACTGTGTTCCATGCAAAAAGAAATAAGAACGTTAAATCGTCTACCTTAAGTTCGATCTTTCGATACGCAGATAAGGCCTCGGATTTAACAAAATAAGAAAAATAAAACAAGTTGAAATTGTATAACCCAACAACAATCAGGCCGGTACTCCCGTACACGCAAAAAAAGTCCGATGAGTTATACGAAACACCAAAGAAAATAAAGCAGAACGTCAAACGAACAATGATCAGGTCGATCTTTCGATACGCAGAGAAAGTCCGATCGTTTGACAAAATAAAGAAAATCAAACAAGTTTAAATCTTTGCAAAAAGAACACATGTATACACAGTGACTTCTCATTTTGAATTTCACACTTATTTTTCTTTTTGTTTCATGAAATATGCATCAAGATGTTATCCACATGGTCAAGCATTAGTATTTAGTGTATATCACATCTGAATAGTTGTTTGACCTTATTGCCCTTTCATCTACTCTATCCATGAGTCAGATACGTAAGCCAATGTACCATCATTTCCCAATGATCAATTTCTCACAATTTTATATATTGTGCATGTATTCACTTTCCTTCATTATATATTTGGCATGTATTCACCTTCTTCCCATAACATGCATTTTCACAATAACTCCCCCTTACTTACAATTCTCCCCCATAAAATGAAAACTCTATTTTTGGATTTTCATTTTACACAAAAACAAGACTCTATTTTTGACTTTTTGAGAAAACGTGTAAGCAAAGAAAAAACGACCAATCAACACGGATAGTTTGCAGATTTAGAATTTCAGAAAAATTTGCAGGGTAGAAAGATTTATCATGAAATTTAAATTAAGCAGAATACTCCTCCATCAACAACTTTGCAATCGTTGATAGGTCTTCTAGAAGTACCTGCACACTGCGCAAACTTATTAGTTCACAAACGACCCGAAGCGGATCGCTTATGGTCGACCAGTGTCCTGGTTTTGCTTAGAAACCGCCTTAGGTTTCCATTGTTGATGTTTTGGTAAGGCAGTTTGTGATGAACTTATCACAGGTGACTGAGATGATGAACCTACACTTTGAACCTTTGAGAACATTGGAACAAAAATTTTTTGTTTATGAAAGAATGTAGGTTCAACATCATCAAAAACTCTGCCTTGTTCATCAAAGAACATTTGTTTGGCAGGTTTACCAAAAGATGGTTTCTTATGAAACCGTTGTGGGGAATCAGCAGGTAGTGGACAATCCTTTGCCATATGCCCTATTCGCCGGCAAACATAACAAATTCGTTTTGTTTTATCCCACTTTTGATGTACCTGCGAAGAATTACACATAGGAATATCTCGAACATGATCAGAATGAGAATCATATACCTGATGTCTGTGATCATGGACCCATTTAGATGTAGGGCTTCGAGATTGAGAACTTTCAAAAGAAATGTTAGCTTTCACAAATACTTCAGCAATCTTCCGAGCATCAACACAATGAAGTGGAAATTCTTTGTCAGAAAATAATTGATCCGAACCCTTGAGTTTGTAGAACCGCTCGGGTTGAACTTTATCAGCTTGAAAAACTTCCTTCTTCACGTGTTTCATCTTTAATTTCTTCAAATCTTGATATTATGATGCTGGAACCTTCTCAGCTTTGTCTTTCATCCTGTGAAAACCTAAACCCACATGCTTTCCAGGTATCTTCTCCTCAAGTGTAAAATGTCCATTCTTCGCTAAATGAGAAAACTCAGCTTTCACTGAAGTCACATTCTTTTGATCATAAAAGATCTTTTCATCAAATCCAGATTGTGACTTAAGCTTGTCACTTGAAGTAGCCAACTTCTCATTATCAGCAGAAGATGAACCAGAAACAAATTTTGGAGCAGAAGAAACTTCAGATTTCTTTTCCTTCCTTTTCTTGTTCTTCCTGTTCTTCTTTTTCGTCACAACTTTCTCATCCTCAACAGTAGATGATGAAACCTTTGAATAATCAAATGCATCAACTTGTTCCTTCACTTCTTTGAAAGCTTCTTTGATATGAGCAGGGGGTGATGCAGTCTTATCAAACATTTTCTCAAAATTAGCATCATTAGCTAAGAAGCTTGTGAAAACTTGAGAATTTGAAACATTGTTAAGCAATCGATTAGCATCCAGAACTTGAATTTTTAAATCAGAAATTTGCTGTTGAGCCTCAGCAAATTCTTTTTCTTTAGCAATCAATCGTTTTGCAACTTTGTGAGTTTCAAATTTTTGCAGATGAAGATTATCTAAACCTTCGAACAATTCTTTCTTCAATTTATCTTCATTTCGCTTTTGAATCTCCAAATTTGCTGCTTGAACTTTATTTACACGAACCAACTCCCACTTCTCATCCAACAACTTTTCCATATCAACTTGATATGCTTTAATCTATAGCAACAGATTCTTCAGCATTCTTTGTAAGCAAATCAAGCTTGCCTTTTGATTTATCAAACAAATTCATGAAATCAGAAGCAGTATCCTCCGCTTCATCCTTCCATTTCTTGACTTCTTTTACCAACTCATCCCTTTCTTCACAGATCTTAGCTTTTGCAGCTTCAACATTCCTTTTATCTTGTTTAGAAATTTCTAAAACTTCATTCAGCAATTTGATCTCTTCAAGCAAACATTTATTCTTCAAACCCAATTCCTTCTCATTTTCCTTAGAAATTCCCAACTCCGAACTAATCATTTTGAAATCAGCAGTAACTCTTTTGACTTCTTCAATCAAAAATTCTTTTTCTTTCATCAAAACTTCAATTTTAGACTCAAATTTCTCATTCTCAGCAGCATCATATGAACTCAAATCGGAATAATGATCATCTTCCTCATGTGTGACAGTTAATGCTGATGTATCATATCCAAACTGTTGACCCCAATCATAAACACCATCATGTTCAGCCGTCAAGGCTGTTGTCTTGCTTGTGTTACTAGTAGATGGTTGAGCAAAACCAGGCTTGGGTGATTGAGTAAAACTAGGCTTGCTTGCCTGTGCCTGTTGACAATCTTTGGCAAAATGTCCAAGCTGCAAACATTTATAACATTTTAACTTAGACTTGTCAAAACCCAATTTATCACCAGAAAGATTTCTTCCATGTTTCATGAAGAACCTCTTCGATCTTTAACATAACATAGCATATTGCCAAGATATATCTAATTCAGTTAGTTGATCATCATCAAGTGCATCAAGATCATCGCTAGTTAAATTTGCATCAGCGACAATCTTGATAATCAAACCAAAAGATGATGAAATTAAAGCAGAAATCATTTTAGCACAATCATCTGTTGATTCAGCAGAAAAAGCATTTTGACTTGAAAATTTTGGAATTGTAAAGCTACAACCTCGTGAAGACTTGTTATCAGAATTATCAAAAATTCCAGTCAAGAAAGCTGTACTTGGGGCAGAACTCAGATTTGGCTTAGATTTAGCATTCATACTTGCCGTATTCTCACCATGATACAATTCAGGATTTTGCAGAGTAGCAGTTGACTTCTTTGAGTTTAACATTTCCATTTCCCGGGCATGAAGTTTTCCAGTAAGCTCGTGAAACGTCATTATAGAATAATCCTTGTCATGAGTGAGCAGCAAAACATAATTCTCCCACTTTTCAGGTAAAGCTTCCATAATCTTTTCCTTCAAATCAGCATCAGATTTCTCAATACCAACTATCTTTAATTCACTAATTAGATGTGAAAACCGTGAAACAAGAGCAGTAATATTCTCGTTTTCATAATTTTGAAAATCATCAAATTCTTTATTCAATACTTTCTTCCGACTTTTCTTGTAATCATCATTACCCTCACATCTGGCTGAGAGAGCATCCCACAATTGCTTTGATTTCTTACAAGTGCTGAATTGATGTAATAGTTCGGTAGGTAAGGCCATAGTAAGATAAACCATAAACTTTCTTTTCAAGCTCATAACTTTTTCTGTCAACAGCATCAAAATCTTGAAGTTCCTTATAATCTCCTTCTTCAGTTGGTCGTTCATACAACTTTCGAATCGGAATCCATAAGTCATTATCATTTGTGCTGATGTATGCAGAAAACCGTTTCTTCCAATTTTGATAATCTTCTAGTTTCAACAATTTGGAAACTTTCTGACTTGTTCCAATTTCATTATCAAAATTCAACATGGTTTGCATTGCACTCTGCATTGCAACAAACGCATGAAATTCCGACATCGTTTGAAAACTTTTAGATTCTGCCGACCGAACTTGTTTCGAACCTATCACTAACCTCCGAACTCTGTCCGAACCTAAGACCAATGTCCGAACTCTCTCCGAACTAGCTCCGAAACAAAATCAACAGTCCGAACTTTGGAATAACTCCGATCTAGCTCCGAACCTTGAATCACACCGAACCTCGACCGAGACAACTCCGAACATGGACCGAACGTCGACCAAACTTGAAGTTCGGGGCGGTTACACCGAGCCTGAACAGTGAACTCCGAACCTCGATTTCATTTATCAAAAATGCGCGAAAATGGAATGTTTTTGACGAAAATTGTTACTGTGGATCAAAAAAACTGATAGAAAGTGATTTAGAAACAGATTTGACACCGAAAACTTGATAGAACTGATGAAAAACACGAAAACCAACTCGAGAAACTCCAAAAAACGCTTCAAAAATCCGAAGATAGCAACCACAGATCAGTAGAGTGAACCAGAAAGCTCTGATACCATTTGAAAATGCGTGAGCATCGGATCGTCTACTCGATCTAGCTATTTGAACATCGAAACGTAATTAACCGATTGTTTTATTGATCACAATGAACAATTACAATCAGTAGAACACTCAGAATACAGACACAGAAAACACCTTCAGAAACACACACTTAGCAGAAAATCTCACACGCTCAGAACCCCCTATTAGAAAGATCAAACAACTATTTATACCCAGCTGGCCGATCCTTGTCCGAACCCCAGGTTCGGCCAGTCCGAACTCCAGGTTCGGACCAGGTTCGGCCATGCATGATTTGGCTTGAACTTGTACTTTGTTTGTTACTTCACACGACGCACATATCAGGTATCAACACATTTGGTGTCTTAAAAAAGATATATCATATTATTAGAAGGTACGGCGGAACCTTTCTACTCTTGTGAAACACAATCTGACATATTTCTAGCATGTTGTATTCTACACAACTTTTTGCGAGACGAAGACGGTGACCAAGATCTTGAAGATGAGGTCATACACGAGGTGTTACATGGACCACAAGAAGATGAGCGCCATAATACAAGAAACATGCATGAGGTCGGTACCGAAGTAGATCAATTAAGGAACTCAATTGCAAAAATGTGGACTAACTATTTGATGTGTCCAAACAATGAAATAGATATGTCTAAGTAGTTATAAATAGTATATAATGGTATTTTATTTTGAAATTTGTATTGACGATGGGTGTTTAAAACTATTTATGTCATTTAGTGTTTGTATTTATTATAATTATTACATACGAGAAAAAGACCCGCGCGTTGCTGCGGGTTGACATTTTTTGTCACCATATATTTATATAGCCCTTTTTTACAGATAGCATAGCATATAAAATAAGAAAGTTAAGTTGTCTTCAAAACACCAAATAAATTTAGCTGACTATTACATTACAAAAGCGTACCTTGCATGTGGTTATTTTTGCATTCTATGATGTGAAAAAAAGCTGAAAAGTAAAATTAGAAAGTTTGCATGATTATATATGTATCATGTAAGTGTACTTAGAATGATGTTGGAAGTAAGTTTCATGACAATTTGAACATAGAGGGGGCTAATGGGTCAAAATGTTGCAAAATATGGGAATGCAAGAATAACCATAGTAAAGGTACGCCGAGAATTTAAAGAACTAAATAGGATAGTGATCTTCAAAGAAAAAAATGGATCGGTAACTAACCTTAACAATGAAGCAGGCTGCAGTAGCCATCTAGCCGATGCTCAATGCTGGTATTCACTATAGGCTTTTAAAGAGAACAATTGGTGTAAAATACAATGTGCTTTTTGAACCATAAAATTCAGGTTAATATTTTTACCTTTTATAGTTGACAAATCAAACCAAAAACAATCTCATGCAAATCTACACTCTAAAGCAACAACAAAAGTATAGTCAATTAGAGGCGAAAGAAGAGGTACAATTGACCTTCAAGTGAGACTATTTTAAGAAAGGCCAATATTCAGTTTGAGACTAATCTGGCCTGATATTTCGGATCAAACTTCCAACAACCTACCAAGACGGAAAAAAGACACATAAGAAAAACAACCTAATAAAACAATACATACAACTGAAAATAAAATTTAGCAGAATCTAATTCTCATGTACTTCAAACAAAAGTAGGGAAGATTCAAACTCTGAATAAGTAAACGCTTCCTAAAGGCACTGTTTCTATTGGTGGTTATCATTAGCAGCTAGAAACAGTCAGCCATTTGTTGTATCTCCTCCGGCTACCTGTTCATAGGAAGCTAATCCACATGATAAGAAAATTATCGATTCACGATAACCAAGAAATTATGAGCTGACAACAATATAGCCTCAGAAAGATTTCATCCTTGGCTGAGATAAAATACTGTCAAGTAAAGAGGATTCTAACCAATTTTGAAGCAACAAAGCATTAGTAAGGTTCATCAAAACTATCAAGAGCATTCGCAACAACCAACTTTGAACATACGAACCAACTTTCAACCAACAAACCATCAGCCAGTTTTAAGCGACATTGGCTCAGAAAAGTTTCATCATAGCCTCGTAGGAAGCATCAATGGCATTCAACATTAACAAAATTTGAACCAACAAACCATCAGCCATTATTAAGAAACGAAAGCAACATCGGCTCCAAAAAATTTCATCATAGCCTCATAGGAACCATCAATAGCATTTTTTACATAGGCTCATAAAAGTCTTATCATAGCCTCATCAAAACTATCAAGAGCATTCGGAACAACTAACTTTCTACCAACAAACCATCAACCAGTTTTAAGCAACATTGGCTCATAAAAGTTTCATCATAGCCTCGTAGGAAGCATCAATGGCATTCAGCATTAACCGTCTTCGAACCAACAAACCATCAGCCATTATTAAGAAAGGAAAGCAACATCGGCTCCGAAAAATTTCAACATAGCCACATAGGAACCATGTATAGCATTCAGGAGTAACCAACCTTGAACCAAATATTGGTGTAAAATGAAGGGTCGGAAGGTATTCTACATAGCCTAAAGATAACATAGTAACCATGAGCAGCCTTAAGTGCGCAGATAAGTCTACCAGAAAATTACAAATGAACATGTCGCAATGCCAACGACGACCAAATAGGATCGTACAACCAGCACAGAGAGTGCTCCTATGTGAGTAAAAACGTGGCCATGTAAGACTATCACAGCCAACTGCAACATTAAACATCAAACATCACCAACAGTGTGCAACAATATCAAACATGCTAGCACAAATCAATAATCGATAACCAAATAAAAGGTAACCTTCATAAAAGTAAATCAAAGTTCAGATCCAAATCAGTACTTCATAAACAAAAACCAATATGAGATTCAGATATACCCACATCTAAACAGTACCATCACAACGAAAACCCAAGAAACTTTCAGATCTAAAAAAATACCAAAAGCAAACCCCAAAAAGATCTAACAGAATGGCAAGCAAAACTTCGTACCTTCACCAAAGAATCAACATCGTAGTTTCAGGTTCACCATAGGTCATTGGGAACCCAAAAGATAGCCAAATTGACAGACGTTGATGTATACGTCGTTGCCTCAATGTGAACAGAGCGACAATGTCGTCGCTACCATGTCAATGGAGCATCGACGACAACATCGGAGACCATAGACGATAACGTCGAAGACCATCAACGACAGCGTCGCCGCTTCAACATTACCAGATCTACAAAAGTAAAACGGCGATACAACGGTGGAAACCTAGCCGGTAGAAAGCTCAAGTCTCGCCGCCCCTCTCAACCATACGACCACAACGAAGCACAACATCGTGCAAGGGTAACTCAACGAAAACGGAGCAACGAATTCGTCGCTTCGACATTACCGGAGCAACAGACGGAGAAATGATATCGTCATCGTCGTCTGTGTGATGCGATTTCTCCGTTACCAGTCGAATCGTCACCGGAATCGGAGCAACATACGGAGAAACGACATCTTCATCGTCGTCTATTCGGTGCGATTTTGTCGTTACCAGTCGAATCCCTGGCCGGCTCACCGGAATCCGAGCAACTGACGGAGAAATGACAACGTTGTGCGATGATGAAATCGAAAAGGAGGTTGAGAAGAAGACGGTAGAGAGGCGTTCTTGCTCTTGCCGTTTTAGAGAT
Source organism: Deinandra increscens subsp. villosa (assembly GCA_039602395.1). Lineage (NCBI taxonomy): Eukaryota > Viridiplantae > Streptophyta > Magnoliopsida > Asterales > Asteraceae > Deinandra > Deinandra increscens. The sequence goes on along the minus strand of JBCNJP010000007.1, from coordinate 46,654,151 downwards.
TGACAAAGACAGAGGAAACCCTAGATTAAGAGGGAAAGAGTAGTGTTGATCACGTGTCCCCACTGCCCTACGCATCAAATAGAAAAAAAAACGTGTGTAGAGAATAGTGGGTCATGTGAGGCTGACACGTTAGAAGATTTGATATATAAGGAAATATCATTTGTTGGTAAGTGTTATTCTAACATATATAATTATTTAATTATGTTCTATGTAGAATATCATCATGGACAAGGATGAATCAATTGAAAATAAAGTTAAGAAGGAACATTTGATGAACAAGGATGAATCAATTGAAAATAAAGTTAAGAATGAACATTTAAAGTGGAATGATCTTATGAATGGTGCATTTATCCAAGCAATGATAACACAACAGGATAACGGTAATAGAATCAATGGGTCATTTACTTCACAGGCATATTGTAATATAATCAAGGAGTTGAAAACAAAAATTCAAATGGATTTTATGAAAAACCATTTGAAGAATCATTTAAAAACACTAAAACAGACATTTTCTCAATGGTACGACATGCATCGTGGAACTTCATTGAACGGGTTCTCATGGAATGCTAATACTCGAAGGATTGAGGCAGAGGAAGAAATATGGTAAAAATTAATAGAAGTAAGAGTTTTATTTATTTCTTTATATATTTATGTTATTGTATATGCAACTAATTGTCTTTATTTTTTAGCATTGAAGAAGAGAAAAGTGTCTAACTATAATCAAATGTTAGAACTGTTTGCAAAAGATAGGGCATCAAGTGCACATGCTGGAACTGCTAAAGAAAAAAATGTTCGTTTGCATATGAATGATCAGAATATTAGTATTGATACAATTGATGAAGTGGATGACTTATTAGAGGCGAATGAAGTAACTCTTGAGAACGAATACATTAATGATGATGAGGATCTTCAAGTCTTGCATTCTAAGCCTTCTCCGCCCGAGTTTTCAACTGCAAAGAAGCTTAAAAGTAAAAAAAGAAAAGTTAAACAAGAAGATAAAGCGTTTAACTCAGAGCTTATAAGTTGCGTGAAAAGTGTGGCACGCGCTATTCAAGAAGGAAATAAAGTATTTGATAAAGCTTACCCTCGTGTGTATAAAGGTGGGGAGTTATATAAAGAATTGGAACCGATGGGATTGGAACCTAGTGAATATAAATAGGGCTATAATCTACTTGTCGGCCAATCAAGCAAACCCAAGAACATTATTTGATTGTCCCATTCAGATACGAGTGAACTTGCTGAAAGAGATGATGGGTGGAGGTACGTAAGCGGATTTTGGAGGATGGTGAAAGATTCAAGCTTTTGATGTTTATTTAGTTGTTACTTTTATGGTTTGGTAATTTTAAATGGTTGAACTACTTTATCCTTTTTTGTTAAGAATGTTCAAGATGGTTATGATTAAATAACTTATCCTTTTTGTTAAGAATATTAAAGATGGTTATTGATTAAATGAATTATCCTTTTTGTTAAGAATGTTGAAGATGGCAATTGATTGAATTGGTATTTTATCTTATTTATTGACTATATTTTTGCTTTTTCATTTTAACAATACAGCTCCTCTGTGTGCCATATATATTTTGTGTGCCATATAGGTGGAATTGCACTTTCAAAAGTGTTTATCGAGTACTAACATACAGCCCCATGGTGCCATATATATTTTGTGTTTTACTAAAAAAACATATGATTGAGTGACTATATCATATATATTTTAATAGCCTTCAAAGTGTTATATGTTGATTGGTAATTCATATCGAGGGGTGAGGGTGAGGGTGGGGCGGGGTGGGGTGAAGTGTGGAGAGGGTGGGGGTCGGGCCTAAACAATAAATTTTTGACATCTTAAATAAATTCAACCATTTACATAAATAAAATGAGCATAAAGGGTATAAGTGTAAAACTTCATTTTTCTTTTCTTTTCCTTCCAACTTTGGAACACAAAAATAATTACTTTTATTCCCTTTCTTTCCAACTCTGGAACACAAAAGTTATTACTTTCTTTTCCTTTCTTTTCTCTCCTTAGTTTCTTTCCTTTTCTTTTCTTTTCTTGTCTTTTCTTCCCTTAAGTAAACTTGGGAACATAGTGTAAATGTTTCTGTAAATGAGATCTCAGACTCAGCTGACTGTCTATCAATTAAGGGGGAGTGTCAAGACATTAACACAACCGGCCTAATGCTTGGGAATGAAGAATTAGTCACTCTTCCTCCAGCAATAAAATGGACAAAAGATCATCCCATAAATTTAATCATTGGTGATCAAAACAAAAGTGTGAAACCAAAGCAACCTCAGGCAATCAGTGTCTCTATGCTGGATTCCTGAGTATAATAGAACCAAAAAATTATGAAGAAGCCCTTCAGGATCCCCACTGGATCCTAGCCATGCAACAATAACTATAACAAATTGAAAGAAATAATGTGTGGAATTTAGTTCCAAGACCTAACAACAAATCTGTTATAGGAACTAAATGGGTTTTTCGAAATAATACTAACGAAGAAGGTACCATAATTAGAAACAAAGCTAGGCTTGTAGCAAAAGGATACTGTTAGCAAGAGGCATTAGACTACGATGAAACCTTTGCCCCAGTCGCAAGACTTGAGGCTGTCTGGATATTTTTGGCCTTTGCAGCCTTCAAAGGTTTCAAAGTCTATCAAATGGATCTTCAATGTGCCTTCTTAAATGCAAAAATTGATCAAGAAGTTTACATTGAACAACCACCCGGATTTGAAAATGAAAATTTTCCAAATCACGTTTGTAAACTCAAAAGAGCCATATATGGTCTAAAACAAGCACCTAGAACATGGTATGACACCTTCTCTGAGTTTCTTTTGTCTGCAAACTTTAAAAAGGGGTCCATTGACACCACATTATTCTTAAAAGAAAGAAAATGTCATCTCTTGGTTGTACAAATCTATGTAGATGATGTCATCTTTGGGCCCACGTGTCCATCGTTTTGTAAAGAATTTCAAGAACTTATGACTACAAACTTTGAAATGAGCATGATGGGAGAACTAAACTATTTTCTGAAAATCCAAATTAAACAAACTACGAAAGGAATTATTATAAATCAAGAAAAATACATCAAAAATCTCCTCATTAAATACTCTCTCTCAAACTGCTCCTCTTTCAAAACCCCGATGGCCACAAACGTGAAAATTGATGCTGACAGAGATGGTAAAAATGTTGATGAGCACACATATAGAGGAATGATAGGCTCACTTCTGTATCTCACAGCAAGTAGGCCTGATATCATGTTCTCCACATGTTTCCTTGACAGATATCAATGTAAACCCAAGGAATCTCACTTATTAGTTGTCAAAAGAGTCTTTAGATACCTAAAAGGGTCAGCTGACCTAGGTCTCTGGTATCCCAAGGAAACTAATTTTTTTCCTAACAGCCTACTCAGATGCCGATCATGCAAGTTGTAGACTAGACAGAAAGAGCACATCAGGAAGCTGTCAGATGCTAGGAGGCAAGTTAGTATGTTGGACATCCATGAAGCAAAACTGTGTATCAACTTCATCCGCTGAAGCTGAATATGTTGCTGCTGTCATTTGTTGCTCCCAAGTAATATGAATGCACACCCAACTCAAAGACTATAAGATTAATCTCTCTAAAATAACAATTTTCTGCGATTCAAAAAGTGCCATTGCCATCACATCCTATCCTGTTCATTACTCAAGGACAAAGCACATCGACGTCAGGTATCACTTTATCAAGGATCATGTTGAAAAATGACACATTGAAATGTACTTTGTTCCAACTGAACTCTTGCTTGCAGATATCTTTACTAAACCTTTAGATGAAAATAGATTCTCATTTTTACTAAGCAAGCTGGGGATGCTAAACATGACTGCAAATAAAATAAATAAAGGGGGGGGGGGGAGCCAGTTCAATAACTACCTGTCATTTTTCTTCTTGTACTCCCAAAGAACTTCTCTGAAAAGTTGACTTCTTAAACAAAAATCTCAAATTTCTAGAATCAAAAACATCAATAATGACCTATAAATATAGGCTGTCAAATCCCTCTGCCCTCTCCTCTGTTCACTTCATCATCTCACCATGTCTTTAAAAGGAGCACAAAAGTAAAATTCATTAACAACGTCTCTTTTCCTCATTGAAATTTAAAATACCTTATCAAAAGGGATAAACTCAACCATGTCTTTCAAAGAACTCTCTCCACCATTACCTGAAAATACAACATTCCCTGTTCCTCACCTTCACAATATCATGCTCTCTACACCCTGTGGGAACAGATTTTGGTCCTATCAACCAATGATGAAATTTCTCAAAAATCGCCCCATAGGATATGCACTAACTCTTGATATTCCCATCAACTACTCTCTACTTCAAGAATTCTGGAGGAATGTCATTCTTATTGTTAAGGTTGGAGACAATGCATTGATAAGAACATCCGTCTGTGGAGTATTGTTTGTCATTAATCAACATCTGATCAGAAAAGCACTTCAAATCAAAGACAGTCCATCTGCTCCCAGTCACTTCGACCAAGATGTTGTGATCAAAACTCTTCTTGATATGGGATACAAAGGAAACCTATATGAAAGACAGTCTATATGATCAGAAAAGCACTTCAAAGCAAAGACAGTCAATCTACTCCCAGTCACTTTGACCAAGATGCTGTGATCAAAACTCTTCTTGATATGGGATACAAAGGAAACCTATATGAAAGAAAAGCTGACAAAGTTCACCTTCAACATCTATGGCAATACTTTTTTCTCTCAGATTCAAATTTGTTCCTCATCAAAATATTCTGATCATCATCTCTCACATGAGGACACTCAATGTGTCATGCATGCTCTCATTAAAGGTCACAACATGAATTTCTCTCTGTACCTCATGAGACACATGCAAAACAATCTCAGCAGACCCTCAAATGAAAGATTCATTCTTTACCCCAGGTTTTCCACAAAATTAATCCTCCAACCTTTAAATTGGGAAACAATACCAAGAGGAATCAAAACAAGAAAAGTAGTATCTCAAAAGGGAATATCTCCTGGTGGACTATCAATTTCCGGACTTCCAGACTCCAGTGAATATTTTATTCCATCCACAGGAAGGCAAACTTCTCTGCATCTATATATTTCTCTCCAAATGGACGCAAGATTCAAAGCCTTTAAAACTCCTGCTCGCAACAGAGACCAGAATAGATGCATGTGGGCAAACATCTGTACTTGCCTTAAACTCTCTGTATAATTTTCTTGGTTAAATAAACTCTCATTCATCTTTCTTAGAAATATTGCAGAAAGTCTCCTCAAATATCAAAATGGTCCAAAATATCTGAGCAATAAATGAAAAAATTGGCTCTGATAAATACGATAATTAATTCACAATAAAAGCGTCCGTTCGAATTAATTATAGCCGTTACATAAAAAAACCTTGAAAAAACGGAACGACATCAGGAGATACCTATAAAAGGACATCGTCCCTCTCATCCAAATCCCACTGTTTAAAACACAAACTTGAGAACCCACAAATGGCATCCTCATCTGCAACCCCTGCGATGAACACTCGGTCCAAAGGAAAAATCACTCAAAACCCCTCTACTCAAACCCTAAACCTAGATTCCTCATCCTCTGACTCACCACCCATATGCAATTTCACCCTAGACACCCTTAACCAACCGTGCGATCTAAACCCATCTGCATACTCATTAAACCTCCAGGTGATCATAGAAGCTCTGAAGAATTCATCTCAACTTGCCACAGCCTTAACCGTCAACGAACCGTGCCCAAAATCCGCCATCCTGAACTTTTGGGCAACTGTCAAAATGGTAGATGGAAACATGAAAGGAAAAGTGAATGCAGACACAAACATCACACTCCAACTATCTGACCTGAGAAAAATCTTCCCACTTCCAAACAACTTCACATCCTTCTCTCCAAACCTAGAAGATCCAGCCCTGAAAGAACTGATTACTAAAATCAATGAAGGAAACTTTGCAGAAAATGGTCTTATCTCAAACCTCAGAGTAAGTCAGCTAAAACCCACTTGGAGATTCACAATTGATTAACTCAACCACACCATGACATCCAAGAAGGGCTCCATGGATCAGATCAACAAAAACACTCTCACCATTCTATACAGTCTATACTTTAATGAAGAGAATGACATGGCCCTTCTGATCTGGAGAGATATGGAGAAAAGAGTCAAAGAAAGATAAAAAGGCAAGAAGTCAGAATATGTGCCCTACGTCAGATTTCTAGCCCAAATGATCAAAGAGAAAGTGAGGATAGAGGAAAATTAAGAAATCCATACAACTGAAATTTATCACATCAAAGGTATCTACAGACCAGGTACACACATAGATTTCTGTAATTTTCCATGGGGTATGACAGCTAAGATAGAATACAGCAACCCGGTCCTTCAGAAATACCTCATCAAAGCCAACAAATTCAAATCTAACCCTGATCAGTCACCTACTTCAACCAACACCACAACATCACCATCAGAAGAAATGGCTGGCCACAACTCTTCCTCTCCTTCACAACCACAAATCTCACCACATCAGGAAATTTCACCAAGCCCCCTACATGCACCTCATGAGCCAACATTCTCAGCCCAACACTCTCCAGAAAACAAAAACTTTCCAAATCAGACCAAAAGCCAGCAATCATCACCACAAACATCCTACCAATAAGCCTTTCTCCAATTTCAAACCCGAATAACCAACTCACCCCACCTTGACATTCCCATCATAGCCACACATCACAATATCTTCTCTGACTCAGTCAGTGAAGATGATGTAACAACAAGTGGAGACTCTAGAAGTCGAGGAAACTTGGAAATGAGCAACACTGATGTGTTCAGTGCCAGCTCACAAGAGACATCCTCACAAAGACAAACAAAGCATCTGTCTCGGGATTCTCTAAAAACACAGGAGGTAAATCTAATTTGCGACTAACCAATGAATGTGGAAGACCTATACACACTCAGCATAGCTGAGTTAACAGGCCTGGTGAAATTCTTAAAGAGAAATCAATCAGTCCAACAGAAAGACATGTGTTGTCTTCTGGTGTATTACCCCTGAAGCTGCATCAAAATCTGACTTCGAGAAATTTTCCGATTTTCTCTCTGATTTGCTCAATGACTTCATGAATGAACAAAAACAACAAAGTACAGAACTACATCAGAATTTCTGCAATAGTTCTATACAAATAGAAGAATTGTCAAAACAGTCAGAAAACAACAGTCGGAAAATATATGAGCTACAAGAAGAATTGAAAGCAATGAAGAAAAACAGCAAGCAGCAATTCAATCAGATCTCTGACCAGCTGAGAGCTTTGCAAGAAAAGGAGTGGCAACTAAAAGGAGGAAAACAATAATCACTACAAAATCAGATCAAGGAACTGAATAAAATGGCTCAAAAGGCATTACAATTCTATGAAGCCAAAGGAGAAGAGTTGTTGAATAAGATCAAAGGAGAATTTGGTTTTCTACACAAGGAAATACAAGAAGAAAACTCAAAGAAGAAAACTCAAATTTGATAAAGATAAATTCAGATCAGATACTCCTAGAGAAAAGAATGAAAAATCTATCCAAACAAGTAACAGAAGCCAATCCACATAAGAAGGCTTCAGAAAAAGGAAACCCAACTGACGGTGTTTGGGTTTATTCTTCCTCTATCTCGCTTGTCACACCCCAACCGATCGGCGGAAAACGTCAGGGCGCGATGATTGTCCCGATGCACACAACACTAATTAAATGTTACGATATTCTTAATCAACCCATTTCATAGCAATAGGATTATACATGATAATTCAATACAATCAAATGATAAATCACATATTAACTTGTCACACGCCCAAATTTCCACTAACGGAGTATAAAGTGTGGGGTGTGATCCAGACCAGGATCCAAGTCTTTAGTTACAAACAAACCATAATGAAAGGTAAAACGTGTAGGAATATGATCACGTAAAAATAAACGTATGTCCGGAAAGTATTTAAGCCTACGGGGTCACACGTCTCGACACAAATGTATTTGTATTAATTAATTTATTAATTAATAAAAATCACGAATTTAATTAACGAAGGGTCGTTAAAACTAACGGTTACTAGTTAACGGTTGTTAGTTAACAGTTAAGAGAGGATTATAATTAAAATACAATTGGGAAAGGTTATGAGAAGCCCACATAGGGTTGGCCCATCTATGGTGTCTCCTAATCTAACCCTAAACTTGTTTAACAAGTAAACCTTGCCTATAAATAAAGCCTCTAGTTTAAGGTTTTATTTTGCAACATCATATGAGATTATAGGCAACCCTAAATCTCTATCTCTATCTCTCTCTCTTCCCCTTTTACGGCAATAGACCCAAGGCCCTAAAGGGTTTTCGTTTTTGTGTATGGTTCGACCAAAGCAAGAAGGAGAAGTTCAAGTGTTCGTGATCAAGTACTAGCATACGTACATCGGTGTGTCGTGTGTGTGATCGTAGAGGGGATTTTCTTTAAACCCTAGAAGTTTCTTACTTTATTTGCTATTAAGGTACACATTATCTTTCTTGATTAATTAGTTAATTACATAAACTGATTTTCCGTTGCGTACTCGTGAATAGATAAATTGTTATATAATCCAACAGTGGTATCACGAGCCACCTATGTATTTTTTTAATTACCAAAAGATTAAACTTGAAAGGGGGTGTAGGGTTGTTAATAATTTCAGAATTATATTTCTTTTGAAACCCTAATACAAGTTTTTCCATGATAATTGGTTGCACATTTACTTTAATTAGTTAAAAGAAGTAAAAATCATGAACTTTCATGTAAATTATTCATGGTTATTACTAAGATATATTGATATTAATACTTGATCTTTGCCATTAATTATGCTAGATAATTAAGGAAAAAATCATGTGACAATTTGGTTATAATTTGTTAAAATTGTATTTGACACCAGTTCACTAAAAAAATCATTAAAAATCAACCCTTTGGAGTTAGAGTCTGAATAGTTTTACAGTAGATACTCGACTCATAGAGCTACAACTTTGTTGTTTTAAGCTAAGCCCAGTTCGGCCATCCTCTAGGTCAAAATTGGTCGTGAAGCTGCTGGATTTTCAAGATCCGCACCTTGCTATGGTTTTGTGATAATTAGTTATAAAAGGTTTGGCGTACGAAATCAATACAACTTGTTGTATGCAATCCGTTTCAATGGAAAGGGGAGCAAGTCTTAAACCATAGTGACCATAATTGGTACATGGTTAAATATTGCAAGTCATTTTTTTTTAAACATAAACTTGCTTAGATAATCATTGAAATAAGATTTTGTTTATAAATAAAATTGGTGCCCTAAAATCGAAAGAAACACCGGCTCACCCATTTAATCACACTCTAAGAGAGGTATAAGTCAGGTCACCATGCTTCTCTAAAGAAGGTAGGTACATAATTGCTACGCGCAAACCTCACTTACTACGATTCTTTGTGTGTTCAAATAGAGCTACCGAGCTCTTTTGATTTGAAGGCAAACTAAAAAGGATTTTATAAACATGTAATGCGTTGAAGATGTGCAAGAATCTTCATACATAACATTTTGATCACACATAAAATTGCTTGAACCAAAGTTGAAACTTAAATCTTTGTCATCCAACTTGTAAAGGACACTTGTGGATATTGTTTTACTCATTGGTACACAATGGTAAAATAGCACTTACATGGCAAATTCCCACTCACTGGTACACAGTGGTGGAAAAATTTGTGCGTTCTTGGTTGGACGAATTTAAGCGAGTTAAGTGGTGCGACCTTGACGCGTGGCATAAGATGGGACAAAACATGACTACAAATCACTTGATGTAAGTACACAAGTGTTGTTTGTAAGTCTCATTCTATCTAGGAATTCCACTAATAATGCAATTACTGATCGTCACTTACCTTTTGAGTACATCATTTCTAGTAGATCAACTGATGAAATGATGGTATGTCAATTATATCCTAGACTTAATAAAATTAATTGTTTAAATAGTTTAAACATTGGTTAATTAAATTTGTTAAGGAATAATTATCGAAAATACTGATTTTTGAACTTTATATGTTTTGTAGATGGCAACAATGAATGTAAAACCACATAAACCATCTTACTACTGCATGCTTTGATCAATCTAGTGAACACGAGAAGTAAATAAGAGAATTCTTATTTAATCACTTGTAGATTACAAAGACTCTCTCTCTGGTTTCTCTCTCTAACTCACACACAGAGAAGGTGTAGAAATGACAGAACTACTTAGCTCACAACTAACATGAGCTATTTATAGTTAGTGACAATCTGACCTGCGTACCAACTGGTGGACCAATTGGTACGGGCATACAAATTGGTACGGCATACCAGTTGGTACGGCACCATTGATATTGCCACTACAACTCACAGACTCGCTCTAATTTAGATAGGATACACGAGACACATTGTAGCATAGGGATATGCTCTAACAAACTCCCTCTTAACGTGTAGTGTATCTATTTTCTAACTAAACTTCAGTCTTCAATCTTCAACATTACTGCATCCGATCTTCAACTTGAAATCTTGTCAGAAATAGAGCTTGCATGGCTGGATCACTCTTGAATCATCTTTGACCTTCAAGATGCACTTGTGAAAGATACTTCAAACTCTCCGTTTCACCATGCTTGAATCTTGACACACATAACCTGCAATTTTAGAAGACAGAAACGCGATTTTCTTTTCTTTTGAAAATTAATTTAATCTTGGTGTAAAACTTCTCTTCGAGAATCCAAGATATAGATTTGAAATTTGATTTCGTATCACATGTCGATCGGTCGAAAACAAAATATGAAACAAAATCTTTTTGGCTTTTTGAAACTTTATATCAAAACACACCTAAAATCTTTTTGATTTTTCTAAGTTTATGCTAAAACACACCTAAAATCTTTTTGGAATTTTTCAGATATGAAATATAAATGCAATACAGAATCAGATACTATTTTGGTCTTTTGCGAGAAAGATCACAACTTGGGTTCATATTGAACATAACATGCTGAACCACACTTCAATTTCAATTACTTCAGTACATAAGTCAAGTCAATTGCTGGTATAATTTGTCCATCTTAAACTCAGGCACAATCATACTCATAACATCTGGATATGTTATTGTATTGATTAGATTGCTTTGACCAGTGTACCCCACACTATCAGACATACTTAGATATGCATTTTCTTTTTATATCACACTTTATGATTTCACTTGTGATTTTACACATAATGATTGTATTTATGATATAGTCAACTGTGTTCCATGCAAAAAGAAATCAGACTGTTAAATCGTCTACCTTAAGGTCGATCTTTCGATACACAAATAAGGCCTCGGATTTAACAAAATAAGAAAATAAAACAAGTTGAAATTGTATAACTCAACAACAATCAGGTCGATACTTCGGTATACGTAGAGAAAGTCCAATGAACAACAATCAGGTCGGTCTTGTGGACACGCAGAGAAAGTCCGATCGTTTGACAAAATAAAGAAAATCAAACAAGTTTAAATCTTTGCAAGATGAACACATGTATACACAATGACTTTTCATTTTCTTTTTCATACATCTTTTCAATATCTTGAGATACGCTTCAAGATGTTGTTCACTTGGTCAAGCATTAGAATTTAATGAATATCACATTTGAATACTTTCTGATTTAATGTCGAGCCTACCAAGCACATCAAACAATGATCTTATGGCTTTTTCATCTAGTTTATCCATGAGTCGGACACGTAAGCCAATGTACCATCATTTCCCAATTATGTTGGATACAATTTCTCATTTTTCAATGTTTTTGTATTTTTCTCTTTTTCTCCCCCTTAAAATGAAAACTCTATTTTTGGATTTTCATTTTAACAAAAACACAAGAACACTATTTTTGGTATTTTCAATTTTCTCCCCATAAACTACAAACAAAAAGCATTAAAGAAAGAAAATTGACCTTTCAACATGGATACCTTTCCGATTTAGATTTTAGAAAAAATTTCAGTTTTTGAAATTTGATGTCACATGTAATTTAACTTAAATCAGTAGAATACTCCTCCATCTGCAACTTTTCAATCACCGATAGGTCTTCTAGAAGTACCTGCACACTGATCAAACACGTCAGTTTATAAATGACCCGAAGCGAATCGCTTCTGGTCGACCAGTGTCTTAGTTTCCTTTCGAAACCACTTTAGGTTTCCAGATTTGTTGTTTTGGTAAATTCGCATTTGATGATCCAGTCACAATTGATTGTGACGAACAACCTACATATGGAGCATTTTGAAAACGAGGAGTAAATCTCCCTTGATTTTTGAAATATGTAGGTTGTGGATATTCATCAAATACTCTGTCATATTCGTCAATGAATCGTTGTTTGGCAGATTTACAAACATATGGAACATTTCCTCTTCTTGATGTAGAAGCAGCAGAAACCGGACATTCTTGTGCCATATGCCCTTTTTGGCGGTAATTGTAACACAAGCGATTGTGTACATTTATGTGTCTTGGAATCTGCAAAGCTTCACAAAAATGTTCGATATCCAAAATGATCATAAAAATTATCAAATACCTGAAAACGATGATCATTTACCCATTTTTATGTCGGGCTTTTGGGAGCAGAATTTGATCCTCCAGAAGAATATGTAGCAACTTGTGGCTTCTTGCTCTTCAGATCAACATTCTTGACAAAAACTTCGGCAATTTTCTGAGCATCCACACAATGGAGTGGAAATTCTTGGTCAGAAAATATTTCTTCCGAACCTTTGAGTTTATAAAACCTCTCCAGTTGAACTTTATCAGCTTTAAAAACATCTTTTTTTACTTGCTTCAACTTGATTGGCTTCAAATTTTGTTGTTTTGAACCTTGATACCCATCAACTTTAACATTCTTGGTCTTGAAACCCATCCCAACATGTTTACCAGCTATCTTCTCTGCAGAACCAGATGATTTATGTCCGTTCTTAGCAAGACGAGAAAACTCAGCTTTCACTGCTTTAACATTCTTTTGTTCATAGAAATTTCTTTCATCAATAGCAGTCTTCTCAGTTGAACTTTCTGATTTCTCTTCTTCGGTAACTGGAGGATCAGACATATCGCTTTCAACTTTCTGTTCTTTCTGTGACTTTACAACCTTCTCCTCATCAGACTTCTTATCAACAAATTCAGAGTAATCACCAGTTTCTGCCTTTTCCTGCGCCTCATGAACACATTCTTTAAGACTACCCGGTGGTGAAACTGTTTTGGTAAACATTTTCTCAAAATTTTCATCTTTGGCCAAGAAACTTGTAAACGATGTAGAATTTGTGACATTATTCAGCAAACGGTTTGCATCGATCACTTGAATTTTTAGATCAGAAATTTTCTGTTGAGCTTCAGCCAATTCTTTTTCGGTTGCAATTAATTTCTTTGCCACTTTGTGAGTTTCATATTTCTGCAATCTCAAATTATCAAGCTCTGCAAACAACTCTTTCTTCAATTTATCTTCATTTCGATTCTGTATATCCAAATTTGCATTCTGTAATTTGTTCACCCTCATTAGCTCTCTTTTCTCATCTAGTAGCTTTTCCATATCTATCTGATATGACTCAATTTTGGCAGCAGAGTCATCAGAAGTCTTGGTGAGCATATAAAGCTTAATCTTGGACTTTTCAAATAAATTATTGAAATCTTGTTCAACATCCTTCGCTTTTGCCTTCCATTTTTCAACTTCCTTGGCTAATTCCACATTTGCTTCAGATAATTTTGTAAATTTTTGTTCAAACTCCTTTTCAAGACCTTGAAATTTCAACTCTTTTTCAACTACCTCTGCTTGAAAATCTGAAAACTTTTCTTTCTGAACGACTAACTCTTGGATTATACTTTCCAATCTTTTCTTTTCATCACTCAATTCTTCAATCTTCTTCTCATAATCAGCAACCAATAACTCATTGTCCTTTACCACACTCTGAAACCTTTTCTCTTTTTGTGAACAAAATTCACAAACTAATTAATAACCACTAGTTTCAGAACTACTGGTTTCAGATTCAGAGTCAATTATGTCTACTTCGTCATCACTTTGTACGATTTGAGCAACAAACGTAGAATTGACCAAAACTGCAGACTCACCAGGAAAATCAGCAGCCCAATCATAACCTTCATTCGATGTTGGTGATTTTGACTCGGAAGTAATAGCAGTTAAAGCAATTGGATCAGAAGTTCGTCCCCAGTTATACTGTTTATCAACTTGAGACACCAAAGCTGTTGGAGACTTTGATGAAGAAGCATTTGATTTTGAACATTCATGAGCAAAATGTCCAAAATTAGAACATTTGAAGCATTTTGTCTTGGATTTATCTATGCCAACCTTGCCATCCGGATTTAAACTTTGGAATCTAGTCTTCTTCTTGAATCTTTTGGCTCGTTGAGCTAACATTGCAAGTTTCCAATTAATATCCATTTGTTCAAGATTATCGGGATCGTTCTAATTATACTCTTCTTCAATCAAATTATATGTTGTCAAGCCACCATTCAGCAATCCATAATATGAAGATAATAGAGCAGAAATTAATGCCAAATGTTCATCAGGTGTTTTTGTAGAAAATGAAGTCTGACTTGAATGATTTGGAATAGTGAAGTTACACCCTCTTGATGAATTTGTAGAATTTCCTAAACCAAGACTAGCAGTAAATGTTGTTTGAGGTGGATTTGATGAATCAACACGCAAATGATTTAGATTTTGCATTATGACTTGCAGAATTTTGACCATGATATAACTCAGGGTTTTGTAATTGAGCAGTTGATTTATTTGACGTCATCATTTCCATTTCTCTAGGATGAAGCTTTCCGGTTAAATCATGAAATGATAATGCAGAATAGTCTTTGTCATGGGTAAGCAACAACACATAATTTTCCCACTTATCTGGTAATGCCTCCATCAGTTTCTCTTTCAATTCCTCCTCGGTCTTTTCAATGTTCACCACTTTCATTTCACCGATTAGATGTGAAAAATTTGGGTACAAGTGCATGAATATTTTCTTTATCATAATGTTGAAAAATTTTAAATTCTTTGTTCAGCACTTTTTGTCTACTCTTCTTGTATTGGTCATTGCCTTCGCATCTTGCAGATAATGCATCCCACAACTGTTTTGACTTTTTGCAAGTACTAAACTGATGCAACAATTCAGTAGGCAAAGCCATTTTTAGATAACCAAAAGCTTTTTCTTCAAGCTCATAGCTTTTTCTTTCAGCCATATCTAAATTTTGAATTTGTCTAAAATCTCCATCATCAGTTGGATGCATGTAAAGCTTGCGAATTGGAATCCATAAATCGATATCATTTGTACTGATGTAAGCAGAAAATCTTCGTTTCCAATTGTGATAATCTTCCAATTTCAACAATTTGGGAACTTTCTGGCTTGTTCCGATTTCATTATCAAAGTTTAGCATGGTTTGCATCGCACTTTGCATAGCGGCAAAAGCTTGAAAATCTGACATTTTTCACCGAAAATGATACTCCAAAAACTTCGAACTCAAAAACGAAGGTCTTCCAAGTGGATTTCGGGTACCAAAACGGAGGATACTAGCCGTTAGGCGAGTAAAAACTAGATCTTTTCGATACGGTCGTTTTGGTTGGTATTGGGTTCCGTAACTCTCAACGGTTCTCAAGTTACGTCAGTTTAGTGAACACCACTTTTCTGCCAGCGTACATAAACTAGTCTTAGCGTACCTAAATCATGACTTCCGTACCAAAGAGGTCAACGTACCACAAACGTCCCAAAACTCCAACGTACCAAAATCCGGACCAGAAATCTCAGCGTACCAGATTAGACAGCGTACCAATTTGGTACGGCGTAAGTGCTAGCGTACCAGTGAGTAACTGTCGGATACCAACTTTGAAGATTGCCTTGCGTACCAACCACCAGCGTACCAGAAATCTATGAAGATTGCCTAGCGTACCACTGAGCGTACCAACGGATCATCCGGCGTACCAGCAGCGTACCATGCTGAAATCGACTGAATTTTGCGAATTTTGACAATTTGAACTGGAATTTGACACAATGAGGTGCGAAAACACTATAGGAACGTTCAGAAATCATTTTTGACCTCGAAATCACTCAGAATTGGAAGAATTTGATGAAAAATGAAGAAACCCAAACTTTCTCTCTCTAAAAATCCGAAAATTTTATCAAAAACACACTAGTAGAGCAACCAAATGCTCTGATACCACTTGTAAAACCACGGAAACGGTCTTACTACTGCATGCTTTGATTAATCTAGTGAACACGAGAAGTAAATAAGAGAATTCTTATTTAATCACTTGAAGATTACAAAGACTCTCTTTGGTTTCTCTCTCTAACTCACACATAGAGAAGGTGTAGAAATGACAGAACTACTTAGCTCACAACTAACATGAGCTATTTATAGTTAGTGACAATCTGGCCTGTGTACCAACTGGTGGACCAATTGGTACGGGCGTACCAATTGGTACGGCGTACCAGTTGGTACGGCACCATTGATATTGCCACTACAACTCACAGACTCGCTCTAATCTAGATACAATACACGAGACACATTGTAGCATAGGGAAATGCTCTAACAATGAACCCTCCTCAAAACACCGTTGGTCATGCTTTTCATCAAATGTTTGAAAGGGAAAAGCTCAATGGATCGAATTTCAATGACTGGTA
>JBCNJP010000007.1:46610357-46637022 GCA_039602395.1 Deinandra increscens subsp. villosa | reverse complement strand
AATTCTCTAAATTTGTAGAGTAGATGATTATCCGTTACAACTTTGCTGTTAAAAAATATGATTCAATTAAACACAAAAATAAACTACTACTTCAAAATAAACACAAATTAAAGAAAAGAAACAAATGATGTTCATTGATATCTCGATAAACATAATATATATATATATATATATATATATATATATATATATATATATATATATACTAGTAAATTCACCCGCGCCTTGCAACGGGTTGAATATATTTTTATTGTGTAAAGTTACATATATCTGTCTATGACGTGGATAAGTCAATATCCTATCAATAACTTTCATTAACAAATGTAGCTAAAATATAAACGTCAACAGTGCGTTACTACGAAACACATAAAATAAGGAGTATTTAGAATGCTGTTTGTAAGTAATGAAGTTCTTTTAAGTAAATAGTCATTTTGTTTTAAAGTTGAAACACGATATTGTTAATAGGTATTGTTTCTATTGAAATCTATATTGTTAATAAGTTGTTTCTATTATTAAAACTATTCCACACCATTTTACTTTTTAAGTTGTTCATATTAGTTATTACACTCGATCATATTTTATTACTCATTTTACTTTCTAAGTTGTTCATATTAGTTATTACAATCGATCACATTTTATTACGCGTATACATCTTGATATAAGTTTACACAAAAAAAAGTAACCGTGTTTTTAACATTTTTACTCTGTCCTCCTTCACTTGAGTAGTAAAGTTTTTCTTTTTGTTATTTGAGTTTCAACAAAAGTTAGCAAAGCAAATCAATGAAAGTAAATTACTTTAAACAATAATAAATATTAGTTGTACAATTAGCTGTACAAATCTATATAGCTTTTAGAATAATTGAAGAACCTAGAACCTACTATCTTGACTAAATCGATGAAACAATTAATAAAAATAATGAAAACTTAAACTCTCTCTCTCTCACATATAACACCCACTTAAACTCTCTCTCTCTCACATATAACACCCACTTAAACTCTCTCTCTAGATCGATGAAGAAGAAAAGAAATTATATCCCTTTTATAGTTTTATGAAGCTAACAAACACTGCAAGCATCGATCATCACCAATATATTCATCTTACCCACCATGCAAGCATCTACGACACCGACGATTGCCCACCACAGGCAGCCACAACCCACAACCGCCTCTTCTAGTTCATCTTTCTCTTAGCCGCTAAAAACCTTTCGAATATCCTCTTCATCGTCCGGACCTGAACATAAAAATCAACAACACATTTGAGATAAAAATCTGAAAACCATTTGAGTTTGTCCACGTAACAATACGACGTACCTCGTTTCTCCTCCATCCATCACCCCCATTTCACCCATAATTTGAAACGACCATTGTAGTTTTATCGTTCGGTTTTAAATACTGTTTGACAACTGTCGCCGTCCTCAAGCTCCGATATATAGCCACCGTGACAATCTTTGCCTTGGACTGAAACGCCGCGCCACTGCTATTCTTCGATCCATGGTTCTCTAATCCATAAACCTCGAAAAGTAAAAGAACAATATTGTGATAATCACTTTTGCCAAGATTAAAGCATCACAAACCTTGAAAGTAAAAGAACAATGTGAAAGTAAAATAAAGTATTTATTTACCGGCTGCGAATCCGGAGAAATCCCATTGCCAACGACGGTCCGGAACAAATCGTCAACGAAACATAATGATTACCACAGATGTCATGAATCTGATCTAAAACCAACAAACTAAATAAAATCGTACCTTGAAGATCATTAGATCTACGACACTGTGACTTCAACATCACCGGCGGTTGTTAAGAACACAAAAGCGAAGCTGAAAGCCGCATTGGTGACTGTAGACATCGTTACCTCAACAGAAACGGAGCAACGACATCGTCGCTTCGACGTTTCCGAAGCTTCAATGTCGGCGATTTGAAGACATCAGAAACCCACCGTAGATCAGAAAACCAATTCAAAAGGAGAGGGAGTGAGTTCGAGAAGAAATTAAAAACTTTTGAAGATGACATAAAGTTTTGATTTAGGAGTTAGGAAGAGAGAGAGAGAGTTCAACACGCAGATTTTGATGAAGATGATAGAGAGCTTCAATTCTCTCTGTTCAAATAAAGATGCCTTCATGTATGTAGGTGATTTACTGACAGCTTTAGTAGGTAATTTATGGACAGTTGTTGAGTTGTTTAGTGTGACGTGTGAAGCACAGGGAGAGCCACACAATCACCGCCTAAATAAACCAAATCACACATGTAGAAATTGAGATGTGGCAAATTAGAAAATTACATCTGACTTGAATAGTTAATTATTAGTGAGTGACTCAGCTTAACCATTTGATAATATATATATATATATATATATATATATATATATATATATGCAACAATGATCTCTATTGGTTTCCATGTGAAGCTTCTGCAATTCACGTGAATTTGTACTTGAATGTATAAAATATTCATAATAAGTGTCAAATCATCCACACTTATATTTATCAAACCAAGCTTCTACACATTTTTGTATATAATATCAATAACTACTATGTGAAATGTGAAGCTTCTCCATATTTTTTTATATAATATCAATATCAATAGTAGATAATGTCGGTCCGTCAAGAAATCAAGCAAAGCATATATTATAGAAGATAGAAGCATAGGAGAAAGCATACCTGATGAAGAAGATCTTTGATGAAGAAGAAGATCTTTGCTGTGTATGTGAAAGAGTGAAGTGCTGATTGATTTTCTCCACACTCATTCTTTTTATATAGTTCAAGGGCATTTTTGTAATTTACTAACAATTAGAGTTTTAGATCAACTCCTTCTCTCTAAATCAGCCCTTCCCTTTCCCTTCCTTTCGTTTCTATTCCTTCCAAAAAAAAAACTATGGAACACATAATTTCTCAGTTTCCTCTCAAATCCTTTCTTTTCTCTCATTAAAATGAACTCTGGAACACAGTGTTAATACATTTTCCCGCCTAATTCAAAATTAAATCCCTAAAATTTGGCACCATAATCCCTCAAAATATTTTTAATTTTTCCTCCCAACTAAGAGAAAATTCCCTCCAACGTTTTTAAAACTTTTCTAAAAAATAGGGATCTTTCTCAATTCATTAGAAAATTAGGGCATATAGTTAAATATGTATTGATCTGTTCTTGACTTCTGGATCTAGGGCACAAACGATGTGAGAAGTTATTGAAATCAAGCTTTGTTTCTTAGATCGAAGTGTGATTCTTGTAAGAAGTAGTCGGGCAAGCCCTACATCTTCTTATGACCCGTGTGATTCTTGGAGGGCCTTTGCTGAAACCTAATCAGGTGAAATCGAAGTGGTTGAAACCATGATAGGAACAGTAATTAAAGCAACTGGTTACTGATGAACAAATTGAATGCTAAGAATACGGGATAAATTTCCAAAAGGATGCATAGAGATGATGAATAAGGTCAATGAATTTGAAAATTTCGGAGAAGGGAGGGAGCCGACTCATGCAAAAGAAAGAATATGGGGTAATTTCCAGTAACTTATTTCTTTTGCAAAGAATCTAGTCAATTTATGTTTAGCATTAATCTAATTTTTGGGTCATGTGTATTCGAAACAATTAGAGACTGAAATAAATAGGGTGATTTACAGCCTAGATCATCAATTGACAGAAAAAGTGCAATGGGTGGATTATTTTGGCAAAGATCTTGTTAATATAGAAGGGCTATGTTTGAATCCATGGTAGTTTCTACTACTTGTTTGGCTGTATTTTTGGAATGTGATCATTTTTGCTTTTGATCATTAAGAATTATAGGTCTTTCGATTTTAGTATTAGTAGTAGGATAGAAGCCTTAATGATATATTCAAAGCATAATTGAAACGTGGAAGAGTTAAACTGAAATTTGATAATTGATACATAAATGTTTTATTGTCATTTTGATAATGCCTTTGAAAATGGATCCAATGATTGTTATATTGACTTTTTTAGGCATACATTATTCAATCTATAAGTAGGTTGTCCCAGAGACACTTAGGTGAACTAGATGGTGTATATATGTTTTCTTTTGGTAAAATTGATGGGCTTTTAATCCAAATAGAAAATTATGTTTATGAATTTTTAACAATTAGATAAAGCATCAATGTTTTTGTTTAAAGGTGGTATGTGTTGGTGCAAAATATGTGTGTCGTGTGTGTATCAATTAGTCAAGTTAGTTTCGTTAGTTGATTGAGTTAGAATAGTTAATTCAAGGTTAGAGGATAGAAAGTGTCAATCTATTAAAGTGGAGGGACTTGATTGTGATATAGTAAATATCACATATATGTGATACGTTATTTGAAGAACAACCGAATGAAGGCCGAACCTTGTGTTCGGCAATCACGAACTGCCTCCGAACCTGGAGTTCGGCAATCACAAGCTGGTTTCATATATATGTGTTTTAGAGTCGGACGTGGTAACCTCCTGCATAACCATTTCCAGTGAGTTCAATTTCAAGGGGAGGAGTCTTCGATCTTAATTTTCAGAGAGTTTTGTATTCTAGATCGTGATTCGAGGCTATAAACGAGTTCAAATCATGTAATCGTTGTTGAATTTGAGCTATAAATTGAGTTTAATTTAGCTTTTGTGTTCTTGAGTTTCGGTGAACTTTCGATCTCAATTTCGGTGTATAAATCACTAGATTGGGACAAATCGTGTTTTCAATTGGTATCAGAGCAATCCAGGCGTGATTCTACACCGTTATTGGATCAAAATCTGGATCAATTTGATGAAATTGGTTTGTGTTTGACTTTTACAAAGTCAAAATGTTAAGTTTGAATCTGAAATCGAGGCTCAATTCGTGTTTGTTTATGATATTGATATATTTCAGTAGTTTTCTTATGTCAACACGAATCTATTGCATGTTTTAGAATCGAATTTGGTGAAGTTTTTTCTCAAAATCACGAAATCAAAGTAAGCTTCATGTGTGCTTCCTCATCTTCCATGGTGATTTCTATAATTCTCAACCATTTCGTGTAAATTTGGTACCTACAGACTCGGTTCGATAATACGAAGCTAATGCAATGATCCGTTTTCAATTTGGTTGAGTTTTGAGAAGATCACAAAATCACCACCTTTATCATTAGCTGGAATCTTTTTGTTCGGGTGGTTTGTTAGCCGGAAAAACGTTTTTGACCGGAAAATTTCATTCGCCGGTAGTTGTGTTCGTCGGAAGAAGAAAAGGAAAAGGGGTGTGCGACTATTTTGTCTTATGTGACAAAATTTTCAATTGAACCCCTCTAGTTCTAAAACTTCTATAAAAGACAACTAAATATTTTTGTTATTAAATATAGTTTTCTATTAAACAAAAAAATCAAGGTTTCTTTTAAACAAAATATTTTTTTTACATAAGAATTTACCTAAAAAAAAGCAACCCAAATTAAAAAAAAAAAAAAAAAAAATTACACAACATTTTTGTGTTCATTGAATTGATTCGTGAACGCAAAATATTTTTGCGTTTACTGGATCGGTTAACAAACATAAACTCCTTTGTTTTTGTTTATATTTTTTATTTTGATATTGTTCGTTGTTTTAGTTTTCTTTTCTTAAAATCCAAACAAAAACTATAAACATTTTATCGTTCAAAGTTTGTTTTTTTTTCTTGAAAGAAAACATTAAAACAAAATTTACAAAATTATTTTTGAAATTGTTCATTAGGTTTGTTGAAGCAGAATTTTTAAAATTTTCAAAATGAATTCAATTGATGCTTTTAGTGCTCGTGAACATCAGAATGTGCCAAAATTCGTAAAGCTTGAGGATTATCCTAGTTGGGTAACAAGTTTTAAAGCATATGTTGATAAAGTGGATGAAGATTTGTGGATTTCAATTGAGAAAGAGTTTACTTACCCAACTTATTCTGATGGGGTACCTAAAATGCAAAGAAGTCTTTCATCTAAGGAAAATGCAAGTTATGAGAAAGAACAAAAGGCAAGAAGAGTTCTTACAATGGCATTATCAAAAGAATTACTACCTGAATTTGAAACGTGCAAGAATTCTAAAATGTTTTGGGATGCTCTTGCTCAGAAATATGCTGAATTCAATGAATCTGTTATGGAAAAAGTTCAAAAAGGTGTGTCTTCAAAATGTGAACCTGTTGAGAATGAATTGAAGCTTCACACGAGAATGCAAAGTTAATTGCAAAAGTTTCAAAGCTGACTGAAACAAATGATGATTTGCTGAAGGATGTTGAAAAATGGAAGAAAGAAGCAGGTGATATGGCAGCGGTTTTTGATGATTTGTTTGCAAAATCAAAGATCAAACTTGAAGGTTTAGAAAAGGAAGTTGTTGATCATACTGCTAAAGAATTAAATCATCAAGAGGACAACACAAATCTGTTAGATGCTAAAGTTGAATTGCTTCGTGAAAACAATCTTTTGAAGCAAAATGTTGAGATTTATAAACAAAGATGGGAAAAGGTTATACAAGAAACATATGATGCTCATGATCAGTTGAGGAGAAAAAAGTTTACTCTGAATAGAACAACAGAAGAACTCATTGCGAAACACAAAGAGTTGGCTGAAGCGCAAAAGATAATTGTAGATATGAAGATTGAGGTGTGTGATTTCAAAAGACAGTTCCATAATCTCAATAATTCATCATCTTTCACAAACTTTTTGTGCAAAAAGGAGAATTTTCAACAGATTTTCGGTGATGTTATTCTGAAAAGTGTTCCCACCTCCTGTGGTTATTGAAAATGCTATCATTACTTTGAAAGAGACGGAAGAAGTTCATGATTATTCAAAGTTTGCTAATAATTCTTCTCAAGTTCCATATTACTTGATAAGGAAAAAGTGTTTGAAGGCAATCCAGGACATGTTAAAGTTGACAAATTTTCAGAGATTGTGATTGATGAATCTTTGCTTTCCAATAAAGATGATTTGAATGCCATCAAAGATGAGTTTTCTTGACTTGCTTCACAAGGTCATGAGAAACCTAAGTCGGTACCAGATATATCTAAAAAGAATGATGGTTTGGGATATGAAAGCAAAGACGAGAACGTGAATGTTGGAAATGATCTCCAAGATGTGCTTGAGATAGAAGAAATTGTGGAGGATATCAAGGTTCACAAAGAAAAGGAAATTCCACTTGAGAATCATATCTTGTATGAACCTGATGCTGATTTTCTGTCAACGAATTCTAAGTTAGAGCGTCAAGAGAGTGATTCTTCTCAACATTCTACATTGTCAATCGAATCCATGTCATCTCCTATGTCAGCTGATAGGAGAGCTTGCTTTTACTGCAACAAGAAAGGATATGTGATTCGTGATTGTGCTATTCGAAAAAGGTTTTCACATGGTTCATATCGATCACCATCATCCGATTCGATGATTCTCAATGAGGTACCTGTTAGACAAACTCAGCAAAACCAACGAAAACCAGCTCATAAGAAACCGGTTGTTGGTAAAACCTCAAATTATGATGATTGGTCACCACAATTTTCAAAACAAAAACAATTTTTCCAAAATGAGTTCAAAATGCCTTACTCAAATGATTTTTCTTACTATGGGCCTAGACAACATCACCAACGTCATCCTAAACCCGAGAAAATGTTAGTTGGTGAGTTGTTAAATATTGTTTCCAACTTGTCATGGTATGTCAAAGGTTTTGATTCGCATCGGGCGAAATCGTTTAGACCATATTGTTCTTGGAAATAGAAAATAGCAACCTCGGCGGGAAACGACTTTATTGAGGATACAGGACAACCCAAGCCGGTTTGGGTTCCCGTATTTAACTAAAAATTGTTTGAGATTGTGTGCAGGTACTTCAAGAAGACATATTAGTGATTAAAAAGTTGCTGATAGTGGAGTATTTTGCTTAAGTTAGCGCTTCACAGAGTTGATATTTCACAAAATTTTTGAGAAAATTATTTCAAAATCTAAAAATGCGAGGTATCCGTGTTGATCGATCAATTTTATTTTCTTTACTTTTACTTTCTTTCATATCTTTAGGGGGAGAAGATTTTGGAAAATTCAAAAAATAGAGTTTGTTGAATTTTAGGGGGAGAATAAAAAAAATGCAAAATATAAAAAAAATGAAAAGTATGAAAAAATAAAAAATCTCAAAAAGAGAAATTGATCCAACCATGTGAGAAATGATGGTACATCAGCATACGTTATCTGCCATGAATAAAGTAGAAAGAAAGCCTGTAGGTACTTGCTTAACTTGACTATATGTGCTATGTAGTCTGATATATGCGAGTATGATATAAAGATAACGTTTGCTTGATAATTGTGGTTACAAACCATGATGGGTACTGTGCATACCTGGCAAAATAAAATGAGAAAGTACCAAAAAACAGAATAAAGAGATGTTCTGGTGTACGCTTGCTTTATTTTGAAAATTTTCAACTTGTTTGATTTTCTTTATTTTGTCAAACGATCGGACTTTCACTGCGTATCAAAAGATCAACCTGATCGTTGTTCGTTTGACGTTCTGCGTTATTTTATTTGGTGTTTCGTATAATCCATCGGACTTTCTCTACATACCCACAAGGCCGACCTGATTGTTGTTGGATTATACAACTT
This sequence comes from Deinandra increscens subsp. villosa, assembly GCA_039602395.1. Classification (NCBI taxonomy): domain Eukaryota; kingdom Viridiplantae; phylum Streptophyta; class Magnoliopsida; order Asterales; family Asteraceae; genus Deinandra; species Deinandra increscens. Next base: position 46,628,499 of record JBCNJP010000007.1, on the reverse strand, counting down.
CAACTTGTTTGATTTATTTTAATTTATTTTCGCAATACTTATGCATTCTCTGCGTGCTAACAAGGCCGACCTGATTTTTAAGTATTTGAGGCTTCTGTTTTCTTTTTGCAAGAAACACCATGAACTTGATATCTCTATGGCATTTGATTCTGTATAAGCAAGTTTACAATATCAGTATGAGAAATCTGCTGCAAGTAACTTGGCTTGAATAAAAGAAAAATACAAAAATATGAAATACGCAGATTGTCAGTATTCCTGATTGTGTGGGTACCATGTTATCAATGCTCGATAAATACACTTAATTTCGTATCAGAAATCTATAGACAATGACCTGCTTTAGCTGAAATACACCAAATGGTTGTATTCTCAGTCAGCTTGGCTTGCATGCTTAGTATTATGAAATTGCAGTGTGTACGATGCGTTATGTCTGATATGATCTCATGTTGTGATCTTTCTCACCAAAAACAAAATAAAGAGTTTAATTCTATATTGCATTTATGTTGTTGAGTTTCGGTGAACTTTCGATCTCAATTTCCGTGTAAAATCACTAGATCGGGACAAATCATGTTTTCAATCTTGAAAATGCGTGAGCGGTAGATCGTCTACTTAGTCATAATGAAATCTTTGTTAAACGAGGATGACACAATGAGTAAATACAAAAGTATTTGTATTAGACCATAGAGAAACACCACAGAGTTCACATACAAGATATGACCAAGAAAACTTAAGCTCTACTAAATATAACACAAGACAACTTTATATACTAGCCAAACCCCGACTGTCCGAACCTCAGGTTTGGACAAGGTTCGCCTGGTCCGAACCTAGAGTTCGCCTAGGGTTCGGCTAGAACCAATCTTGCACCATCTTATCTTGTACTCGATGCTTCACATGACGATTAGGAACCATGTATCAAGAAACTCCCCCTCAGCATGTGCAGTATCAACTTCTTCATTAAACTTGTATCTTGTATCTTTAATCAAACTCTCCCTCACTTGACGATGAGTTCAATATTGTATACTTGATATTGCATCATGTGTAAACTCTTTATCAGCAATCTTCAGAAGACTTGAAGTTGTGATGTTCTCTTTCCACTTAGAAACCTGCCAACATAAATAATCTTGGTGCAAAACGTCTCTTTGAGACTCTAAGATATCATGATTTTGAAATTGATTTCGTACTCCGTGTTGATCAATCAAAAAGAAATAAGAAACAAAATCTTTTTGAAACTAGAAACTTTATATCAAAACACACCTAAAATCTTTTTGATATTTTCTGATATAAAATGTAAATGCAATACAGAATCAGACACTATTTTTGTCTTTTGTGAGAAAGATCACAACTTGGGATCATATTGGTCTTAACATGCTGAACTACATTTCAATTTCGATTATTGTAACACATAAGCCGACTGCAGATATAATGAAAAACCGAGGTGGTGACCAAATACCTTGGTTGCGGAAGCGGATCAAGTCTTTTGTGTAACTCGTTTTTGTAGAAACAAATGAACACCCGGATATGAGCACGATGGTGTTTGAGAAGTGATGATGATGATGAGCAAAGCTAGTATAAACATGATAGATGAAGAACAAGATAGATAGATAAACAAGGTGGAATGATAGATAAATAAGATAACCGAAAGATTACATTTTACCTACCCCACGCATTCCCGAGTATCATGAACTTACTAGGTGAGTTCATGAACCCTTACAAGCTTCAAAAAACCATGACTAACTCTCTCTCACTAGACATGCATCATCAAGTCTTTCACAATGAAAGACTTACTATATATACTACAAGACTCACTAAGGGCATAATAGTAAAATACTAATTAGTGATAATATTTAAACAATAAATAATATTCACTAGAGCCTCTTCTTTGTTGAATCGTGTTGACTTGATTTGTCATGTTCTTCACCGTGTTGTAGGACGGTATATAATAAGTGGTCGTTGAATATTGATCATATCTATCCAAATCTTGTTGGCTCGGTATCTCGATTCCCAACAATCTCCCCCTATTTGGTAGAAGGAATATTCAACACTTCTAATATTGATTCTTGTATTCTTGCAACTTGATTTTGAGATAATCTTCATGTAGTTTCAAGTCTTTTATTCTTCAATTCTCGTTTGTGAAGCTCCCCCTATAATAAACATTCTTCTAGCCCCAAACCATAGGCTATAATGCATAGTGTGTTTACAAACTTCAACACAATGGCAAGTTACTTGAGGACTAAGTCATAACTCAAGGTACCAATATTGTTGAAATTAAACAAGATAAAGGATCTATGAAAAACTCGAGAATTAACTCCACAATTCAACCATCTTGAAATACTTGGCCGAATACCAAATCAATGCTTCGCACGAAGATAAACCACTTCTTTTTGTGCTAATAATCTTGCCTTTGATTTTTACCGCAATGGCAATGTCACAACTGTTACGGCTTGAGGACTCTTCGAAGATTAAAAATCACGTTGCTTTCTTTTGCTAAAATCATTGCAAAAAGTCTCATCATATTATCACATCTTCTCCCCCCTAGACTTTTGCTTCTCGTAGCAAAATAAATAAGCATGTTGTTGTAAGCAAACACATTCAAGTAGCATATCACAAATAAAGATCAGCCTTGCAATATCAACCGGTTAATCTTCATAATCTAACCAATAGTAAACCCCGTTCGTCTTCAACATATCAACCCAAACTTGTGCACAACTTCCATAACCAATGCACCTCATAGCACGTCTGCCGTTTGAAGTAATCTTGATATAAAAGTATAGTTGTAGGTGTACCTGAAATGTTTGATGAATATCGGGTTCTCGAGAATAATAAAAGTGTTGGAAAAGTGAAGTGGTTGATGTGGATCCTCATGGCTGCGATTTGGTTGCTACTGTGTTGACAACAAAAATAATAATAATAACAGCAGCCCAATCTGTCTTCATTTTCTCTAGCCCAACTCCTTTAAATCTTTTAACAGCCCAATAAAAAAGATAACCAAGCCCAATCGATTATCAGCCCATTCCTTTATTAAAGAAGGAAACCCCGGCTGACATGGGAGGCTGAAAAAATATGGACGAGCGTACCGAAAACTTTTCTCTTCATCTCTGTCGACAAGCATCAACGACCGGCGGCCTGATAGGCGTATTCCGGCGGCCCTGTAGTGCGAGCAGAAACGAACTCCGGCGACCAGAACTTTGAACAAAGGAAAATATCGGCGGACTAGAGCATCACTGGCGATCTGAACGACATCATAAACTTTTCCGGTTCAAGTTCGTGGTTTCCGGTTGAAGGTGGAACTTCCTTTTCAGTTTCTGGTTGAAGCTCATGAGATCCGGTTGAAGTTCTCCGCTTGAAACCTTTTTCCGGTTGATCACGATTTTCAGGTTCAAGGTTGTTTTTTCCGGTTGAAATCTTCAGTTCCGGTTGAACTTCATCGAGAGTTCCGGTTGAACTCTGAGATCCGGTTGAACTTCATCGAGAGTTTCGGTTGAACTCAGAATTCCTTTTGAAGTTCCATATTTCCAGTGGAGTCACGTTTTTCCGGTTGGACTTCAATTCCGGTTCACTATTGTTTTTCTGTTTCAGCGATTTTCCGTTTGAACAATGTAATTCCGGCTGAGGTGGTTGCGCCGGAACCAGGCTAAGCGGATCTGGTTTTCCGGTCATCACCGTCGACGTCCGGTTGATATGGCCCGGACCAGGTTCGTTTTTCTTCCTTTCCGATAACACACAGTAGCACTGATTCACTTTCTTTTCTTCTTTCAGGTTTAACAGAAACCCTAGACTTGACATGTCGTTGTCAACAATCTTCTTCACGTTATACTCTTCGAACTGTTAACCCTAAAACGAACCGCTGTTACTTTCGTCTTCTTCGTGGGTAACCCTAATGTCGTCACCCATAACCCAGTTTCCTTTATGTCGACCATTATCAAACACAAACATGATTTCAAGCTGCAGTCTCGCATATATCAGTTTGTTTTGCATTCCATCGATCTTCAATATTGACCTGCAACTCACTCATTTTTCTCCTGTATATTGTTCCTCATTTTGAAGAGAGAAAGAGAGTATGGTTAACATTGCAAAAAGTGAATGTGGGGTTAAGACATGTAGGTGGCTTGTGACAGAAAAAGAAGTTTGATAAAGGATAACTTTACCTTTTGTGGAATTCAAGAAAAGTAAAAAGCTTTAAAGCAAATTGAGTTTGACACACAATCTTTTGACTTTAACCAAATATAGGTAGATAACCTTTTGTTATAAAAGTCAAAAAGATAAAAATGGTAAAGTGGACAGAAATTTTTAAGTCTCGAAGATACAAAGCATGTGCAAAAGATTCTCTATTTTTGTTTTCTTTTAAAATTAATGCAAATATGATTTAATATGTGAGAACAAAACAACAGTAAGTTATGAAGATCTGGGTATGGATTTTGAAGGAATATGTAATCAAAAACCCACTTTGTATATAACAAAGTTAAACACAAGAACCCAAACGAATTTCTTCAAAAACTTAAGAATATTTGAATAAATAGATCTTGACTGTTCTATATAAGAAAAATTCAAAGACCTTTTTCCAACTTTAAACTCAGGCTGAATCATACTCATAACATCTGGATATGTTAAAGCATTGATTATATTTGCATTGATCAGTGTACCCCACACTATTAGACATACTCAGATATGCTCTGCTTATAAGATTTTGTGATTTCACTTGTGATTTATCACATAATAATTTGCATTCATGATATAGTCAATTGTGTTCCATGCAAAAAGAAATAAGAACATTAAATCGTCTACCTTAAGGTTGATCTTTCGATACGCAAATAAGGCCTCGGATTTAACAAAATAATAAAATAAAACAAGTTGAAATTGTATAACCCAACAACAATCAGGTCGGTACTCCCGTACACGTAGAGAAAGTCCGATGAGTTATACGAAACACAAATGAAAATAAAGCAGAACGTTAAATGAACAACGATCAGGTCGATCTTTCGATACGCAGAGAAAGTCCGATCGTCTGACAAAATAAAGAAAATCAAACAAGTTAAAATCTTTGCAAAATGAACACATGTATACATAGTATAGTGACTTCTCATTTTATTTTTCACATACCTTTTTCTTGATATATCTTAAGATACGCATCAAGATATTGTCCACTAGGTCAAGCATCAGATTTACTGTGTATCACATTTGAATACTTTCTGATTTGCTGAGCCTACTGAAAGTGCGTGAACGTGTGGATCTTCTACTTAGTCGTAATGAAATCAATGTAATACGAGATGAAACACAAAGAGTAAATACTAGTGACTTGTATTAACCACAGAGATAACCACAGAGTACACTCAGAGAATATGACACTCAAGCTTAGACTGTTTTCGTTACTGAATACAATACATGACACACATATTTATAGGGCTGAAATACAGGTTCGGCCACACGTTCGGCCATGTCCGAACTCCAGGTTCGGCCTGAGTTCGGACCTCAGCAATCTTGTGTGAATCCGTCTTGTATTCGATACTTCACATGACGATCAAGGACCATGTATCAACAAACTCCCCCTTGGCATGTGCAGTATCATATTCTCTATTCAAACTTGTATCATGTATCTTCAATCAAACTCTTCCTCTACGTTGACAATGAGTTCAATCTTGAATACTTGATATTGCATCGTGTGTAATCTCTTTATCAACAATCTTCAGAAGACTTGAAGTTGTGATGCTCTCTTCCCACTTAGAAACCTGCCAACATAAATAATCTTGGTGCAAAATGTCTCTTCGAGACTCCAAGATATTTTGATTTTGAAAACTTAATTTTGTATTTAGTGTTGATCAATCGAAAACAAATCAGAAATAAAATCTGTAACATCCCAAAATTCATAGATACATGATATATATATTAAATACGTGTTTATATTATAAATACGTAAGCTTGATTGATAAATATGGTAAGACTATACATTAGATAGGTTGCATGTGTTAGAAATATGCATTTGATAGCCAATGTGATGAATTGCGCATAAATGAATGTGTTAAACATGAGAGAAAGTAAAATAAGATGAATAATGTGTTTATATGAATAACATGTTGATACATGAATCATTTGATGGATGTATACATGTAGATACGTGTGATAATAGCTAACAGAAAAGTAAAAGGGCTAAAAGCGTAATTATTGTAAAGATATAAACATATACAAGTATTATACGTATTTATATTCATTATAAGTATTTTGAGACTTAGAAATTAGTAAAAATATATACTAATATGATTTATAACATAAAATGATAAGTATTGTGAAGTTTGAAGAACTAAAACGTAATTTAGCAATTAATAAAGAAAATATATATAAATGTATATATATGTTATCGTACGAATCCCGAGCCTTAGAAACCTTATAAATTATTAGAAATATGCCCCCTAATGTTTTGGTACATAAAATAATAAAAGAATAAAAGTTCAGGGGGTAAAAAAGTGCATTTGTTAAGAGTTCGAGGGCCAAAAGTGTAAAATACAAACCTGGCCGGAAATAGGGTGGCTCGCGTATCGCGAGCCATGGTACTCTTACCTACGCGATACGCGACGGGGGGCTGAAGGCAGATTTTGATTCAGGCCAGAAAACAGCCACGTTTTCTTACCTTTCTCTGCACGATTCGAGCTCCACACGTCAAATTGAAGTAGCTAGTCACCCCTATACGTGTTAAGGGACCTGGACGCCGCTAATGGGTATAAATAGAGGTCGAACTCGGCCTTATATCCTCACAATTTCATCAAAACATCACCTAAAAACCCTCTTTCGGACCCAGAACTTCATCCATCGATTGCGAGCAAACGGAGAGGAATTAAGAGTTGAATTTCTGCAGTCAAGCTTCTTATGGTATGATCTAAAATAACCTCTTTCAGTTTTGGTTAATTCAATTTCTAAGTATGGTTTCTAGAAATGTGTTAAAATTAGGGTTCTTGAGCTTGTTTTGACGAAATCAGGTGATCGGGTGGGAATTAGGGTCTGAATTTTTGTAGGTAATCATAAAATGATGTATTATAAGAAAGCCCTAAGTTTATTTCACAATTGGAAAAGGTTTGGTAAAGGTTTTATTAACGGGTCAAAATTAGGGTTTTCATAACGTTACTCTGCCCAAATTGACTAAACAATGTTGAACTAAGCTTAGATCTTTTAAAGGATATTATAAAATGTTATAATGGATAACACCCTAAGTTGGTTTGAATTAAAAATGAGTTTTGATTATAAAACGAGAAATTCATGAAATTAGGGTTTCTAAATAAGAATAATTATTCTAAAATAATCCGGAGGGTATGGGGACTTAGTTTTTGGTCTTATAACATGTTTATATATATAATGAGTATATATGAGTTTAAGATGAATAAATGATAAAGTATTAAAGATACCGAGTTAATCGGATATTAGAGGTTCGCACGGACCGGAAGGGTAGGCACCTGTACACTGGGGTTTCTGGCAATAGCGGGGGTGTCGCCATCCCATCTGGGCAATGGCATCCCAACACTGGGCGATCCCGGAGTGAGTGTCTACTTATAGGAATGCGCGTCTTCATAATTATCAATAAAAAAGGTTATTATGCCTATAAGGGCATTTTGGTCATTTTGACCTTAAAAGAGATAAACCCTAATAAAGTATTATTAGGATAATAAGATATAGGTATTATTTATAATAACTTTGCATTAATGCTATCCGATACGCGATTAGGTTAATTGTGGACCATAACGGAGGTTCTGTCTGAATAACTGATTAAAGATATCAGGTGAGTTCTATGAGCCCACTTTTAAATGTTTTAAATATTTTAAATGTTTTCGGGCTAGTATACATACAATACTTGTGAACATATATTCAAGATAATTGTGACTTGATATATACGTGTTATATGATGAAATTGTTATTAAATTGCTTATACGTGTTATGCAATTATGTTGATTATAATGTGATGTGTATATACTTGCTTTGAAATTAAGTAGCCAAGTGACTAGGGAGTTGTTAGTAAACATTTAGTGAATATGTATGATTATATGAGAACAAGTGATGCATTTGCTTATATTAATATGTGGTGGATACGCCACTGGTACATCCTATATATATACATAGTAGTATAAGTTTACCCGGTATATTGGAAGTGTGGAGGATACGCCGCTGGTACATCCTGTATACATACACTAACAGTAAATTGGGGGATGTCCATTTGTTGCAGTATATGAATGCCTTATCACTGTTTAATAACAAACCTAAAGCATCTGGTTATTTAACTAGGAGTAGGTAATGTATACGATCGGATAATGAGTCATTAAGATGAGAAAATGACCTAATAGAGATAAAGCATGAGTTGCTACTAGAACCTAATAGAGTTGAAGCATGAGTTGCTAATATGACTTATTAGAGTTAGAGAATGTGTTGCTACTAAAGACGAAGGGTCGCTGCTTCCCCATAGTGGTGGCTTAGGGAACCGTGTACGGACGGAGCGGCAGTCGGACATCGCAAAAGCTATCTTACGAAAAAGGTAGGATGACGATTGCAGTGGCGGGCGAACCTTTCGAAGGAGATGAAGAATGAGGAGACGCTGCTTCCCCATAGTGGTGTCTTAGGGAACCGTGTACGGACGGAGCTGCATTGGGCCGTTGTAATAACTATCCTTCGAGATGGGACGGAGTGTGCAGTGGCGGGCGGACTCTTCATGGAGAACCAAATTAGTTGGTTGAATATAGTGACCTAGAAGTTTAGCCTAGGGTCATGGTTAAGAAAATAAGATATATTATCATACTAAATACGTGTTAGAATTTACATGTGATTTATAAATATGTTGTGAAAACCAGGTAAACACCTTAACGGTTTTGAACTAAACGGTAGAACTCACCAGCGTAAGCTGACTTTTTAAAAGTATGTATGCTAGGTTCTGCAGAGACGTTTAGAAGTAAAGGCACGGATCTTGTAAGGACGGGATAATCGGGAAAGCTATCAAGGAAGGATTTCTGGCAAGCTGGCTTAGTTATAGATTTCGTATTCATAATTAGTTATAATTATGTACAATATCTCTCTTACTGTAGTACTTGGCTTATATAAATAAAAGTTTTAAATTTCCGCTGCTTAATATCTCTGTTGATATCTTGTGTTCATGAGTAAATCCGATTCGTGACCCCTCCTAGTGCCAAGTCTGGGAGTGGGCGTCACAAGTTGGTATCAGAGCCTTGGTTTAAGAGATTTAGGTACAAGCACGGTACCTAGACTTAAACTAGGACTCTGGGTAAAGTAAGTTGAGATAGGAAATATAAATGCCAGCCAGGATAGCTTGTGCCAGTAAGGATAAACACATGAGGAACATAATAGGTAGGACTTATGATATTTGGATATGGAAAATACACGATTGCAATTAGCTACTGCAATTGGGTATTCGCCATATAAACAAATTCCAAGTACTAACTATTATGTGGCCAAATGCGGGGTAGGTTAGATAATAACGAAATATCTGGTTAGTAACGCGAAGAAGAGCCGAAGGAGATTTTAACTTAGAACATCGACGAGAACGAAGAAGTAAGTGTGGACACTAAGGATAAGTGCGGTGAAAAGTAACTGGGTTTTGAACACATCATAATTATAAGTGCACGTATAATTATCATGAATTCAAAATTTGGAGACTCTATATCACATCACACAAGTTCTGAAATGTCACCTTAAGCAAGGCACCCGAAGACACGATGAAGAAAGACGAAATCACGGTAAAAGTTGCTATGGCAAGAGTTGTGGAAACAACGTTCCAAGCTACGTTGCTATCTACAGAAGACCATAGGAATTCACTATAGGCAATAGGCCGGAAGCAGTTGAAGTTAGGAATAGTTCAAGAAGAATGGCGGAGGCTACCATAAGATGGATCAAGAATCAACGGTGAGCTTAGGAAGCACGAGTACAAGGAGAATCAATTCAAGAATGCAAGGACGGGAACGACCAGCTACTCTAGGTATAGGCCAAGAAGAACTTACAACCTAGAAGGTGTTATACTTCAACAAATGGCGGGAAGAATCCATATGATGACCAGACAAGCTACATGAGCACAAAATAGGAGAAGCATTGTCAAGGAATCACCGTAATCAAGCTACCTTGGATAACTTAGACTTACGTCTTCCTTAGGACAATTCCAAATCAACAAGCTAGATGATCCCAAGACAAATGATGATACGCGGATGAGCCTGACGATTCAAAATTTGTAGCAATGGCGTTTACACTCAAAGGATGGAGGCATTATACGAGATTATGCAATAGAGGTCTAACTGGTTTATTAGATAAGTAACATATATTAGGACGTGCAGTATGGAACCGGACGTTTGGCGTACGCAAAGGCGGAGCGGAGTATTAGAAGTCCCACGGAGACGCATCTTCCAGAACAATTGTAGCAGTCCAGGAAGAAGTCCCACGAGTAGACAAGTCGGAATGAGAAGGAAGCTCGAAACGAAATAGTTCGAACTCGATAGATATGTAGGTAAGATTTCGTATTTACCTAGGAAGGAAAAAGGCGAGGTGAGAGATTTCTACCTTGAGTTGATTACGGGTTAAACAGGTTTCGAGGACGAAACCTTGTTTAAGGGGGGTAGAGTTGTAACATCCCAAAATTCATAGATACATGATATATATATTAAATACGTGTTTATATTATAAATACGTAAGCTTGATTGATAAATATGGTAAGACTATACATTGGATAGGTTGCATGTGTTAGAAATATGCATTTGATAGCCAATGTGATGAATTGCGCATAAATGAATGTGTTAAACATGAGAGAAAGTAAAATAAGATGAATAATGTGTTTATATGAATAACATGTTGATACATGAATCATTTGATGGATGTATACATGTAGATACGTGTGATAATAGCTAACAGAAAAGTAAAAGGGCTAAAAGCGTAATTATTGTAAAGATATAAACATATACAAGTATTATACATATTTATATTCATTATAAGTATTTTGAGACTTAGAAATTAGTAAAAATATATACTAATATGATTTATAACATAAAATGATAAGTATTGTGAAGTTTGAAGAACTAAAACGTAATTTAGCAATTAATAAAGAAAATATATATAAATGTATATATATGTTATCGTACGAATCCCGAGCCTTAGAAACCTTATAAATTATTAGAAATATGCCCCCTAATGTTTTGGTACATAAAATAATAAAAGAATAAAAGTTCAGGGGGTAAAAAAGTGCATTTGTTAAGAGTTCGAGGGCCAAAAGTGTAAAATACAAACCTGGCCGGAAATAGGGTAGCTCGCGTATCGCGAGCCACGGTACTCTTACCTACGCGATACGCGACGGGGGGCTGAAGGCAGATTTTGATTCAGGCCAGAAAACAGCCACGTTTTCTTACCTTTCTCTGCACGATTCGAGCTCCACACGTCAAATTGAAGTAGCTAGTCACCCCTATACGTGTTAAGGGACCTGGACGCCGCTAATGGGTATAAATAGAGGTCGAACTCGGCCTTATATCCTCACAATTTCATCAAAACATCACCTAAAAACCCTCTTTCGGACCCAGAACTTCATCCATCGATTGCGAGCAAACGGAGAGGAATTAAGAGTTGAATTTCTGCAGTCAAGCTTCTTATGGTATGATCTAAAATAACCACTTTCAGTTTTGGTTAATTCAATTTCTAAGTATGGTTTCTAGAAATGTGTTAAAATTAGGGTTCTTGAGCTTGTTTTGACGAAATCAGGTGATCGGGTGGGAATTAGGGTCTGAATTTTTGTAGGTAATCATAAAATGATGTATTATAAGAAAGCCCTAAGTTTATTTCACAATTGGAAAAGGTTTGGTAAAGGTTTTATTAACGGGTCAAAATTAGGGTTTTCATAACGTTACTCTGCCCAAATTGACTAAACAATGTTGAACTAAGCTTAGATCTTTTAAAGGATATTATAAAATGTTATAATGGATAACACCCTAAGTTGGTTTGAATTAAAAATGAGTTTTGATTATAAAACGAGAAATTCATGAAATTAGGGTTTCTAAATATGAATAATTAATCTAAAATAATCCGGAGGGTATGGGGACTTAGTTTTTGGTCTTATAACATGTTTATATATATAATGAGTATATATGAGTTTAAGATGAATAAATGATAAAGTATTAAAGATACCGAGTTAATCGGATATTAGAGGTTCGCGCGGACCGGAAGGGTAGGCAGGTGTACACTGGGGTTTCTGGCAATAGCGGGGGTGTCGCCATCCCATCTGGGCAATGGCATCCCAACACTGGGCGATCCCGGAGTGAGTGTCTACTTATAGGAATGCGCGTCTTCATAATTATCAATAAAAAAGGTTATTATGCCTATAAGGGCATTTTGGTCATTTTGACCTTAAAAGAGATAAACCCTAATAAAGTATTATTAGGATAATAAGATATAGGTATTATTTATAATAACTTTGCATTAATGCTATCCGATACGCGATTAGGTTAATTGTGGACCATAACGGAGGTTCTGTCTGAATAACTGATTAAAGATATCAGGTGAGTTCTATGAGCCCACTTTTAAATGTTTTAAATATTTTAAATGTTTTCGGGCTAGTATACATACAATACTTGTGAACATATATTCAAGATAATTGTGACTTGATATATACGTGTTATATGATGAAATTGTTATTAAATTGCTTATACGTGTTATGCAATTATGTTGATTATAATGTGATGTGTATATACTTGCTTTGAAATTAAGTAGCCAAGTGACTAGGGAGTTGTTAGTAAACATTTAGTGAATATGTATGATTATATGAGAACAAGTGATGCATTTGCTTATATTAATATGTGGTGGATACGCCACTGGTACATCCTATATATATACATAGTAGTATAAGTTTACCCGGTATATTGGAAGTGTGGAGGATACGCCGCTGGTACATCCTGTATACATACACTAACAGTAAATTGGGGGATGTCCATTTGTTGCAGTATATGAATGCCTTATCACTGTTTAATAACAAACCTAAAGCATCTGGTTATTTAACTAGGAGTAGGTAATGTATACGATCGGATAATGAGTCATTAAGATGAGAAAATGACCTAATAGAGATAAAGCATGAGTTGCTACTAGAACCTAATAGAGTTGAAGCATGAGTTGCTAATATGACTTATTAGAGTTAGAGAATGTGTTGCTACTAAAGACGAAGGGTCGCTGCTTCCCCATAGTGGTGGCTTAGGGAACCGTGTACGGACGGAGCGGCAGTCGGACATCGCAAAAGCTATCTTACGAAAAAGGTAGGATGACGATTGCAGTGGCGGGCGAACCTTTCGAAGGAGATGAAGAATGAGGAGACGCTGCTTCCCCATAGTGGTGTCTTAGGGAACCGTGTACGGACGGAGCTGCATTGGGCCGTTGTAATAACTATCCTTCGAGATGGGACGGAGTGTGCAGTGGCGGGCGGACTCTTCATGGAGAACCAAATTAGTTGGTTGAATATAGTGACCTAGAAGTTTAGCCTAGGGTCATGGTTAAGAAAATAAGATATATTATCATACTAAATACGTGTTAGAATTTACATGTGATTTATAAATATGTTGTGAAAACCAGGTAAACACCTTAACGGTTTTGAACTAAACGGTAGAACTCACCAGCGTAAGCTGACTTTTTAAAAGTATGTATGCTAGGTTCTGCAGAGACGTTTAGAAGTAAAGGCACGGATCTTGTAAGGACGGGATAATCGGGAAAGCTATCAAGGAAGGATTTCTGGCAAGCTGGCTTAGTTATAGATTTCGTATTCATAATTAGTTATAATTATGTACAATATCTCTCTTACTGTAGTACTTGGCTTATATAAATAAAAGTTTTAAATTTCCGCTGCTTAATATCTCTGTTGATATCTTGTGTTCATGAGTAAATCCGATTCGTGACCCCTCCTAGTGCCAAGTCTGGGAGTGGGCGTCACAAAATCTTTTTGACTTTTAGAAACTTTATATCAAAACATGCCTAAAATATTTTTGGTATTTTCCGATAAGGAAAAATAAAACAATACCGAATTAGACACTATTTTTGTCTTTTGTGAGAAAGATCACATCTTGGGATCATATTTAGCATAACATGCTGAACTACATTTTAATTTCAATTATTGTAGCACATAAGCCATGCCGATTGCAGATATAATTTGTCCAACTTTAAACTCTGGCACAATCATACTCATAACATCTGGATATGTAAAGGTATTGATTAAATTTGCATTGACCAGTGTACCCCACACTATCAGACATACTCAGCTATGCTTTTGCTTATCACATTTTGTGATTTCATTTATGATGTTAATCACATAATGATTGTAACCATGATATAGTCAACTGTGTTCCATGCAAAAATAAATAAGAACGTTAAATCGTCTACCTTAAGGTCGATCTTTCGATACGCAGATAAGGCCTCGGATTTAACAAAATAAGAAAATAAAACAAGTTGAAGTTGTATAACTCAACAACAATCAGGTCGGTACTCCCGTACACGTAGAGAAAGTTCGATGAGTTATACGAAACACCAAAGAAAATAAAGCAGAACGTCAAACAAACAACGATCAGGTCGGTCTTTCGACACGTAGAGAAAGTCCAATCGTTTGACAAAATAAAGAAAAACAAACAAGTTTAAATCTTTGCAAAATGATCACATGTATACACAGTGACTTCGCATTTTATTTTTCACATATCTTTATCTTGATATATCATGAGATATGTATCAAGATGTTGTCCACTAGGTCAAGCATCAGATTTAGTGTATATCACATTTGTATACTTTCTGATTTGTTGAGCCTACCTTGCACATCGATCAAATGGTCTTATGGATTTTTCATATACTTTATCCATGAGTTAGACACTATCAGCCAATGTACCATCATTTCCCAATCATGTCGGATACAATTTCTCATTTTCAATGTTTTTGGATTTTTGCATTTTTCAATGTTTTTGTCTTTTTCAAATTTCTCCCCCTAAAAATGACAACTCTATTTATAGATTTTCATTTTTACGATTTGAAAAACAACACACTATTTTTGTAGTTTTACAAAAACAAACTCCCCCTCAGAATGAGACGGAATGAAAAACAAGAAAGATGATCAACCAACACGAACACTAGCAGATTAGCATTTGGAAAAAGAAAATTGATTTTGAAATTCAATTTAATTAGAAACATATATTTCACAATCAACAATTTTCCAATCACCGAAAGGTCTTCCTGAAACACCTGCTTGACACCAAATAAAACACTAGTTGCGTTGGGATCGACCCGAATCAACAGCGTCGGGTCACCCGGTGTCTTCCACAAAGTCCTTGTTGGCTTTGGAAACAACTTTTGGTTTCCAAATTTGTAAAAGTTTTAATTTTTGATCGAAACCTGAATCAGATTCAACCGACGAACTTGATTTAGACCAAGACGAGTTACGATTTGACTTAAGCTTTGGAGACCATGGTTCATCAAAAATTTGACCTTTGTTATCCACATATTTGGCAGTTTTGTGAATATATGCAGTCGTTGGACAATCAGCAGCTAGATGTCCCGGTTGACGACATACATAACAAAGTCTTTCTCTATAATTGTTAGAAAATTGTTTTGGTTTATGAAAATCAGATGAATGTTCACATTGAAAGTTATCAAAGAAACCATCAGAAGAATCATACCTAGGAGATGGACTCCTTGAAGATGAAGATCCTCCAGAATAATAAGAAAATTCCTTCTGAGATGGTAATTTCTTTATAACTTTTGCTTTAGGAACTTTGTCTGCTTTCACTGGTTTCCTTGCTTGAACCGGTTCTTCCAACACTTTGTAACCTAAACCTTTGTGTTTAGATCCTTGAATTTTTGAAGAATTGAACGAAGAACCTGAAGCAACTCTTGATTTAGCATCACTAGTAAATTTGTCTTTGATATACTTCAGCTTGTTCTTTTCAATCAAAACTTTTTCTTCTTTGGTTGTAGATGAAGAACTCGAAGCAACCTTATCAAACACTTTCTCATTTTCCAGCAATACAGACTTTGAAATAAACTTTGGAGCTTCACCCAAAGGTTTCTCCTTCCTTTTAGACTTGGACTTGTTCTTCTTGGGTGGAGTAGCAAATTTTGAATAATCATGCACCTCAGCTTTAGGATCATACGGAGCAGAAGTAACTTCACTTAAATCCACTGGTTGAGGTACCGAGTGAATATTTTCTTCCTTAGACTTCTCTGAACTCTAATCCTGCTTGTATAAGAAATTTAGCAATGTTGGTGACAAATTACAATTCTTAACTTGTCTTTTCAACTCCAAATTTTCCAATTTCAAGTCATTAATTTTCTGTTGACCTTCAAACACCTCTTGTTGTGACTTGATGAATTTTGCATTGAGATCATCAAACTCATAAGTTTGTAACTTCCGGATCTCACATTCAGCATATAATTCTTCAAGCATATTTTCTCTCTTTTACTTGTAGATCTCAACATCTTTTGTTAATACTTCATTCTTGTCTCTGTAAAGAACATTTTCATCTTGAAGCATAGAGATCTTATTTTGAAGCCTCTCAACGGTAACAGCAGTTTTAGCAATAAGAGCAGTAGCCTCTACATATTTTTGCTGAACCGGATAACTCTTCTGAAACAGATTCTCAAAATCTTGAGCTGTGTTTAACGCTTAAGCTTTGGCTTTCTCACATTCTTCAGCCAATTGAGCCTTTTCCTTCAAAACAACTTCATGAATATGAACCAACTCATAATATTTCTTTTGAAAATCCGCCAACTCTTTCTTTAACACCACAATTTTTTCAGGTGAAATTTGGAAACATTGTTCAAAACTTGCAATTTCCTTGAGCAACTTCTCACATTTATAACATTTAAATTCGTCATCTTTTGAATTCTCAGAAATCTTAGGTAATTCTTCTTGAACCAAAGATACACTTGAAGAAGTATCAGACTCAGTTAAAAAGCTTTCATCATCAACATGTTGAACAGTTAAAGCAATTGAGATTGGAGTATGATTCTTTTTAACTTCTGAATCTGCATTCCAGGCAAATCCATCTAGATGCATAAATGTATCAGTCCAATCATGAGCAAGAGTAGCAGATTTCTGATCAACCTTTTCAGTTTTATCGGATGGATGAAAAACTAAATGTGCATGTTAACCAGTCTTCAATTTCCTATCTGCAGATCTTGGACATTCTCGAGCAAAGTGACCATAAGCTGAACACTTATAACATTTTACTTTAGACTTGTCCAAACCTATCTTCCCTTCCTGATTCAATCTCTTCTTACCAGTTCTATTGAAAAATTTCTTTGTTCTATGAACCAACATAGCATACTGCCAATTTAGATCCATTTCTTCTAAATGATCATAATCAATCTGATCGTAATCTTCATCAGCTAACTCAGCATTACTCACAGCACCAGTGATAACACCAAAGTATGAAGATACCAATGCAGACATCAACGCATTATAATCATCGACAGTTTGAACAGACAATGCACTTTGAGTCGAAGAACTAGGAATTGACACAGTACAACCAGCAGATGAATAACTTGGAGTTTCAGATTTACCTGCCAGGAATGCTGTAGGGGGTGCAGAACTAAGAATATTAGTCTTTCCTGCATTCAAAGTTGAATCATTATTACCAAAATACACTGCAGGATTCTGAATTTGCTAAGGAAGTGACTTATTTACTTTTAACTCCATATCCCGAGCTTGAATTCTTTGAATCAGATCGTGAAAAGACAATCTTGGATAATCCTTATCATTAGTAATCATCATTACATAGTTTTCCCACTTCTCTGGTAGAGCTTCCATAATCTTTTCTTTCCTATCTGCTTCATCTTTTGTAAGATTTACCAACTTCATTTCACTCATTAAATGTGCAAACTTTGCAATCAGACTTGGAATCGATTCATTTTGATAATGCTTGAAGCTATCAAATTCCTTCTTTAACACCTTTTGTCGACTTTTCTTATACTGGTCATTGCCTTCACATCTCTTTTCTAGAGCATCCCACAAACTCTTTGCGGTATAATTGCTTGAAAATTGATGTAGTAAATCAGTTGGGAAGTTTCTGACTTGTTCCGATTTCATTATCATAGTTAATCATTGTTTGCATCGTTGCCTGAACCGAATTTTGAATAGCCGTGAACGCTTGAAAATCGGACATTTTTGAAAATC
>JBCNJP010000007.1:46483894-46609857 GCA_039602395.1 Deinandra increscens subsp. villosa | reverse complement strand
CGTCAACTGAGGATCGTCCTAAGAGTTGAAAGAAGAACCGGTGTCCTTGAAAATAAGTGGCCGACCGAACCAGCTGCTACTGCTAGTGATCAAGAAAAAGCGGAGTACAACGCTGAATATAGCAGATATGATGAAGTTGCTTGTTTGATGATCTCTAGTATGACTCCTGATCTTCAAAAGCAATACGAACTTCATACTCCTTATGATATGATCAGAGAATTAAAGAAGATGTATGAAAAACAAGCTGGAGTTGAGTTGTTCGACTTGGTTGTGGAACTCCACGACTTAAAAGCTTGAAGCTAGAAAATCGGTCAGTAGTCATGTGCTCAAAATGAAGAGCTACTTTGACAAATTGGAATCACTCAACTATGGATACGATCAGGCTATTGCGGTTGGCATGATTCTCAAATCTCTTACAAAGGATTATGAGGGTTTTGTGCGCAACTACAACATGTATAGTATGACTAAAACCACACCTGAGCTTCATTCCATGCTTGTTGAGTATGAGAAGACCACTCCAAAGAAAGCCACTAAAACTCCCCAAGTACTCTTGATAAAAGGGGGAAAGATCCAAAAGGCTAAACAACCGCAAAGGGCAAAGGGTCAATAATGATGGGAAATGAAAAGGTAAACAAGTTTCTTATGTTCCAAAATCCAAAAAGACCCCTCCGGCTAAAAAGGAGCATCCAGCTAAAGACCAGACTTGTCACCACTGCTCTGAAGTGGGACACTGAAAGAGGAACTATCCTGTCTACCTAGCTGAGTTGAACAAGAAGAAGAAGCAAGCTAGTGAGACTAGTACTTCGAGTATCTTCACAATTGAATTATTTTCCTTTTCTAAGCATAATTCATGGGTTTATGACACTGGATGTGGAACCCCTATCTGTAATTCGTTACAGGGACTTAGAAAAAGAAGGAAGCTGAAGCCTGGAGCTTTGTAGCTGTTTGTGGGCAATGGTCTACCAGCACCTGTTGAAGTTATATGAGAATATCATTTAGTTCTTCCTTCCGCTTTAATTCTTGTTTTAGACAATTGTCATTATGCACCTTCTATTACTAGAGGTGTCATTTCAGTTTCCTTGTTGAAAAACCATAGATTTATTAATGTTTTTAATAAATCGGTATTTCAGTTTCTAAAAATAATGTTCATTATTTTGATGCTATTCCTTGTGATGGTATTTATGAAATTGATATGCGTGGTTGTGACTCAAATAATTCAATGTATAGTATTAGTAAAATAGTCAAGACTAACTTGGACTCTACCTATCTTTGGCACTGTCGTCTTGCTCATGTAGGCAAGAACCGCATTGAAAGACTTGAACGTGAAGGAATCTTACAACCAAATGATGAATCATTTGATAGGTGAGTTTTTTTGTATTTCAGGCAAGATGACAAGGAAACCTTTTCTGCATAAACCAGAAAATGGCTAAATCACTTCTTGGACTCATTCATACTGATGTTTGTGGCCCATTTAGACATGTGTCAAGACAAGGTGCTAGCTACTTCATAACTTTCATGGATGATTTCAGTCGTTATGGTTATGTTTACTTGCTTAAACATAAACATGAAGTTTTTGAAAGATTCGACGAGTTTAAAAATGAAGTAGAAAATCAACTTCGCAAGACCATCAAGATCCTTCGTTCGGATCGTGGTGGAGAATACTTAAGCCAAGATTTTAAGGATTATCTAAAAGTATGTGGAATTGTCCAGCAACTCACTCCTCCATACGCTCCACAGCATAATGGAGTTTCTGAAAGGAGAAATCGAACCTTGCTAGAAATGGTGAGATCAATGATGAACCTTACGACTCTCCCAATTTCATTTTTGGAATATTCTTAATATGGTTCCAACCAAGAAGGTTGACAAGACACCACATGAATTGTGGCATGGAGATGTCCCTATTTTGTCTTACTTAAGAGTCTGGGGATGTGAGGCACTTGTGAAGTGTGATACACCTAACAAACTTCAACCCAGAACTACTAAGTGCATCTTTGTAGGATACCCTAAGGAAACAATGGGTTACTACTTCTATAATCCTACCGAAAACACTGTTCGAGTGGCTCAATATGCTGAGTTCTTTGAGAAGAATCTAATAGCTCAAGAGAACAGTTGGAGAATTGTAGAACTACTAGAAGATGTGTCACCTTCTGAAACTCCTAGCAATCATCAACTTGGGGGGGGGGGGATGTTCAAAGTAATGAACCTCAAGTTGATGATAGTGCGATTCCACTTCGAAGGTCCGAAAGGACTATACGTACTCGGATAGATGGATGGGTCTAATCGAATCCGAGGAACACGAATTAGGAGATCTCGATGAGCCTCCTAACTTCAATGCTGCATTATCAGATCCAGAATCTGACAAATGACTTGAAGCTGCGAATGTGGAAATGAAATACATGGAAGAAAATCAAGTCTGGAGCTTGGTTGATCTTCCACCTAATGCAAAAACCATTGGGTGTAAATGGATCTTCAAGAAGAAGACCGACATGGATGGAAATGTACACACCTATAAAGCTCGTCTCGTGGCGAAAGGTTATACTCAGCGTTTCGGCGTTGACTATGATGAGACCTTTTCTCCAGTTGCTGACATTAGAGCTATTAGGATTCTCTTAGCCATAGCTGCGTTCTATGATTTTGAGATATGGCAAATTTATGTTAAGATTACTTTCTTAAATGGTTACTAGGATGAAGAAGTCTATACGGATCAGCCTGAAGGCTTTATTGATCCAAAACATTCCAACAAAGTATGCAAGCTTCAAAGGTCCATTTATAGACTAAAGAAAGCATCAAGAAGTTGGAATAAAAGGTTTGATGAAGAAATCAAAAAGTTTGGTTTTATTCAAAATCCTGATGAGCCATGTGTATATCGCAAAGCTAGTGGGAGTAATGTTACTTTCCTTGTCATATATGTACATGACATATTGATTATAGGAAAACACATTCCAATGTTGCAAGATGTAAAATCTCATCTTGGGAAGTGTTTTGCCATGAAAGACTTGGGTGAAGCACCATTTATTCTTGGAATCAAGATCTATAGAGATAGAACTAAGTGGTTACTTGGACTAAGTCAAAGTGCTTATATTAATAAGATCTTGAAACGATTCAAGATGGAGAAGTCTAAGCGTGGTCTTGTACCAACGCAGGAAGGACTTGGTCTATCGGTCAAACAAGGAGCTTCTACACCTAATGAGGTGAATCATATGCAAAGAGTTCCTTATGCTTCGGCTGTAGGATCTATAATGTATGTAGTGAGATGCACTAGACCTAATGTAGTGTTTGCGCAAAATATCGTTAGCCGGTTCCAACAGAATCCAGGTGAAATTCACCGGTGTAGAAACACGATACGATCTTACTACTGCATGATTTGGTAATCGGATAGCAACGAGAAGGTAAATAAAGCTTTGCTTTATTGATTCACAAAGAATTACAATGTAGAGAGAGAAACACACTCAGTTTACACACAGTTAAGATGTTGCAAATGACAGAACTGGCTAACTCTCTCTAACACGGACTATTTATAGTCACTTAGTCACAGGCCAGCGGACCACCAGCGGACCATCTGGTACGCTGTACCAACTGGTCCGACGGACCATGTGGCCCGGCCAGATGACTATCTGACTCACACAGATGCTCTTGTCTAGATACAATACACGAGACACAACGTTAGCATAGGAATATGCTTCTACAGACTCCCCCTTAACGTGTAGTGTATCTATATTCTAACTAAACTTCAATCTTCAATCTTCAACATTGCTGCATCCGATCTTTAACTTGAAATCTAGTCAGAAAAAGAGCTTGCATGGCTGGATCAGTCTTGAACAAACTTTGAATTTCAAGATCCACTTGTGAAAGATATAACATACTCCCCCTTTCACCATGCTTGAGTCTTACCACACAGAAAACCTGCAATTTCAGAAGACAGAAACGCAGTTTCTTTTTTCTTTTGAAAATTAATTTAATCTTGGCGCAAAACTTCTCTTCGAGAATCCAAGATGTAGATTTGAAATTTTTTATTTCGTATCTTGTATCGATCGGTCGAAAACAAATAAGAAATAAAATCTTTTTAGCTTTTTGAAACTTTATATCAAAACACACCGAAAATCTTTTTGAATTTTTCAGATATGAAACATAAATGCAATACAGAAATGAAATACTGAATCACATACTATTTTTGTATTTTGCGAGAAAGATCACAACTTGGGATCATATTGGACATAACATGCTGAACTATACTTCAATTTCAATTACTTCAGCACACAAGTCATGTCGATTACTGGTATAATTTGTCCATTCTAAACTCAGGCACAATCATACTCATAACATCTAGATATGTTATTGAATTGATTAGGTTTGCATTGACTAGTGTACCCCACACTATCAGACATACTCAGATATGTTTTTGCTTTTTATATCACACTTTGTGATTTCATTTGTGATTTAATCACATAATGATTGTATTCATGATTCAGTCAACTGTGTTCCATGCAAAAAGAAATAAGAATGTTAAATCGTCTACCTTAAGGTCGATCTTTCGATACGCAGATAAGGCCTCGGATTTAACAAAATAAGAAAATAAAACAAGTTGAAATTGTATAACTCAACAACAATCAGGTCGGTACTCCCGTACACGCAGAGAAAGTCCGATGAGTTATACGAAACACCAAAGAAAATAAAGCAGAACGTCAAACGAACAACAATCAGGTCGATCTTTCGTTACGCAAAGAAAGTCCGATCGTTTGACAAAATAAAGAAAATCAAACAAGTTTAAATCTTTGCAAAATGAACAGATGTATACACAGTGACTTCTCATTTTCTTTTTCACATATCTTTTCTTGATATATCATGAGATATGCATCAAGATGTTGTCTACTTGGTCAAGCATTAATATTTACTGTTTATCACATCTGAATACTTTCTGAATCAATGCCGAGCCTACCAAGTACATCAAACAATGATCTTATGGCTTTTTCATCTATTTTATCCATGTGTCAGACACGTAAGCCAATGTACCATCATTTCCAAATCATGTCGGATACAATTTCTCATTTTTCAATATTTTTGTATTTTTCTATTTTTCGATGTTTTTGTATTTTTCATTTTCTCCCCCTTAAAATGAAAACTCTATTTTTGGATATTCATTTTAACAAAAAAACAAAAACACAAAGACACTATTTTTGGTTTTTCAATTTTCTCCCCCTAAACTACAAACAAAAAGCATGAAAGAAAGAAAATTGACCAATCGATACTGATACCTGTCAGGTTTAGCTTTCAGAAAATTTCAGTGTTGAAATATGATATCACATATAATTTAAGTTCAAAAACGCAGAATACTCCTCCATCAGCAGCTGTGTAATCACCAACGGGTCTTCTAGGAATACCTGCACACTGGTTATAAAGATTAGTACGCAAATGACCCGAAGCACACAGCTTCTGGTCGACCAGTGTCTTCTGTAAAATCAGTTGCAGCTTGGCTGACCACCTTAGGTCGCCACTGCATCTTTGCAGGTGCAGTTTTTACAGAAACATCATCTTGGGATGAATCACCAACACTAGACTCACTTTTGAAAACTGAATACTTTTTTATTTAAAATGTGATGTTGGTGAGTCAGTAAAAATTCTGCCGGATTCATCAATTATCGTGGCAGTTTTTTCAGAAAATTTTCTTTTAACAGTGACAGGACAATCCTGTGCTATATGTCCCTTTTGGCGACATTGATAGCACAAACGATATGATCGTTTAAATTGTGACTTGTCCTGAACTGGATGACATTTATCAGAAAATTCAGACTCATCAGAAATATCATCAAAAACCTGAAATCGGTTAGAATGTACCCATTGCGAAGTAGGACTCTGAGGTGTAGCATTAGAACTAGATGAAGAAGATTCGTTCGGTGAACTTGCAGATGAAACTTTCTTCTTTTGCTTCCCTCCAAATCCTTTCTCCATTGTTGAAATGAATACTTGAGCTAGATGATATATTTGCTCCAAGTTTGTATCCTTCTTTACCTTCTGAACCTTCTTTGGCATGTTCTGCTGCTTTGTAACATTCTTGCCTTGACTACCCAATCCAGATTGTTTGTAACCAGGTAGTTTGGATACATTTATTGTAGACCCTGAAGAACCAGATTTAGCAGCCTTTGTAAATTTAGCTTTAATGCCTTTCAAATTGTTTTCTTCAACCAACTTAGCATCCACTTCTGCTTCATTCAACTTCTTTTCATTCTTTTCAACTTTTTCGCCATCAGACATATCTTTGCCAAAAACACCACCTTCACTTGAAACAAATTTAACAAACATAGGTGTATCAGATGTTGCAGAGGTTACCTTTTTGTTGCAAATTTTGGAATTCTTCGCCTCTAGTTTCTCAGATACAAATTCAGAATAATATTGTTTTACAACTGGAGTGCTTAAATCAACAACAGACTCTGTTTGAATCACTGGATGAGGAATTTGATTAAAATCATCACCTCCAAATACCTTCTTGAAGTTGTCGTCTTGACACAAATAACTTGTAAAAGAATTAGAATTCTTCAAGTTATGCAATTGACGATTGAGATCCAGAATTTGAACATTCAAATCAGATATGGTTTTGTGAGATTCTGCAACAACTTTCTCTGAACGTATCAATTTCTCAGATGTGTTGTTAACTAATGATTTTTCTCTTCTCAAACCATCATGAGCAACATGCACTTCTTTGGTAATTTTATCCACTCTTTCCTTAAATATCTCAATATTCCTTGTTAATAAAGTTTTGTCTTTCTTCAAAGAAGTGATTGTATCCTGCAATTCAGACTGAACAATCTGATATTGAGTTCTATCAGCAGTAATTTCATCCAATGCCTTCTGAAGTTCATCATTTGATGTTTGAAGTACTTCAACCTTTTTGACAGATTTTTGAAATAACTGTTCAAAATCTTCACTAACATCTTGAGCTTGAGACTTATATTCTGCAACCTCCTTGACCAGCTTTTCATTGATAGAAGTAAGCTTGACAATTCTTGACATGAACTCATCATTCTCGTGTTGAAGTTGTAACTTTTGTTGATCATTCTGAATACAGCTTTCTGACAATTGTTTCTGAACATTCGCTAATTTTGTCACCAACACACTCTTTTCCTTGAGTAACTCTGCATTTGTTTTACACACTTCATTAAATTCCTGACATTTCTTGATGAAACTCTCCAATTCTTCATCCTGTCGTTTGATTTCAACAGATTGACATTCTATTTCCCTTATCAAACCTTTAATTCGACTATCCTTTTGTGAACAAAATTCACACACGGATTCGTAACCACTCATTTCGGAATCAGAATGACTTGAATCAGATTTACTGGTCTCAGATATATACCCACTCGATTCAACCTCAATATTTGCCATCAATGCATAACTATCTTGAGAATGAACTACGAATGCAGATTCATCTGGAAAATCTTTAGACCAATCATAACCTTCATCAGTTTGATATATCATAGCTTTAACATCTTTATCTTGACCATTCTTATTGGAAATATCCTTGTCAGATGACTGGTAGGACAATCGCGAGCAAAATGTCCATGTTTAGCACATTTAAAACATTTAATCGTTTCTCTATCCAAGCCAAGTGTTTGTCCTTGAAAAATAGATGTCTTACCATGTTTCTTCATAAATCTCTTTCCTTTTTCCACTACCATAGCAAATTGCCATTCCAAATCGAGTTTATTCAATTGATCGTCATCCAGATGATTTAAATCCTCGCCATACAAAAAAGACTGACCAATTTGATTAAATATAGCTCCAGAAGAAGAAGATATAAAAGCAGATAGCAAAGCAGCTAGATCTTCGGTTGCTTGATTAGAAGTTGACTTGCTTGATGATTTATCAGGAATAGTAAAACTGCAGCCTGAAGAATAACCAGCATTATCTGACTTTCCAGCAAGAAATGCTGTTACTGGTGGATTACTGCTTGAAATAGAATTTGATTTAGCTTTAGCATGGACAGTAGCATAATTCTCTCCAAAATAAACTGCAGGATTCTGAACTGATGGAATTGCTGACTTCTTTACAAGTAATTCCATTTCTCGAGCTTGTAACTTGCTTAATAATTGACTGAAAGTCCAACTTGAATAATTTGGATCATTAGCAAGCATCATAACAAAATTCTCCCATGTTTCCGGTAAAGCTTCCAGAGATTTTTCCTTCAAGTCATCTTTTTCTTTCTGGACTCCTACAACATCAAGTTCATTAATCAGATGGGAAAATCTAGAAATCAAATCTGCAATACTCTCTTTTTCACAATGCTGAAAGTTATCAAACTCCTTTAACAAAACTTTCTTTCGACTCTTCTTATATTGCTCGTTTCCTGCACATATATCCTTCAATGCATCCCATAAAGTTTTTGATGTTGTGCAATTTTTGAATTGATGCAAGAGTTCTCTTGGTAATGCCATTGTGAGATTTGCATAAGTTTTCTTTTCTCTGGCATAAACTTTCCTTTGATCTTCATCAAGATCACTTCGTGGAATTGGTTCTCCATTTTTCTTAGGATATGTATAATCTTGTTCAATAGAAATCCACAGATCAATGTCAAGAGCATTAACAAATGATTCAAATCGTTGCTTCCAATTCTCATAATCCTCCAATCGAAGTAACTTAGGAACTTTCTGAGTTGTTCCTATCTCGTTATCATAGTTCAATATGGCTTGCATTGATGATTGAACAGCTGAAAAAGCGTGAAAATCGCTCATTTTGAAATTTCAAAATTGAACGCGAAAACTTAAAACTGAAAAACGGGCGTCTTCCAAGCGGATTTTGGGGGTCAAACTGGGGGGTACAGACCTTTTAGGTGAGTACACATCTTGATCTCGGAAAGACGAACGTTTTGGCTGGTATTGGGTTCCGTAACTCCAAACGGTTCTCAAGTTACGTCAGTTTTAGTGAAAGTCACTATTCTGCCAGCGGATCAAAACAAATCGACGGATCAAAATATTACCAGCGGACCAGTTCCGGATCAAATTAACCAGGCGGATCAGATTTCGAATCAGATGAACTGACGGAACAGAATTATGCTAGCGGATCAGATGTGATACAGCGGACCAGATGTGGTACGGCGGACCAGATGTGGTACGCTGAAACTACTGCGGACCAGAAAATAACTGCCACGGATCAGCTGATGAAGAATGCCGGGGCGGACCAAACGGCGGACCAAATGTTCAACCGGCGGACCAAATGTAAATGAAGCTGAAATTGGCTGATTTTCACAGATTTCGACAATTGAAGCTAGAAACTGGATCAGTATGATGCGAAAACACTCCAGGAACATCCAGAAATCATTTTTATCCTCGGAATCACTCAGAATTATGAAAAATTGATGAAAAATGTAGAAAACCCAAATTTTTTTTTCTCTCTAGAATCCGAAAAACTTACCAAATCACAGCAGTAGAGCAACCTGGAATGCTCTGATACCACTTATAGAAACACGATACGATCTTACTACTGCATGATTTGGTAATCGGATAGCAACGAGAAGGTAAATAAAGCTTTGCTTTATTGATTCATAAAGAATTACAATGTAGAGAGAGAAACACACTCAGTTTACACACAGTTAAGATGTTGCAAATGACAGAACTGGCTAACTCTCTCTAACACGGACTATTTATAGTCACTTAGTCACAGACCAGCAGACCACCAGCGGACCATTTGGTATGCTGTACCAACTGGTCCGGCGGACCATGTGGTCCGGCCAGATGACTATCTGACTCACACAGATGCTCTTGTCTAGATACAATACACGAGACACAACGTTAGCATAGGAATATGCTTCTACAACCGGACTGCTATTAAGACCATTCTTAAGTACATGCAGGCTACTAAAGATTTGTTTTTGGTATATGGAGGAAATCCAGATTTAGAGCTCAAAGTGACTGGATACTGTGATGCTGGATTTCAGACTGATAGAGATGACACGAAGTCTCAGTCAGGGTACGTCTTCGTTCTAAATGGAGGCGCTGTGGATTGGAAGAGCAAGAAGC
Organism: Deinandra increscens subsp. villosa; assembly: GCA_039602395.1. Lineage (NCBI taxonomy): Eukaryota > Viridiplantae > Streptophyta > Magnoliopsida > Asterales > Asteraceae > Deinandra > Deinandra increscens. The sequence goes on along the minus strand of JBCNJP010000007.1, from coordinate 46,599,850 downwards.
AACCCACAATTGCTATGTCTGCAACAGAGTCTGGGTACATTGCTGCCTCAGAAGCTGCGATGGAAGCAGTCTGGATAAGGAAGTTTATTTGTGGGCTTGACGTGATCCCTTCAAGTAGCTTACCCATTGATATGTACTCTGATAATACTGGTGCATTAGTCATTGCCAAGGAACCTGGAGTTCAGAAAGGTGCCAGATATTATGCTAGAAGATATCACTATGTTCGTGAGCAGATCGAACTAGGGGAGATCAAACTACTCAAAGTTCACACAGATGTTAATTTAGCCGATCCCTTTACTAAAGCTTTATCTAGACCAAAGCTTGAAAGGCATGCCGAGGGCATGGGACTTAAATTAGCTAGTTAATTCATGTAAATCTGTTGTTCGGTATTTGGATAAGGGATGTTAAACAATTTCTATTTATATAATGAAATGAAGTACTTGATATGTTTGATTTCATTTAATATTAATTGTGTCATGTATTTGCATGTTTAATCCCTGAATATTTATAAATATTCTAAAATGTCCATTGTCGATTGTCTATATGGGAATATAGTTAAACTAAGACAAATCTGAGTGATTGGTAATATTCTTGGAATATTTAAAGGATGGTCCCACCAAACTCACATGGTATTCATAAGATGCATATCGGACTACCCCATGAACGAATTATCACTTTATGGATCGGCATCATTAAGTAAAATTCGTAAATGGTTACTTTACTTATCCTTAGACTTGAGATACAAGTAGGTCATGCATGTATGGGTTGCACTTACTTAATATAGTTCTAACTATCCTGAATAAGGTAGTACAAAAGGGGCTATTTTCAGAAGTGTAGTGAAGTATGTGATTGTACACCTGTAGTCAATATAGGATTTGTTCCTTCAGCTAAACATTGAAGAATGATACCACTGGCCCCTTCATTGGGACTAATTAAGATGTTTGGATGGTCATGCCCAAATGAAATCCAGATATGTCTCGATTAAATTTGGTAATCTTTAATTAGTTATGGAATGAGAAACAGAATAGTTAAATTATGAATCGACTTTGATCCATATTCATATTTAACACGGTATTTGTAACAAAGGGATAGTAAACCCCTAATCCATTTAAATATAATTTAAGAAAATATACTTAAATGTTTCCGGAAGCATCGGTGTGTTGCTAGATGCTAACCAATGTTATTACCTTTTTTATTATTACATGCTCAAGTGGGAGCTGTAGGAATATGATCACGTAAAAATAAACGTATGTCCGGAAAGTATTTAAGCCTGCGGGGTCACACGTCTCGACACAAATGTATTTGTATTAATCAATTTATTAATTAATAAAAATCACGATTTAACTAACAAAGGGTCGTTAAAACTAATTATTACTAGTTAATGGTTGTTAGTTAACAGTTAAGAGAGGATTATAATTAAAAAACAATGGGAAAGGTTAGGAGAAGCCCACATAGGGCCGGCGCATCTATGGTGTCTCCTAATCTAACCCTAAACTTGTTTAACAAGTAAACTTTGCCTATAAATAAAGCCTCTAGTTTAAGGTTTTATTTTGCAACATCATATGAGATTATAGGCAACCCTAAATCTTTGTCTCTCTCTCTCTTCCCCTTATTGGGCAATAGACCCAAAACCCTAAAGGGTTTTCGGTTTTGTGTGTGGTTCGACCAAAGCAAGAAGGAGAAGTTCAAATGTTCGTGATCAAGTACTAGCATACGTACATCGGTGTGTCGTGTGTGCGATCGTAGAGGGGTTTTTCTTGAAACCCTAGAAGTTTCTTACTTTATTTGCTATTAAGGTCCACATTATCTTTTTTAGTTAAATAGTTAATTACATAGATTGATTTTCCGTTGCGTACTCATGAATAGATAAATTGTTATATAATCCAACAAAACGGTCTTAAGTTGCATTTCACAAAACAAAATTTACAATTTTTAATTCAGTGGAAGCATTAAAGTCTACAGAGTTGTTGTTTTGCAAGAATAAGAAATAAAATTGTTTAAAATGCATTTCCCAAAAGGTTTTACAAAGGATGTATTTCCTACGCCCGTGCGTTCAAGATCCTCCTAGCGTCATGAAAAGCATTCGACAATCAAGTGTCAACAAGACCTGGTGAGTTCACAAAAGCAGTCCACACTTCACCGTGTAGACCAAAAATGTATACGAATAATGAAAGACCAATTCGTAAGTTACAAGTAATATCCATATCGTTAGGTAGCTAGCCTATGCTTATGTTCACCTAAATGTTCGCAACCGAAGATGACTATGCGTCATAGGTCTTAATCTATGTGATTTGCCTTCCCTGTGTCTTTCCAGATCATGGTAGTGTTAGGCTAATATTGTTCTCAGTCCGACCGCCAGTTGGGATGGTGCATCACGTGCATCGCTGAGCGGGGGTGTCAATACCCAGTAGTACTACTCAACATTACCTCTCTATTAATTATTAATGGCCCAAGAAAGTAAGGACTTTTTGTAATTTAAAGTGCATTCAGTGAAACATGTGATATGTGCTCGATAATTACTTAAACAGACAAAAATACCTTTTTCTTTGCATTGTCATCCTTTACCGGATGCAACTAGTTGTGTGTTATCATCCTCAACCAGATATAACTAAATTGGGTAGTGAAACTCACCTTAGGTTGCACTGGTACACATCACTTAACTTTAATGGTTGATTATGAGTGACCTATTCTGGCGAATACAGTCTAACCAAATTAGAGGTTGTCGCTAGGACGAAATGCTTAACAGTAATCAATCATGTTATCATGCAATGATTTTGGTCATAACACTTAAACACAAGTCCTAAACTTGTAGGAAAATATAGATGCACAATTCCAAGTCAATATGCATAAATACAAAGCTTAAAAGTCAAACACAAAACACACATTTGGTGACATGCATAATTTGGTCGACACTTGGAGTTAGCCTCTTAAATTTTACAAGAATAAACTTCATAATATTATGAACATGTTGAAAAATGAAAGTTATGCGCGTCGGAAGTTGGCAAAATTTAAGCTTTTGAGCTGTTTTGTAAAACATGAAAATTGATCTTATATTTTGCATAACTCGATCAAAACTTGAGGTTTGCTTACCAACACCTCCGGATCTTAATATCGATATATAAACATAATTTTCATCCAAAAATACCTTCATTAATACCCAAGAATCATGTTCAACAAAATTGCAAAAATTGACAAAAAGCTGAATTTTTAACAGCCCTATACACTGAACTTGCAGCAGGTTTTTGGGTGACCAAACGGAGGTCTTAGAATGCGTATGAGTATCCAAATTAAAGCTAGGACATAAAATTTTATATGGAAAAATAATCACTCAATTTCGATAAAAATTGAGCAAGTTATGGCCTGTGCAAGGCGACCCATTAACTTGGACAAAATCTGTCCAAAAACAAGCATTTGCATAGATTGGGTTTTAACGATTTTGGCGAATAATTTAATCATCAAACTTCTTGTAAAGGCTTGTAACAACTCAAACCAATTTTTATCATGGATTCCTAGTTCTCATAACAATCATACAAATCTGCCCCAATTCCTAACTTTACTTATCCTAACATAAAGCATGATTCAAGAACATATTTACACATCAAAGTGCACAAAATCACAAGATAAACACATGTAATTAACCAATTTCATGTTAGAGATTTTTAGGGCTTACAATTTGGGCAAGAATTTGCATATTTGAGGGAGATGAGATGAAACCAAGACTTCTCTTAGGCTTCTTGATACTTATGAAAGCTTAGAACCCTTAAATCTTGCTAGATTGGAGGGTGATTGCAAGAAATTTGAAGATGTGTGTGTGTGTGTGGAGTGTGTGAACCGTGAAGAAGGAATAAGAAGAAGAGAATGATTGTGAATTAGAGGGGAGGGGGCCTTTATGGCTGATTTTTAAGTTTAGGGAAATTACACAAATGGTCCTTCTAGTCCCAATTCATGTGTAAAAGACCCAATTCAAGTAATAAGTGGGGTTTAAACCCAAAACTTGGAAATTAAAATACTAGGAATGTTTCTAAGTGTCTATAACATATTGAACATGTAATATTTAGTCGGGAAAAGTCTCGTTATCATGTACGCACATAAAACTCAAATCGCGTACGAAACCCGATTTCTTACGAAATGCAAATTTTTAAGTAACATATAAAGTCATGAATTAAACTACTAAATTTATTAGTGATATATTTTTATATAAACATTTAAATAACGGGCTACGGGTTTGATTTAGTGTTCACAATTACAAGGTTTGGCCCTAACAGTATCATTATAAAAGAATCCAAGTTCTTTATTCCAAAGGGGTTGGGGGGAGGGGGTAATGGACGTTATATGTTTAAAAAGTATCAAAAGAACTTTTCGCATGAGTGCATAAAAGGTGGTTTTCTATATTAAGGGTTTCCATGGGTGAGTCGAATCGTGTCGCGTGGTTAGGTTTAACAAGTATCACGATGACACAAGTGTCCGAACTCGAAATATTTAATGCGATGAAGTGACAATATGTCTAAGTAATACTTCAAGTATAGAACTTAGTATCTGAGTAATACTCAAAATATATAAGGCATCCTAGTATCCGATGCTATGATCAGGATTTCACTTTGTATTTTGTTATCACTTGCGGTATTTGCAGTCACCGATAACTGTGAACCAAAGACATCAGAAAGTATTGTGTCAAATGACACGGTAGAGGCATGAAGTGCTGCATAAAGTAAAGTTCGAATTTTTCCATATCTGTAGGGTGGGTATGCACCCTTGAACTTTAGCTAAGATCGGGTGATTTCATACAGTTTGCAAAAAGGGTATGGACAGATGATGTTATAAGGCATCCTAGTGCCAATGCCATGGTGAGTAAACGTTGTAATCTCATAAAGAGTCGCTCTGCCCCACCAAGCCGACGTGACTTGGGTAGCTTGCTCGACTATTTTTAAATTTAGACATCCTCGATGTTAATAAGTAATGGAAAGTCAGAAATGCGATAACTGAAGGACCAGTTGATACATTTCACCAGTTTCCACGGTGAACCAAGACGGTAAACGTCTATAGGAGTCTTCAAAGAAGTAACATAGGCGTTCAGAATGAGCATGTGGTTTGTAATTTGTAATGCAAAACTTGAATTGTTAAAACGTTGTTGTTCATCCGGGTTGGGACCTACTTTTGACCCTTAATATTTTCACTCAACTGGGAGAGTTGGTCAAATAAGTTTTATTTGATTAAACTGTGTATGTCCCTTCAAGTGAAAAATATATATAAGGGGCAAATTAACGAGCCAGACCGATATTGACCTGTAAGAGTTACACCCGGGTCAACGGACTATTAAATCTAATTAATTGTTAATTAGTATTAAACGAACTAAACGGTGAATTAAATAAATATTAATTATTTATTTAATTAAAACGACAAAACTGTTTCGGCTAAATAAATTGCTCGTGAAATAAAAAGAAGGACTAATCAGTTGTTACCGGATTAACAGACTGATTAGTTTGGTGGATTAAAAAGGAATCGCGACCGTGCCCAGTCCGTCAGGCCTCGATCCGTGATTTTATATTAAAAGAGAGAGAGAGGAGGTTAATTGCAACACAAGTCACAAACCCAAATGTCTCCTCTCTCTCTCTATGCCGATCCCCAAGACAAGCCGGTTCCCGCCGCCGCCGCTCCTTCCGATCGCCGCCACCACCACCTCCGCAATCACTTGCGAATTCCGATGGATCCCCGTCTCGCCGCCGTCTGCGCCCGACTCGAAAACGAAGCACTCGCAGCCCGAGCCAAAGCCGCAGCCCGAGCCGAAGCCGAAGCCGAAGACGCAGCCCGAGCCGCCGCCGCCACTACCGCCGCCGCCCCCTATGGCCGTCGTTGATGACCTGTCTCGCAGATTCGAGTCAGACGTCTCAGTTCGTCCTAGCGCGAGCCCGCTGAATCCGGGTGTCTCGAGCGGTTGCTCGGATCCCGCCAAGGTATATCTAAACTGTTAGATATTTAATTTAATTTATTTATTTTAAATAAATACATTTTTGTGTTTGTCGTGTACGGTGATTGATCCTGTTATAGTTGCGTCCGCGTGTTTAAATCGTTTCCGCTGCTAAATTAATCTAGTATTAATTTAATTATTAAATCGGTTTTAATAAAAAAAATTAAAATCGGTAACCCGGATCCCACTATAAAACCCAACAGTGGTATCAGAGTCATTGTCACCGCGCGCAAACCATAACCGGTCTTTTAGTAACCGGTAGTTCGCAATTTCGACTTAAATCCAAATTGTGAATTAGAATTAATTTATTTATTTATCTTAATTCCATATAATTAATTATTGTGTGTTACGGCCGAACCCCCTATATTTTGTATTCATGTGTGAATGTGTTTGGCGTGTATTTTGTCTTTCTCTGTTTGGCCCAAGTTGTTGGCCCAATTAGTTGTATTTCGAATTTTTGGTTAATGGACCCGTTTTTTGGTTTCAAAGTTATACAAATTTAGAGCTAGGTTACTAGAAGTAGTTTTAGTAATTGTGAATTTGTATGTAACCAAATGTCGAAGACTGGACACGCGCCAGAGGGTGTCGAAGCAAGTGGGAGCTGAACTAGATTCAAGATCGCACAGAGTTGCCATCTCGATCGTTCACCAGTTTCATTTAATTTAATTTATTTTAAATTTGACCCTTATGATCTCGCTTTTATGGCTCGAGCGAGATCAAGACCTTATGCCGTTTAACACACAAAAAGCCATTCGCGACAACTTAGTAATTTCAATTAGGTTAAATTAATTTACTAGTCCCGAGTGGTGATAGGGTTTTATCGTTCGTGTCTAACGGTAATTAAATATTAAAAGTAATTAATATCCCTATTTGGTAATTCTTAAAAACTGATAGTTCGTGTCATCCTATCTCAAGTCGAACTTGGAACGTATTTACCGGAACATTAGTGTTGGAGTATTTCAACACAGCACTTGGTGCCGAGGGTACCTTCTAAGGTGAAGACATTGGAGTATTTCAACACCGTGTCATCACTTCGACCATTTAGGATTACTATCGCTTTAAAAGTATATGTTCGTGGTGTTGTAGTATTTCAACACCGCGCCACGGATGTATATTGCTAGAGTGGACACGGATGAGGCTAAACGTATCGCAAAATACAATTGTATGTATATAGCGGCCTCATACCGAGAGTTGTGACTTGAGTCTCACAATTGACAATCGTTGTTAGTTTGTTTACACGACTTTGCTCCTGAGGCTCATTTGGCGGTCTCAAGTAATGTCGTCTAAACGAATTCTCGATTTCTTAAAAATAAACTTCACCAACTTATTTTAAAGAAATATGAACATCGAAAATACTGATTAAGTTCAATGGTACAACTCGACCCCTTCACTGAGACTGGCTTTCTCGCATGGCAGACAACCCTGAGGAACCTTTTAAGGCTCTTCGGGAAACTCTATGTCATTGACCGACCGATCGCGAGTATCCCATCTTACTTATTAAATGAGAACTCGCGGTCTGAGCTCCAAAAGCACACTGACGATGATAAGGACGTCACTGACCTGATGTTATCTAGCATGACTCAGGATTATCGGTACAATTTCATGGGGATATCTGCTTATGACATCATTCGTAAACTCAAGGATCTATTTGAGTTAAGTCAGAGGACTGAGCGAGCCGATGCACTTTCACAATTCGTGAACTGCTCTATGGCTAACGACTCCTCTCCATACGATCATGTCATGCTGATGAAAGCGTATCGCGACAGGCTGATCAACCTTGGCTACTCCATCTTTGACGGGATGGCTCTTGATGTAGTACTCAGATCTTTGCCTGAACATTATCGTATTCTTACGATTAATTGTTCGGCTCAGTCGATCGAGGAGGTTATTCCGTTGATACCCAACGTGAAGATCAGGACCACGCCAGACGTGCTCAGAGTTGCTAATACAAAGATCTCCAAAGCCAAGAAGGTTAAAGAAGGCAAAGGCAAGAAACCACAGGTGCAGCCTCCCAAGGAGCGCCTGTGATATGAGTGCAACAAAATGGGACACTGGCGTCGCAACTGTCCCGTTTATCTTGCAAAGCTGAAGATGACCAAGAACCCTAATAAGGGTTGCTCATCAGGTATGTCAATAAATGTTATTGAACTTTTCACTGTTTCCTCCAATTCATGGGTATTTGATACTGGATGTGGTTATCACATCGTGAATGTTTTGCAGGAACCTTAGAAGTGGAAGAAGACAGAATGGGGTTGCATGGACCTCATCGTTGGTGACGGGAAGAAGGTCACAGTACTTGCTACTGGCACATATTCTTTTTCATGCTCTTCTGACCTTGTAGTTACTTTGATTAACTGTTTATATGCACCTGGTTTATCCAGAAACATTATTTTTGTCTCTTCATTGTTTGAACAAGGATTTCGGTATAAATTTAATAGAAATGTGATTTCTGCTTACCTTAATGATATCTTTTATTTCGAGGCTAAACCTCGACATGGAATATATGAGATAGATGTTCAAACAAACGACCAGCTCTATCATGTTTCTAAAAGAAGCAAAGTTGATAGTAACGAATCCTCGTTATGGCACCATAGGCTTGGTCACATAAGCAAGGCCCGCATTAAGAAGTTGCAAACTGCAGGCATTCTCGAATCCCAAGATGCAGATTCCTTCGATGAGTGCGAGTCATGCTTATCTGGTAAATTAACCAAGTCACCCTTCACCCATACAGGTGAACAGGCCCAAGGCTTGTTATGCATTATTCAAACCGACGTGTGTAGACCCTTTCGAACCGAGACGAGAAATCGTGAACGGTACTTCGTGACTTTCATCGATGACTACAGCGGATATGCCTACGTCTATCTGATGAAACACAAACATGAAACTTTTGAAAATTTCAAAGAGTTTCAAAACGAAGTACAAAATCAGCTAACTCGAACTATTAAAATACTTCGATCCGATAGAGGCGGCGAATACCTAAGCGCTGAATTCCTGAATCATCTGAAGGAATGTGGAATTGTTTCACAACCTACTCCACCTGGCACACCCCAGTTAAATGGCGTTAGTGAAAGGAGGAATCGAACTCTTCTTAACATGGTTCGATCGATGATGTGCAGGACAACCTTGCCACATTCCTTTTGGGGATATGCCATCTTGACCGATGCTCGCCTAATAAATCTGGCACCGACCAAGAAAGTAGGGAAGACCCCATATGAGATATGACATGGTTCTCTTCCTAAACTATCATACCTCAGGGTATGGGGATGTGATGCTTATGTCACCAGTGAATCTGACAATAAGCTCGATCCCCGAGGCGAAAAAGTAACTTTCGTTGGATACTATTGTAATACCGGTTATTACTTTTACCATCCCGATGCAAACACTGTTTCCATCAAAAGGAAAGGTAAATTCCTTGAGAAACAATTCCTTGCTCGAGGAACAAATAGTGATCCAGTGGATCTTGAAGAAATTCGAGACACACCTAACCCTAAGACAGTTGTTACGTCTGACCGACAAATTGTTGTCGCACCCTCAGACCCAAACACAAGCACAAGCATTCGTAGGAGCGAAAGAATACGATATGAGCCTGATAGATACCTTGGATATCATGAGGCCTTCGACGTTCTGTTAATAGTCGATTCTAACAATGAGCCTATTAACTACAAAGCTGCTATGTCAGATCCGTAATCTGATAAATGGCTTGAAGCCATGAACGTTGAGATGCAATCCATGCATGACAATCACGTCTGGGACTTGATTGAGCTACCCTCTGGCACACGGGCAGTAGGGAGCAAGTGGATCTTTAAGGTTTTGACCCTCTTGTACGTGTTGAGCATTGCCTAGGTTCCATCGACTCCAATTTAGATTTCTACCACGTTATAGGATCCACATTGAGAGACCTCTCGAGTGGCTTGTGTTTCGTGTGAGTCTGATTTGCTTTGACCGAAGCGGTTTGACTCTTTAGCTTCAACAATCAAGTTTGCTACCCGGACTTCATTTTAGAATTGCCTAGATAGCGAGGATGTGTCTATAGTCTTAGTTATCCCGGTAATTGTCATTTGAGGGGAGTGTCGCAAGGATTAGTCAGTTTAGAAGTCATTTTAGACCCAGAGGATTCCTTGCCATGTAGTACCCTTTTACTCATCTGAATTTCACCTTGATTCATGTTGCTTTGATTCCTTAGTTATTCTAGTTACTTGTTTATCTGTTTCTTTAGTTTTCTCAAATCATTTCAAATACTTCGGTTAAATAATAGTGATTGTACATTATCGGGAGTCTGATTACGCGTCCGTGGATTGATACCGGGTATTTACCGATACTATATTACATACGACGGGTACGGTTGCCCTAGTGAGTGATTTGGTCACTCAATAATACCCCTTTTTAACTTAACCGTTTTTTCTTGTTCAAATCCGACACATTAGTAAGCAAGTGGCTCAGTAGGGGTTTGGGTAAGGCATGCCATAATGCCCTCAGCTTGGTTTCGAGATATGGAATGGTTATTGCCCATTATGAGTCGATATCACACAACAACTAGGCGTTTATAATGCAAGGTCTAAAATAACCAACGAAAGGGTGTTAACAATTTGAGGTAATAAAGGCAGTTACAAGCGTCCCATGAGTAACCATCCGGTTTTATACAGTGTTGCCCTAACGAGGCTAAACAGCATTTTCAATAACGCATTCCGATAAGGTTACTCTCGGATTGTGTTAATGGGTGACTTACTCAAATAGGATTTACAATAGCTCCTATTTATGCTATAGGAGGGTATGAACAACTCAGCTTAAGATACTATGGGTCCTTGCCTTAGAGCCTAGACTGTCATAAACTAGATCGTAAGGGGTATACTTACCAAGGCCGCTAAACAAGGTCATTAGGTGTGAACGGGCCCTTAAGAACAACCAATATCGTTAAGGGTGGAACAAACTCATAAAGATGTCAGGATCCTAAAAATGGATCTTACCCTATTTATGAAGGTAGTGCAGAACTACAAGCACTTAAGATTATTCATTTAAGTTTTTGTTGAAGAAATCTAGTAGAAAGAGGAAACCCTCTTTCTGATTGTGTTTTGGGTGAGACTTTCCCCAAAAGAGTTTTCAAACGCCCTATATACACCATACAGGGAGCATGTGCATTTAAACACATGGTACAAACATTCGTTATATAAAAAAACCAGGAAATTCTTCCGTGTATCAGCTCATGTCTGTTAGGAACAACTAAAGTGCGCTAAGACACGTTACAAGTATGCTAAGTGTTGGAACATCCAAGATATTCCTATGAAATGTCTCACACATGCACTATATACGTGAAGACACAGTTTACACGAAAACATTCATTTGAGTGATCAAAATATTTAAGAGCAAAAAAATTAATTTGGTGACATTTATATCGGACCCACCAGATCGATAAGCGTAGCAGCGAAGTTGCTAAAGGCAGTCGAGATCGCAAAGAACAAATTTCTAGACCTGAGGGTTGGCGAGGTCGCCAAGGAGGGGGGCGAGATCGCTAAAAAAAACACTTGAAGTCATCCGGGAGTTGGCAAGATCGCCAAGCTTAGGGGTGAGATCGCCAGGCATAAGGGCGAGGTCACTAACCCGGAGGAGAGATCGCCCAGATCAATGTGAGATCGCCAAGACCATTTGGCGAGGTCGCTAAGTGTATGGGCGAGATTGCCAAGTTCATCTCGAGATCGCCCAGTTTAAATTTCCGAGATCGCTAAAGTCTTCTCCAAATCGCTAAGTGTTAAGGTGAAATCGCAAAGGCGTGGCCCAGATCACCAAGAACAAAAATGAAGTCGCTAAGAACAATGATGAAATCGCTAAGGGTTATGTTCGCTAAGGGTTATGGATCCATTCATCCACAAAACTGTAAATCTAATGTTTACACTATGACTGCATAATCGTACACAGACATAAAACAAATGGACTAAATGAGGATTGACTTTGGCACGCGTAGCAATACCTTTGGGGAAAATCTGTAACTAAATGCTAGAGCATGTTCCGGGTGTGGTCATTACTGTGCGAATTATGAAATTGTATAGATTGTAAAGTGTAGCTAGGCTGCCAACGTACCATGTGGCATACCAGTTGGTACGCTGCTGCGTACCAAATGGTACGCTGGGTAGTCTTAAACGTTGGACATGAACACCTATAAATAGGTGAAGCTTAGTTTTACAATTTAGATTTCTGGTCATTTGTCTTTGTGTTGAGAGGAGAGGTCTGTCCAACCTCTCCCCAGCTTCAATGATGTAAACTCCTTCGGTGTAATCATTCGACACAATAAATGATTAGATTTCTCCGTCTCTATCTTTCTATGATCTAAAAACGATCCGTACATGGTTTTTCACTAAAGCTTTCAAAACAGTTACAGTTCAGAAAACACTTTTTGAAATGTTCTGGTTCGCTGTAACCAAGGGCTCTGATACCAATCTGTCACACCCCTAAATTCCCACTAACAGAGTATAACCGTGTGGGGTGTATTCCAGACCAAGTTCCAAGTCTTTAGTTACAACCAAACCATAATGAAAGGTAAAACGGTCTTATGTTGCATTTCACAAAACAGAATTTACAATTTTTAATTCAGCGGAAGCATTAAAGTCTACAGAGTTGTTGTTTTGCAAGAATAAGAAATAAAAGTGTTTAAAATGCATTTCCTAAAAGGTTTTAGAAAGGATGTATTGCCTACGCACGTGGCTTCAAGATCCTCCTAGTGTCCTGAAAAGCATTCAACAATCAAGTGTCAGCAAAAGCTAGTGAGTTCAGAAAAGCAGTCCACACTTCGCCGTGTAGACCAAAAATGTGTACGAATAATGAAACACCAATTCGTAAGTTACAAGTAATATCCATATCGTTATGTAGCTAGCCTATGCTTATGTTCACCTGAATGTTCACAATCGAAGCTGACTATGCGTCACAGGTCTTAACCTGTGCGATTTGCCTTCCCCGTGTCTTTTCAGATCACGGTAGTGTTAGGCTAATATTGTTCTCAGTCCAACCGCCAGTTGGGATGGTGCATCACGTGCACCGCTGAGCGGGGGTGTCAATCCCCAGTAGTACTACTCAACATTACCTCGCTATTCATTATTAATGGCCCAAGAAAGTAAGGACTTTTTGTAATTTAAAGTGCATTCAGTGAAACATGTGATATGTGCTGGATAATTACATAAAAAGACAAAAATACATTTTTCTTTGCATTGCCATCCTTTACCGGATACAACTAGTTGTGTGTTATCATCCGCAACCAGATATAACTAAATAGCGTAGTGAAACTCACCTTGGGTTGCGCTGGTACACATCACTTGACTTTAATGGTTGGTTATGAGTGGCCTATTCTGGCGAATACAGTCTAACCAAATTAGAGGTTGTCGCTAGGACAAAATGCTTAATAGTAATCAATCATGTTGTCATGCAATCAGTTTGGTCATAACACTTAAACACAAGTCTTAAATTTGTAGGAAAACATAGATACGCAATTCCAAGTCAATATGCATAAATACAAAGCTTAAAAGTCAAACACAAAACACACATTTGGTGACATGCATAATTTGCTCCACACTTGGAGTTAGCATCTCAAATTTTACAAGCATAAAATTCATAATATTATAAACATGTTGCAAAATGAATCAACTCAAAACGTTAAGTATTGAGAAAGTTATGTGCGTCGGAAGTTGGCAAAATTTCATCTTTTGAGCTGTTTTGTAAAATAGGAAAATTGGTCTTTATATTTTGCATAACTCAGTCAAAACTTGAGGTTTGCTTACCAACTCCAGATCTTAATATCAATATATAAACATCATTTTCATCAAAAAATACCTTCATTAATACCCAAGAATCATGTTTAACAAAATTGCAAAAATTGACAAAAAGCTGAATTTTTAACAGCCCTGCACACTAAACTTGTAGCAGGTTTTTGGGTGACCAAACGGAGGTATTAGAATGCGTATGAGTAGCCAAATTAAATATAAGACATAGAAGTTTACTATGGAAAAAGAATCACTCTATTTCGATAAAAATTGAGCAAGTTATTGTCTGTGCAAGGCGACCCATTAACTTGGACAGAATCTGTCCAAAAACAAGCATTTGCATAGATTGGGTTTTAACGGTTCGGCCAATAATTTGATTATCAAACCTCTTGTAAAGGCTTATAACAACTCAAACAACGTTTTATCATGGATTTCTAGTTCTCATAACAATCATACAATGATCGTTGCAAAAATCAAGTATGCCACTTGCATATAAGCATATATTCCTAAAATTCAAGTTCCATTACACCTCAAATTCTTCAAGAACACTTCGAAGCATGGATTCTCATCAAAATCACAGCCATTATACACTATCAAATTTGCCCCAGTTCCTAACTTTACTTATCCTAACATAAAGCATGATTCAAGAACATATTTACACATCAAAGTGCATAAAATCACAAGATAAACACATGTATTTAACCAATTTCATGTTAGAGATTTTTAGGGCTTACAAGTTGGGCAAGAATTTGTGGATTCGAGAGAGATGAGATGAAACAAAGACTTCTTCTAGGCTTCTTGATACTGGTGGAAGCTTAAAACCTTTAAATCTTGCTAGATTGGAGGGTGGTTGCAAGAAATTTGAAGATGATTGCGTGTGGAGTGTGTGAACCGTGGAGAAGGAGGAAGAAGAGAAGAATGATCGTGAATTGAAGGGTAGGGGGCCTTTAGGGCAGATTTTTAAGTTTAGCGAAATTACATAAATGGTCCTTCTAGTCCCAATTCTTGTGTAAAAGACCCAATTCAAGTAACAAGTGGGGTTTAAACCCAAAACTTGGAAATTAAAATAGGGGTTCCAAGCGTCTATAACATATTGAACATGTAATATTTAGTCGGGAAAAGTCTCGTTATCGTGTACGCACATAAAACTTAAATCGCATACGAAACCTGGTTTCTCACAAAATGCAAATTTTTAAGTAACATATAAAGTCATGAATTAAATTACTAAATTGATTAGTAATATATTTTTATATCAACATTTAAATATCGGGCTACGGGTTGCTAACGGAACTAACAGAAATAATTAACGGTGTAAATCTGGGAATTTAGCAGTTGTCACATAATTAACTTGATTAATTTATGTCTCACTAAGTCCACATGCATCCTAAAGTATCATCAATGCGATCAACAACATCAACAGCAAAGCCTGCAACATGTACAAAATAAAGGTCAACTACGAATAGTTGGTGACTAAACATAGGTGTAACGTACAATATAAATTAAAAACATGCGATTCGGTGTGTTAAGTGTAAAACATATATGATAAACATGAAATGAATCAAAGCACATAATAGCTCAAGCCCTTGGCATTAGGCTTTCAATCAAAAGGCGCCACACGCGAGCCAGGCCAAATGGGTTGCCACACCAATAGATCTATTATTGTAACCCCGGCTCAATGAGTTGATAGGATACGTCAAATCGTTCCATCATTCACATCGTTCAATCGTTCAGAGCAATAATCCACACAAGGTTAAGCACACAAGTATATACATCACTATCACAACAATCGCATTCAGTTTTAGAAAAAAAGGAAAAAGAGTTTACGTTCTGATAGCGTACATGTTTCACCCCAAAATAATAAAAGAGAAAGGGCTATGAATACTCACCTAATATGGAGACACAATTTGAAATAATGACACCACGAAACAATTAGACTCGAAGACGACCTTGATGACTATATGAGTTAGAGAAAAAGAATATATAATTAGATAAATGATTTGATTTTACGACACAACCGACTCAACAACTCGTTGGTGATGTAATTATGGTGATAACGTACGGTTATGGACATGAGGTATTTCATCCCTAATTCTAACATGCGACGTCAAACAATATTAAATAAACTATTTATTTTCAAGACATCAAATATATTTGTTTCATTTCCATGGAATCACATAGGTCACAATTATCAATCAACAAATAAATAAACATTTATGACGCTCACTCCCAGACTTGGCACTAGGAGGGGTCACGCATCGGATTTACTCATGAACACGTGGCACAACAGAGATAAGCAGCGGGAAATTTAAAAAAAAATATTTATTATAAAGCCAAGTACGTAAAGAAATTGAAATAATTTACAATCTATCTATATAGCGACTAACTATATCCGTCTTTATTTATCTACAACTAGCCAGCACGCTCATCAACTTCCTCTATAGCTTGCCCGATCAATCTCTTATCACGAGGGCTCCGCCCTTGCTCCCAGACGTCTCACCTACACCTGACATACATATGGTTTTGGGAAAAGGTCAGCTTACGCTGGTGAATTCTACATTTTAAAAACATTACCTCGTTCATGAGGTTAAACCTTTGGACCTGCAAAATCCCTTTTTACAAACATTTATCAAGTATAACATATAACAAAGTCATACATAACAGAACATCATAATCAAACACATTTCTCTAGAAACATCTACCTCGATAACCTTTAGCTCCTATGACCTGAATTCCATATACCTCTATACCTTCTAGTTTCAAATACTGCTCAGGTGACTTTATCTGGAAGCCCCACCGACAACCATTCTATTTCTTCTATACCTTCCCGGTCTCAGTTACTGCTCAGTGACTTCATCTGAAAGCCCCCAATCTCAGTACTGACAACTGTCCTACATTCCGTGCTTCCAATTTCAAATACTGCTCAGGTGATTTCATCTGGAAACCCCCTAACCTCAGCACCGATAACTGTTCTCGTAACCTTAACTCTTAAGACGTTCTAATCATTCTATATTGAACATCTCCTTAACCACCACAGTACTACTACCCGCCTCTAGTTAGATATCCGAATGACTTAGGTGTGCTAATAAACATGATAATGTTCTCATATACTACAATAAATGAACATCTCCCAATTTATCTAGGTGTATGTATACAGGATGTACCAGCAGCGTATCCTCTACACTTTCAATATACCGGATAACTATACTACCATGCTTGTATACAAGACGTACCAGCGGCGTATCCACCGCATAACAATATAGCAAATGTATCACATGTTCTCATATAATTATACATTCTCACTTGTGCGTTTATGAACAAACCCTTATTATTTGGATACCTAGTTTCAAAGCAAATATAGCACATAACTCTAATAATCATTTCATATGCATTATTCTACCATAATCATTTCATGTACATTACTAACACGTATAACCATTTACAAGCATCTTCATAACATAACACGTATCACTTCAAATAGCTCATTAATTCATCAGATAAGATAATCAAACTTTCAGATAAAAGCATTTGAATGTATTTTCATAATACAGTATGTATATCAGCCCGAAAACATTAAAACATTTAAACCATTTAAAAGTGGACTCGCAGAACTCACCTTATCTCTTTACTCGTTAAACTCGGACAAAACCTCTGACAGAATCCTTGGTTAACCTAATTCGCATATCGTATTACATTAACGCAAGGTTTAACATTATAAACATATCCTATGTTTATTTATATCTTATCTTATCTTAATAATATCTAATTATTAAGGTTTACTTCTTTTAAGGTCAAAATAACCAAAATACCCCTATAGGTATATTATCCCTTTTTAATTGATAATACGAAGACGCACATTCCTATAAGTAAACGCTCATCCCAGGATCGCCCAGTGAGGTATGTCAGGTCCCAGTTGGGATTTATGCGACACCCCCACTTTGCCAGAAACCCTAGTGTACAAGCGCTTACCCTTCCAGTCCGCACGAACTTCTAAATATCCGATTAACTCGGTATTTCAAATACTTTATCATTTATCCATTTTAACTTCATATATACTTATATATATATATATATATATATAAACATAGTTCCATACCAAAAATCAAGTATCCATACCCTCCGGATTATTTTATATTATATAATAATCATAATTCAAAACCCTAATTTTCTCGTTTTTCTAATTTCTTTATCAAAACTCATTTTCTTTTTAAACCAACTTAGGGTATTATCCATTATAATATTTTATAATATACTTTAAAATATCAAAGCTTAGTTCAACACCGTTTACTCAATTTGGGCAGAACAACGTTACGAAAACCCTAATTTTCACCCGTTAACAAAACCTTAACCAAACGTTTTCCAACTGTGTAATAAACTTAGGGCTTTCTTAAAACACATCATTTTTGGATTACCTACAGAAATTCAGACCCTAATTCCCACCCGATTATCCAATTTCAACAATACAAGCTCAAGAACCCTAATTTTAGCATAGTTTTAGAAAGCATACTTAGAGATCGATTTAGCCAAAACTGAAAGAGTTTATTTTAGATCATACCCAGAGAAGCTTGACTGCTGAATTTTAGATCCTACCTCCTCCTAGATTGCTCGAATTTCACCAAAGAAGAAGCTGGTGTGTTTAGAGGGTGTTCGGGTTGTTTATCACGGAATTGGCGAGTTCTACAGATAATTGGAGGGTGTTATTTATAGCTTTGAGGTTGCCCCAGGGTTCTAACACGCTTAAGGGTGACAAAACTTGCAAATCAATACGTTATGGACACGAATTCGGATCAAACGTGAGCAAAAAGTCGAGATGTGGCTGAATCTGGTCCGCGGCTGGGTCGCGTACCGCGAGGAGAGGCTCGCGTATCGCGAGCCAACTTTCACAGTTTGGTAGAATTGGTCCCTGGACTTTATATTTACATTTTAAGCCCCCCTGAACTTCTATCTTTCTATCATTTTATGCATAAAAACATTATGGGGCATATTTATAAAGGTTTCTAAGGCTCGGACACATACGATAATATACGTATACGTACGTATATATACATTTATATTTATATATATATCTTTCATTATTTTACGTTCTAGCCCCTCAAACTTTACAATACTTATCATTTCATGTTACGAATCATATTAGGATATATTCTTACAATTTCTAAGCCTCGGGATACTTATAATAATTATAAATACGTATAATATCCGTATACGTTTATATCTTTACATAAATAACACTTTTAGTCCTTTTACTTTTCCGTTAACTATTAACACACGTATTTACACATATATATCCATCAAATGATTCATGTATCATCATGTTATTCATATAAACACATATCCATCTTCTATTTTACTTTCTTTACCGTTTGACACACCATGTATGTATATTTCATCATATTAGCTATAGAACACGTGTTTCTAGGCCATGCAACCTATCTAATGCATAGTCTTACCACATTTATCAATCAAGCTCACGTATTTATATCATAAACACGTATTACTATATATATCATGTATCTGTGAAATTTGGGATATTGCAACATTAATCTGGACCTGAACATATCATATAATAATTATCAAGTCATAATTCCAACAAATATATATTTATTTATTTTTCTTGCAAAATTAATTATTTTTAACCTAAAACTTACCTTAAATAATTCTGGACAATAAAAAAATCTAATCTTTAAGCATGTAACTCATCCAAATCATTTCATTTATGACTAATCATGCTTGAATAACCTAGATCTATTCATATCGTCATCAAACAATCAAATTTATATGGATCTAGGTATGCATGTACCAAAATATATATTTATTTTCATGAAAAATCCATTAAGAGGGCATCTTTTACCAACTAAACCCTAGATCTATCAACAATACCATGTTCTAGTGAAGAATCATGCATAAAAATGCAATCTTTATCAAACCTAGCCAAGATCTAACAAGCTTCAACAAGAAACTCTAAAAAAAATTGATAAAAATCAATAAAGATTTAAACTTTCATCATTTTATAACAAGATCTAACATTAATGAACATGTATAGTCTAGATCTAGCATGATATCTTAATAAAAATCAAATCTTAATCCTAATGAAGCACTAAAATGGTTGCCACATGTCTTCATTTTAGAAGGTCCACATCACCGCTGTCACATGTCAAACTCACAATTAATTACAAATTTAGTAAATTACCAATCAAGACTAATTACCAAATTTGTACAAATAAATTTTTTATTTAAAAAAATGACAAAATTAATGTAGATTTGATAAAAATACTCAATAATTTGAGTCCTCTTATAAAAATTAATCAACAATTTGTCAATAATAAATTTTCTTTATTAATTTATTAAATTATCATTTAATGTTTTATAAGGATGTTACGTTAATCATAATTTTCAAATCTCTTAATCGGTTTTTTGTATCTAATTAATATTATGAATTTAAATTCATCCCGTGTATTACACGGGTTACTAACCTAGTCTTTAGCATAAAGAAGCATGGAGATGAGAAGATAAAAGCTATATTTGAGTAAACGTACCAATAATGATGAAAACGACACTTTTTAGAGTTTGGAAACACCCGAAACGAGCCTTGAATCTTAAAAAATTGAGGTTTAGTGAAGGGGCAACCGTCATGAGGTTTGGGAGGTGATTAGGGTTTAGGAAAAATGCTCAAAATGGGGTAAAAACGGGTTTTAAAGGAAAAATCCCGAATATTTGCGTGCTGGGCACGATGCGGCCCGCATGGGGGTTCACTGGGTGATTATGCGGCCCGCATCACTCCCTGCGAGAGATGCCCTTTGTCGGTTCACCGTTTTCGTGCTTGGTTCTTCGTTTTTCAAGGTTTTCGAGTCTCGTTTTTTCCCAAAACACCCATTTAATACTCCCATCATGATTACAAAGTATAATCCACTTAAAATGGATATAAACACGTCGCGTATCTCAAAAGCATGCACAAATTAGGTGTTTTTGGTCGGTTTTGACGTACGTATCGGTTTTGGGCAATTCACAAATGATTCGCGACTTGATCAAGTGTGTGATGACTCATGACATGATAATTGATTATTAGACTCAATAAAAATGTTGAATTTGGCATACGATGATCAAGCGCGACATTCCCGGTAAACGACAAATCACGTACCGAAATCGCGTAAAAACCGAAAATTACTTTATTTTCAATTCGAGACTTCCAATTTTATTCCAGTTGATTGTAATTGAGTATTTGATTTCGAAACAACAATTATAAATCATTTATACGCAATAATTGGGGCGTAAATACCCGGAAATTCTTTCGGTTCTCAATAATTTGCACATCGGTAAATCACGACATTTCAAAATGGGTCGGATTTCTCCATCGCGTAAAACGCAAATGTTACATCGCTAGTCGACAAGATTATCATCAGGTCTATCTTTCCTCATTTCGTGGTGTCATTTCTCTCATATTGTGTCTCCGCATCAGGTGAGTATTCATAGTCCCTTTTTATTTAAACGATTTGGGGTGCAAAATGTATCATATTCAAAACCCTTACTCGATATTATTTATTCTAAAACTATATGCGAATTCTATGTGGTTATGTGAACTTGTGTGTTTATTTATGACTGGTTGTGATAAAGTTCGTTATTATACTCGCGTGACATTAGCTATAAAAAGGCGGGGTTACGGTGATAGATCTATTGGCTTGATAAGCCCACTTGGCCTGCCTCGCGTGTGGCGCCTTGTGATTGAAAACCTTGAGGTCAGGGTTGGCTCATGCACTCCCTATTTGCTCAATATCATTGTGGTTATCATATTCAATCGCACTTAACACATTGGCCCGCATGTTTTAATTTATGTAGTACACTAAACCTATGATTACTCACCAACTATTCGTAGTTGACCTTTATTTTATACATATTGCAGGTTGTGCTGTTTGATGATGTTTAGCCTTGCTAATGACACCATAGGTTCGTATGCGGATGTTAGAGCATATTCCTATGCAACCTTGTGTCTCGTGTATTGTATCTAGGTTAGAGCAAGTATATGAGTCTTAGTGGTATCATACTAAGGTGGCCGTACTAAATGGTACGCAGCATCTTTGGTACGGGCGTACCAAATGGTACGTGGGTGGTCCGCCAGTTAGTATGCTTACACTATAAATAGCTTGTTAGAGAGAGCTAGTTAGTTCTATCATTTCTACATCTTAACTATGTGTGTTCGAGTGTGTTTCTCTCTCTAGCTTGTAACCTCTAAGTGAATCAATAAAGCTTTGCTTTATTTACTCGTTTGTGTTTCTCCGATTACCGAATCATGCAGTAGTAAGATCGTCCAGTGGTTTTACAAGTGATATCAGAGCATTTGGTTGCTCTACTGCTGTTATTTTGGTAAAATTTTGAATTCTAGAATGAGAAAGTGTGGGTTTTCTTCATTTTTCATCAAATTCTTCCAATTCCGAGTGTTTCCGAGGTAAAAAATGATTTCTGAGTGTTCCTAGTGAGTTTTCGCACCTTTTTGAAGCAAATTCTAGTCCAAATTGTCAAAATTCACGAAAATCCGTCAAATTCAGCGTGGTACGTTTCTGGTCCGCCTCAAGAAAATCTGGTCCGCCGCTGGTCCGCTAGGCAATCTTCAAATCTGGTCCGTGGCAGTTATTTTCTGGTCCGCTGAATTCTGGTCCGCTGAATTCTGGTCCGCTGAATTTGGTCCGCTGGCAGTTTCTTAAAAGTGTCATAACTTTTGCATCGGAAATTGCTACGAGAGCCATAAGTACTCAAATTGATAGTCTCGACGAGCTTTACATTGTTCGTTCAAAGTTGGTTTTCAAAATTAAATTCTAACATCTTCGTTTTTGAGTTCGAAGTTTTAACGGTCAATTTTTAACTTCAAAATGAGTGATTTTCACGCATTTTCAGCTGCTCAAACATCGTTGCAAGCAATAATGAATTATGATAACGAGATAGGAACAACTTGGAAGGTTCCTAAGTTGTTACAATTAGAAGATTATCACAATTGGAAGAAACGTTTTGAGTCATACATATTGTCTCAAGATGTTGATTCTTGGATCCCGATTGAAAAAGAATATGAGTATCCAATGATAAGTCCGAGAAAGCCAAAGATGATAAGTGATTTTGATGCTGATGAAAAGAAATTTTTTGCCCGAGAAAAGAAAACGTATAGCTTTCTTACCATGGCTTTACCTAAAGACTTGATGCATCAGTTTAAGAATTACACAACTTGTAAAGAATTGTGGGATGCTATTGCTGAAAGATGTGAGGGTAATGAGCAATACAAGAAGACTCGGAAGAAAGTTTTAAAGAAAGAATTTGATAATTTTGGACATTGTGCTAATGAGCAAATCAAAGATTTGATTGCAAGGTTTTCACATTTGATCAATGAACTTGAAGTCGTAGGTGTCAAGAAAGAAAGTGATGAATTGAAAGAGAAGTTTCTAGAAGCTCTACCTGAAAAGTGGGAGAATTTTGTTATGATTTTGACTAATGATCCAAACTATTCTAGTTGGACATTCAACCAGTTGATAAGCAAATTACAAGTGCGTGAAATGGAACTGCTTGTGAAAAGGTCAGCAACTTCGTCCATATAAAATCCTAAAGTATACTTTGGAGAAAATTCTGCTACTATGCATGCTAAAACCAAATCACATTCTATTTCAAGTGTTAATCCACCGGTAACAACTTTTCTTGCTGGTAAGTCCGAAAATACTGGTTATTCTTCGGGTTGCAGTTTTACTATTCCTGATAGATCATCAAGCAAGTCTACTTCTAATCAAGCAACTGAAGATCAAGTGCTTTGTTATCTGCTTTCATATCATCTTCGCCTGGATCCATATTTAGTCAAATTGGTAATTCTGGTTTAGTTTCGGAGGATTTACAACAGATGGACGATGATTAACTGAATAAATTAGATTTGGATTGGCAGTTTGCTATGACTGTTGAAAAAGGTAGACGGTTTATGGACAAACATGGCAAGAATTTTGTTCTTCAAGGACGCATACTGGGTTTAGATAAGTCCAAACTGAAATGTTACAAATGTTCTAAATTAGGACATTTTGCTAGAGAATGCAAGCCATCTTCTTCTAAACCAAATACTTCTGATAAAGATGCAAAAGCACTGGTGACCGAGGAAGGTTTTGATTGGGCTGCAGAATTTCCAGATGAATCTGCATTTGTAGTCCGCCCTTCAGATCATTATGAATTGATGGCAAATATTGAGGTTGAATCGAGTGGGTATGCATCTGAGACCAGTAAATCTGAAACGAGTGATTCTGAAGTTAGTGGGTATGAGTCAACATGTGACTTTTGTGCTCAAAAAGAAAGAAAGATTCGAGAATTGAGTTATGAAAAAGAAAGATTGATTATTGAAAATGAAAAGACGGAAGAAGAATTAGAAATTCTTAAGAAGGAATTTGAAGAATCTGATGAGATTCTCAAGATCAATGCGAAATTAGTCAGAGAGAAGAATGATTTGATGGAAGAGTTTGTTGAGCTTCAAACAAAATTGGATGAAATGGTTAATTCAGATAAAGAACAAATTTTGAAGTTGCGAACTGAGAATGAAGAGTTGGTCAAAAGTGTTGAGAAATGGGAAAGTGAAGCAAAAGATGCCATTGGTGATTTTGATAATTTGTTCTAGAAATCAACTGCAAGAGTGGAATTGCTGAAGCAATCTTATGATGATCTCAAGAAAGAGTTTGATGAAGTTACTGCTAAGGAAAAAGATCGTCAAATGGAACATTCAACATTACTTGATAAAGTCACGATTTTAACACATGACAATAACTTGTTGAAAAGAAATATTGAGATTCATGAGGGTCGGGTGAAGAAAATTACTCAAGAAGTGTATGATGCCCATGATTAGATGAGACAAGAGAAGTTTTTGTCAAATAGGGCTTCGGAGCAATTGATTAAATCAGAAAAAAGCATTAGGTGAAGCTCAAAAGAAAATATCTGATTTAAATGTTGAGGTTTTGGATCTGAATCGACAATTGAACAATTTGAAGAATTCACATTCTTTTACAAGTTACTTGTGCAAATATGAGAATTTCAAGAAGGTTTTTGGAAGCGAAGAGCATAATCAAATTCCACATCCAGTTATTTAATCTGATGCTCTAGCTGATATTAATTCTTCTGATATAGCTGGAGATTATTCTGAATTTGTGTCTGAAAAATCTGAGAAGAAGCATTCCTCAGTTTCAAACAAGACAAGCGATAAGGAGGAAAGTTTGATTGATAAATCTACTTCAAAGTTTGTATCTGGTGGGTTTATTTCTGAAGAAGGAGTTCATGCTACTGGGAAACAGGTTGACATGGATGATAAGCAGTTGAATGAAACCCAAGTTGCTGCGAAGTTGGTTGAAGCTAACAAGTTACAAGACATTAAAGCTTCATTCAATCAAGTTGCTAAATTTGGTCCTTCAAGTTCTCAAGTCGATTTGTCAAAGCTCCTGGGTTACAAACGTTCTGGTTTGGGTAGTGAAGGCAAGAAGATTGAGATGAAAACTCAACACATTGTGTCCAAGAAGGTTAAGAAAGAAAATAAAGACACTAGTTTGGATTAAATTTATTACCTGGCTCAGGTATTCATTTCCACTATGGAGAAGGGATTTGGAGGCATGCAGAAGAAGAAGGTTTCGTCTGAAAGTACTCCGAAAGAATCTTCTTCATCTGGTTCAAATTCCACACCTCGAAGTCCTACATCAAAATGGGTACATTCTAACCGATTTCAAATTTTTGATGATATTTCTGATAGTTCTGAGTCTGATGGTAGATGTCATCCAGTTCAGGACAAACCACAATTAAAACGATCATATCGTTTGTGCTATCAATGTCGCCGAAAGGGACATATGGCACAGGATTGTCCTGCAACTGTTAAAAGAATATTTTCAAACAAATCTGCCACGTTTATTGATGAATCAGGAAAAAAATTTACTGAGTCACCATCATCCAAATCTACATCTCAAAAGAAACAATTTTTTAAGTTTGATTCTAGTGTTGGTGGGTCATCACAAGATAACGATTCAGTAAACACTGAAAAAGTAATAATGCAGTGGCGACCTAAAGTGGTCAGCTCAGCTGCTACTAATTTTGTGGAAGACACTGGTCGACTAGAAGCTATGTGCTTCGGGTCCTTTGAAGTCTAATCTTTAAATCCAGTGTGCATGGTACTTCAAGAAGACCTGTTGGTGATTGTGAAGTTTAAAGCTTCAAACAGTTACTGATAGTGGAGTCTCCTTTTTAACTTAAATTTCAAGAAATATCAAATTTCAAACTGAATTTTCTGAAAGCTAAAAACTGAAAGGTATCAGTATCGATTGGTCAATTTTCTTTCTTTTACGTTTCGTATGTAGTTTCGGGGGAGAAATTTGAAAAACCAAAAATAGTGTCTTTGTGTTTTTGTTAAAATGAAAATCCAAATATAGAGTTTTCATTTTAAAGGGCAGATAATGGAAAAATACAAAAACATTGAAAAACAGAAAAATACAAAAACATTGAAAAACAGAAAAATACAAAAACATTGAAAAATGAGAAATTGATCCGACATGATTGGGAAATGATGGTACATTGGCTTACGTGTCTGACTCATGAATAAACTAGATGAAAAAGCCATAAGATCATTGCTCGATGTGCTTGGTAGGCTCAGCATTAAATCAGAAAGTATTCAGATGTGATAAACACATTAAATACTAATGCTTGACCAAGTGGACAACATCCTGATGCGTATCTCATGATATCAAGAAAAAAAGATATGTGGAAACAGAAAAAATGAGAAGTCACTGTGTATACATGTGTTCATTTTACAAAGATTTAAACTTGTTTGATTTTCTTTATTTTGTCAAACGATCGGACTTTCTTTGCGTGTCCACAAGACCGACCTGATTGTTGTTCGTTTGACGTTCTGCTTTATTTTATTTGGTGTTTCATATAACTTATCGGACTTTCTCTGCGTGTATGTAAGTACCGACCTGATTGTTGTTGGGTTATACAATTTCAACTTGTTTTTTTTTTCTTATTTTGTTAAACCCGAGGCCTTATCTGCGTATCGAAAGATCGACCTTAAGGTAGACGATTTAACATTCTTATTTCTTTTTGCATGGAACACAGTTGACTGAATGATGAATACAATCATTATGTGATTAAATCACAAATGAAGTCATAAAGTGTGATAAGCGAAAACATATCTGAGTATGTCTGATAGTGTGGGGTACACTGGTCAAAGCAACCTAATCAATTCTATAACATATTCAGATGTTATGAGTATGATTGTGCTTGAGTTTAAGATGGACAAATTATACCAGTAATCGACATGACTTGTGTGCTGAAGTAATTGAAATTGAAGTGTAGTTTAGCATGTCATGACCAATATGATCCCAAGTTGTGATCTTTCTCACAAAAGACAAAAATAGTGTGTAATTCAGTATTTCATTTCTGCATTGCATTTATTTTTCATATCTGAAAAATCAATATGATTTTTAGTGTGTTTTGATATAAAGTTTCAAAAAGCCAAAAAGATTATGTTTCTTATTTGTTTTCGACCGATCGATACACGATACAAAATAAAATTTCAAAACTATATCTTGGATTCTCAAAGAAAAGTTTTGCGCCAAGATTAAATTATTTTTTTATAAAGGAAAAAGAAAGTCGCGTTTCTGTCTTCTGAAATTGCAGGTTATTCTGTGTGACAAGACTCAAGCATGGTGAAAGGGGGAGTATGTAATAACTTTCACAAGTGGATCTTGAAGTTCAAAGATTGTTCAAGATTGATCCAGCCATGCAAGCTCAATTTCTAACAAGATTTCAAGTTGAAGATCAGACGCAGTGATGCTAAAGATTGAAGACTGAAGTGTTGTTAGATAGATAGATAGTCAGCTACAATACACGTTAAGGGGGAGTTTGTTAGAGCATATTCCTATGCAACCTTGTGTCTCGTGTATTGTATCTAGGTTAGAGCAAGTATATGAGTCTTAGTGGTATCATACTAAGGTGGCCGTACCAAATGGTACACAACATCTTTGGTACGAGCATACCAAATGGTACGTGGGTGGTCCGCCAGTTAGTATGGTTACACTATAAATAGCTTGTTAGAGAGAGAGCTAGTTAGTTCTATCATTTCTACATCTTAACTGTGTGTGTTTGAGTGTGTTTCTCTCTCTAGCTTGTAACCTCTAAGTGAATCAATAAAGCTTTGCTTTATTTACTCGTTTGTGTTTCTCCGATTACCGAATCATGCAGTAGTAAGATCGTCCAGTGGTTTTACAGCGGACTTAGCGTGACCTAATTAATTAAGTTAAATTGTTTCTCTTTATTTGAACTATATCTTGTATTGTATTGATTACTTATTATTTATGAAATGGGTTGATTAAGAATATTGCAACATTAAATAGTGTTGTGTGCATCAGGACAATAATCGCGCCCCGACATCTTCCGTCGTCGGCTGGGGTGTGACACATTTTAACCAGGCGGTTGTTGCGACTCGCGGTTGAATTGGTCAGTCAGTTGTTGAACTGACTTTGTTGTTAATTTGAAGGGTGAGACTTTAATTTATAGCCATTGAAAGTGAGGTGGGTTTTGCTAAGTTGACGATGTGGGATGGTATATATAAGGAGGAAAAGTGTTCAGCTTTTGAGCTGGTGACGTGGGACATGAGCCTTTAAAAACAAAAATTTTATTAAAATAATTAAAGATCAGAGGTTTCGAACCTGTGGCCTTCTTAGAGGTGCACATATCGGTTAACCAGTTAAAAAATGGTCGGTTATTGGTAGAAAAATCAGTTTTTTGACTTAACGGGTTCGGTTAATAACTGGTTCGACCAAGGAGGAAACCGTAACCTGCCTAACCAGTTCCGGTTTGGAATCGGACTGGTTAACCGAAAAAACGGTTTTATTTAAACATTAATTGTTTTTTTCAAATTATTTAATATTAGGTGAAAGTGTGAAACCCATATAAATACATAAATCAAATTATTAAGGAATTACAATCGTCAAATTATGTCATAAAACCTCCAAATTTCTAACTTACTAAACGACCTTTTATATAACCGTACATATTCAATTACAGATTCGGCAACAACGTTTTCATTATGCTCGTTGTAGTCCGAATTTTCCAACAACACCATCTGTCAGTGGTATATATATCTTGGAAACCATGAAAGAACCGGTGTTAGTCTCGCCCTTTTTTCCTTTAGCTCCTCCAATGTACGGGTTGTTAAATTGAAATCATCAAACCCCATCTGTCACACCCCGCCCGAACCGCCTGTCAGGTACGGGAGAGGTGTTGTGGAAAACAGGCTGTCAATATCAAATACACGCGGAAGAAACAGAATATAATAATATTAAACAACTGTTTACTTAGTTACAGACAGCCTACTACGTTTCATAATCTTATAAGTAAATACGATAACATTAGGTTTTGACCTAGCATCCTAACAGAATGCTAATAACTGGGCCCGATGATTCTTGACAACATTATGGATCACTATCTTCTTATTATTCGAGGATTTACTTGGTCATGATGAGTTCCTACTAATTACCTGCAAAATTTGTAAACCACTGATATCAACATCTATGAAGTTGTTGGTGAGCCGTATCTTGACCTGTTAAAAATATTTTTTTCACAGTGCTACTGGTCCGATCATTGTTCTACATGAAATGACTAGAATACAACCAGTAAGATATATATAGTTTACGGGGCACAACACATGAACCAAACGATTCTAGCATACTAGTTACGTAGTATTTTTCACATTTCATGCAATAGTATTTTGGCAACCAATAAAGCACACAATTGTTGCGCCACAATATTTAATTTGTGACCCATAGTTGTTACATAACAAGGTAGGGTTGAATACGGAACTCACTTGATTTAATCGGCAACTTTGGTGGTGAGGAATTTCTTTGATGGTTTGACTTTTACTGGTAGTCAAACTAAGTCAATAATAAATATAACAAAATTATTTGTTATAATAGTATCTTGTTATAATTGAAAATTCGGGTTTAAAATAAATTATGAATCCAATGCTTGCTATGGTGTTTTCCAAATTATATATATTCGGTTGACAACTGGTTCACAAAATGTTATATCCTCAAGTTTATTGAACTTAAATACTCTGAATGTAAATTGTTGCATAATGCAACACTAATGTTGCATAATGCAATACTGAGTATTCCAACATTCGCGACTCGCGAATGATGTTTAATCATATTCTGGAAAAATGGTGTGTGTTATGACCCGCTTCAAGTTTTATTAAACTCGAATTCTTTATGTTTTCAGTATTGTTGCATAATGCAACACTAAACACCGATCATCAACTTAGCTTTAGAATTTCTAGGAAATGTTGTTTAATTTTTATAAAACTGTTGTATACTGCAGTATTAAGTATTTATAATTATTTAATTTTTGGAATTTCAAGTAAATGCCATTTTTCTTATATTTTTATAAAGTTGTTGTATAATGTTGCATAATGCAACACTAGATTCATAGCGGGTCAGATTTTTAATCTGTTGGAAACCAAACCTGGGTTTTTCCCAATTACATCAAATTCTTATCACCATTACACTAATTCTTCAAGTTTACCAACCTATGTATTCATGGGAACCAATACTAAACCTTACTAAGTTTTAATTCTTTTCTAGTCGAATCTCAAATGTTACTTAACATGCATTACAATTATGATAATCTGCTCGGTTTTAGCATGGTTTTAAGGCTGGTAATCTACTCATGGAACAATTCAGAATTGGATTTCTTATTCTACAAAACTGTCATGCATAACTGGGTTGTACCTGATGCAGAAAAACTTGTACGCTCTGCTTTCTTCTTCCCTGCGCAAGCTGATGAACCACAACAGCCCAGCCCCTCTTTTTATCTTCAAAAATCCCAGCCCTGCAACTCTCTTTTAACACGAAATCAAGGGACTAACAACCTCTCATCTTTCTCACAGCTTTATGCCTTCATCATCCCAACATTCTTTAAAGAATTAGGGCTAAAAACAATCAAATTTTCTGCACCAAGAATACTAATTGATTGCTTACCTTTAACGATGATTTCTAGGGCTTAATTTCTCCTCTTAACAGCTGCAGATTCGTCTCCCAAACTCCCCCTGTTTTCGATTTTTAACTCATCATTTAGTTTCTCCATAGCCCAAACTATGAACCCTAGATTATCTTTGATTCTTGAAGAAAGAACTTACCAGTGATTTGATGCTTCAATCCTTTCTAGCCTTGAATCTCAGCCCTGTGCCTTCTCTCTTTGTTCGAAATATTGGAAGGAATGGGAATACACTGCTGCTCTGCGATGCATGTATAGAAAGAAGAGAGAGAAGAGGACAAATTCCTTGTTGAGGTCGCTAGGTAGTAGACAAAAGGGGATTTCGCAGGTTGGGCTTCAAAGAGGTTCTTGGGCTGCGAATTATTGTAGTGATTGGGCCTTCTCTGACTTTTATAACTGACCCAACAATTATTAAGTTTGCAACAGAAGTCCAGCCCACATGTTTGTTATTTGTTGTTGCTTTCGAATCCCGGTTCGAGACTTTTATTTATTTTCGTAAATTCTGAGTTCGAGTGTTACACCATCTCCTCGTCATATATTATTTCGTTTAACCGGTTCTCGTCAAATATTTCTTTTACTCAATTCCAGTAAGCGTCACATTCTGGTCCGTTGGAATCATGAACCCCCATTTCCTCCGTAACTTTATGCATTGTAAAGACCTACTCTTCCTCCTTCTCTTCACTCCACCTGGGTGAAATGACGGGACCCTAAAACTATTAAACAACACTTATATTAATACCAACAACAAAACGTCAATAACACTTTAATATTACTACGAACAACAAAACCTCAACAACACTTTTTTATTAATACCAAGGTACCAACAACAAAACTTGAACATCACATTATTATCAATACCAACAATAAAACGTCAACGACATTTTAAACTTAAAGAACATTAAAAAAATCTTGTTGTTCATCACCTTGGAAACCGTTAAACAAGCATGCATTTGATATATATAGCAAAACGTCAACAATGATGATCAAATAGACACAATAACACACTAGAAAACCTAAAGGGTAATTTTCTTTTAATTTTATATAACAACACTATACATGATTTAAACATTAAAGACGCTCTTTTTTATATTGTGATTTTTAAGAAAAAATAATGTCGTATATAAAAGATAAGAAAGTTTAAAAAATTAGAGAAACTTGATAAAAAGTCAACAAAAATGGCTAAAACTAAAATGCGCCTCCAATATTGTTTGCTCTATCAACTACATTAGACTATTTTGTTACCGAAATGTTCTATATTTTTAAATTAGTTATTATGTTATTTTATTCTTGAATCCGGCTCTATCCAGTCGAACCGATATGACCAGTAGATCAATAACATGATCGATCTATTACGATTCACCGTCTGCTCCGGTTCTAAAAGCATTTGATCAACCCGTTACCAACTCATAACATAAAAACAACTTATTGACTTTTCTTATCACAAAAGCTAATTCAAATATTTTTTTAAAAATATTTTTTTTAAAAAAATATTTTTTTTTAAAAAGTATTTTTTTAAAAGTAACAAGTCATTAATCACTTTAAAGAAAATTAAAAAAAAAAAGTTATCAACAAATAAGCAATCCCAAAACATGAAAGTGAATTTGAGGAGAAAAGAAGTATCAAAATACACACTACACACGAGAGTGAGTGGAGTGGAGATGAGGGCAACAACGGTTCATCTTCCGCAAACATCTTCCAGCCTCACAACCTCTCCGACCACATCCATCCGAACCCGAAACCCCCACCTTCTCCACTTCACCTCCTCCATAACCATTTCCAGAGCTTCTTCATTCAAACTTTGGTGCATCCAAAACCATGATAATAAACCATCACAGGTTCGTCTCGCCCATTCTATTCAGTTCTCTCACTCCCTCTCTGTTTATCATCAAATTGAAATTGAAATTCAAATTCAGATTCAGCAGTAACTTAATCTATCTGCTTCTTTATTCTCCCGGTTTCTGACTCTAATTAGGTTTTTTCAGATCCCAATTGTGTGTTTATCCAAAATTAGACTACGTACATAGACGTTTCATAGTCAAAGGTGTAACAATCTAACCCAGCTGAGCTAAAAAATAAAACAACAACTCGGTTTAGAGTCTGAACAACACTAGTTCGTTACATGGTTTGTTTAGGATGATGAAATTCTTGCTGTTATACGCTTTCTTTCTTCTTCTCTTTTTATATGATATGTTTGTAACCCTTGTTTTATTTTGTGTCTGTGAAAAACTCTTTATTTGTAGTGGCAGGATGATTTCTCAAGCCTGAAAACCACAGACCTCCTCCAATGTGACAGTGGAAGCACATGGAGCACACTGGGTTTTTATATATTTAGTCTGCACATTCCTCTTAGCTTTGGAGGACTATCTGTTGTTGCACAGCTACGGCATCAAACTGTTCTTGATCCCAACACTCAGGTCGGTCATCTCAACATTAATCACAACACTTTTCATGATTGATAACGTCCCGTAACAACAGGTGTTTTCATTGCTTCTAATACAAACTTTAGAGCTCGTATCATTTCTTTCGCTCATGGAATTCTCCAACAACCGTGTCAACATTCTCAGCTTGTTTGAAACACGGAAAGAACGCAACTGGTTTGTGGCATCCGTCCTTGGTGTTGTTTTTCTTCTTGCATTTGTCTTCCTTACCTCGTTTGCTGCTGACAAGCTGGTTGGGCCCAAGGTTGATTAATTAGTAGTGTCATAACTCATAACACTCTTTTTCATTTTGGTACTCAAATACATATTGTTGTTGGTTGCCTGCCTTTAATGATGCAGGATGTTAACAACCCGATTTTCAAGGAAATCCTCACGGGCGGGCCTCTCTCGGTCACGGGGTCCACACTTGTTTACTGCCTCGTCACCCCGCTCCTTGAAGAAACTGTTTATAGAGGGTTTTTGTTGACTTGTCTTGCTTCAAGAATGAAATGGGAGACAGCGGTTATGGTAAGTTCTATTGTGTTTAGTGCAACTCACTTGTCTGTTGACAATTTCTTACAACTATTTGTCATTGGGGTTGTTCTTGGATGCTCTTATTGTTGGAGTGGCACATTGATCTCCCCTTTTGTTATTCACTCACTATATAATGCTCTAATTTTAGTTATCACCTTTATATCTTAATGTTATTTGTTGTTTCAGCATGTATATTACTCTTTTAAGTTGGAATTATTTCTTCATTGCATCTCATTTTGCTGATATGATACAACAAAACAGAAACTTTGGTAAGTTTCAAAGCTACATAAATTGTGTGGATTCTTTGAAGTGTCATAAAATGTGTGCATTTAGGCTTGCAAACACTCAAATATATTAGAACTAGAACTCGATGATGATCTGAAATAGGATTCACTAACAAGACGAACACTAGAACACTAAGCATGAGCCAAACCGCAACGCTCCAAAGTCAGAGAGCATCCGGGTCAGTTACAAGATATAAGCACGAGCCAAACCACAAGCATAAAAAAGACAAAGTATTCAATAAAATGTATAAATGTTTGAATACAATAAAATGTATAAATGTTTGAATATTAGAATTGTAATAATGCGGGTATGTAGGTTTTTTAATACCCTCACAATTCAATATTCAAACTCGTCAAACATATGCAAACGTTGACCAACAAATAGTCCTTTTGTAAACAAATCAACTAGTTTCATTCGTGTAACAATAGGCAACACCTTTTAACATGTCCGGCGTAATTTTTTACGTAAAAAGAACAAGTCAATTTCAAAATGTTTAGTGTGATCGTGAAATACCGGATTAGTAGCAATGAAGACAACACTATTATCACAAAAAAGTTAATCGTTAACAAATCTGACACTTATAACTCATGGAAACATTTTCCCAATCGGAATCCGCAAAAATAGTAACTTCAAAAGAACCAACCTTACTAAAATACTACCTTTGCCAGGTGTCTTTTTCAAAGATCTTAACAAACGCAATGCTAAGTTCAAACGAGACTCAGTGGGTTGATGCGTATAATGTTGGATTTAGGTGTCTAGACCCGACTAAATCAAGTATCCGACCCGATCAAGACCCGTAAGAGTTACACCGGAGACAACGGGTTTTTAAAGTCTGCTTAATTTTATAACCGGCAAATTCGCAGAAGAATTAATTATTTGTTTATTTTTTTTTTGAACGGCCAACGAATAGAATAAACCCAGGTACTTCGTACGGGGTGACCCAATGGCTAAAGGCCACCGCCAGCTAGCCCAACCCAGCCGTACGAAGCCCTTAAGCGTCCATGTGACTCCAGTTCCAGGAGAAAACCCGCTAACCCGCCCGCCCGTAGGCACGACGGCGAATTAACGGTAAAACCCGGTCGCCTCAAGGATCGAATTCGGGTCTCCCCGGATCTCCTATCATTGGCCTCCATACCAATGGACAAATAATGTCATTAGTGAGGATAGAACTTGGGTCCCTAGGAACACAAGCCAAAGCCTCAACCAACTCCACTAGATGCCGGTGGTTTATTTGTTTATTAAATGGTTTAATAGATAAATAATTTATTAATTAATTAATTATTATTAATCATTAAGATTAATTAAGGGACAAAAGACGTTAATTATTATTTACGTCTTAAGACGACGATTAACAAATTAGTAATTTGACTAATATTCGTTAAGTCTCGGTAATCGAAAAATATTTTAAAACGTTTAAAATATGTCGATTAATTAAAGGTTCGATCATGGGTTAATTTAAATTGAGGGACTTATCCGGAAACAAATCGGATATATATATATCTGATTGAGGGAGGTGAAAACCCTAATCCTCCATAAGAAAATTTCGGCCTCCCTCCCTCCTCTCTCTCGACCGACGCCGACGACACCCACGCCGTCGCCGCCCTCTCTCCTTTGTTCTCCGATGATCCGTTCAATCAATCGCGAGGACCTAATCCGTTGATCACCTTTAGGCGTGTTCCACCTCACTGTTGAGCCGCCGTCACAAAGCCGTCGCCGCCGCCGCCGCCTCCTCGTCGTCCGCCGCCGCAGCAACTCTAGCCGAGCCGCCGCAGCAGTCCGCCGCCGTCCGCTCAGTCACACCGTCGCCGTCGCCCAAGCCGGCCGCCGCCGCTCCCTCGCCGTCGCCGGTTCCCACCGCCGACACCCCTGCCGTGAACCGCCACCGTGTGGCGTGTTCACTCGTCGTCCGTAAACCCTAGTTCGCGCCCGATCCGACGTACGAGATTTTCCCGGTGCCAGATTCACCACGTAGTAAATCGGTATCCGCGAGGAAAGTTCGATTCGTTCGACGAATCATTCCCTCCGAAACCCTAGCGTCACCCGTTGACTCTCGGTGTCTCGAACGTCTGTTTGAATCATCGCTCAGGTATATCTAAACTCGTAATTAGTTTAGATTTAAACGTTTATCTTATTATGATTGTATCGCGTTTCGTTTAACGCGTTTTTAGGTGTGTTGCGTATTTGGTGATCGTCGAATCCTGTTGTTTTGGTTTACGTTAATTAACTGGTTTTCACGTTAGTAAATTAAATTGTTTTCCGCTGCGTATTAAATTAATTGTTAATTTAATTATATAATTTTAATTTACTCGGTAATTGATTAAATTATTATTTGTGGTAAATAATTATTTTCATTAATAAAAAAAATTACTATTACCGAGTCCTGAATTCCAATGTTGTCACACCCCCAAAAATCCCACGCGCGATAACGCGCCACAGGGAGCGTGACGAACCAGGATCGAACACATTAGCCATACGAACAGTCTATATGCAATGTAAAAGTAAAACCAGAGTAAATGCGTTTTTAAATGCGGAAGCGTAAACGACAAAGTTGTAATAATTGTTCAAGCGCCAAAACATGCGCAAACCAAAAGTTAATAAGTTTGATAAATAAATAAGTCTATGATGCATGCATGGTAATAGTAATCCTTATGTGGTGCATCCTAGCTCGTGGCAGACAATCCAGTTTAGCGACCTGAGATATAACATGCTAAAGTGTCAACACAATGGTTGATGAGTTCACAGGTTTAATCAGTTCATCAGTTTAACAGTTCAGAAAAATCCAGATAATATATCAATAGTTAGCTAGACTATTTTCAAGAAATCAGTGCACGTTTGACTAGATCAACTAGCTATCCAGTTACTGAAGCTCGACAAGTTCAATTGTGCCTCGTTAAGACTAAGAAGTTTATAACACCCGTTCGATATCCAATCTGCCAGAGCGACTGACCCGGGTGGGGCTGTCAAACCCAGTAGATCTACTAAATAAGTTCCCGCTGCTGTCACATTGACAGTAACTATAAAGTGAGGGCTTTATCATAAGTGTGCCACTATCATTCAGGTGATATATATCTAACAGTTCAAGTGTTTGCATGTTAATCTCCCCCAACAGGATTTAAATAAGTAAAATGGGGCCGTGAAACTCACCTTAGGTTGCTCAGCAAAGTTTCCAGATAATAGAGTTAATTCAAGTAGCAAGAACGAGTCTTGTGCAAGCAATCAATCACCTAACGAGCATACGAGTATAAGTGTGTGTTCTAAACTATTAAATCTAACGTAAGCGATAAAAACGAAGGATCGTGAAGTCCGGAATAAGTCGAGGATGACACTTGTGCCAAATCCGAGCGATTATTGAAATAGTACGAGAAAATACAATATATACCAATATTATATATTATTCAAGGGTTTCAAAAATAAATAAATATATTTTTTAACTAAATATTCGAGTGACGTTAATAACGAATTTTGCTAGGACAAAGTATATATATATATATATCAAAGGTTATCATAAAGGTATTCGACTATTTCAATAAAAATCCAACGTCATAAGTTTATATATATTAATCTACTCAAAATATATATATTTTTACCTTTTTGTAAAACTAGAATTTTTATATCAATATATATATACATAGGTATTAGAAATCTATTATTAATTAAAGATAACAAGTTACACATGTTTTATAAATCAAAATATGATTTACGAGTCCTAAGTATCATAGATATATTCCTACGGGTTTAAGACACGACAAGGAACAACTTTGATAGAAAATCTAGTGTTCAGATGCCCAAGAGAACACAAAAAAAATAAAACAGAAAAACATGGAGGTCACTGGGTTCGAACCCGTGACCTCAATGTTAGAACACAGTATGCATACCACTCGGCCAGGGGTGCTGTTGGTGTCAAGATCCGGATCGCATTGGTTTTATGCATAGGAAGCGACCAGAATCAGGTTTTAGGGGGAAATAATAGGTTTAAAAAGAAAAGGTTGGGACCGGGACTCGAACCCGCGTCCCTTGCGTACAAGGCCAGCGCTCAAACCAGTTATGCCAGATTGGCGTCTGGTTATGAATCCGAACTCCTTTATTAAAAGCTATACCCGTCCCTTGTCATCTTCTTCACCCAGAATTCCGGTGATCAGAACCCTAGTTCCGGTCGCCGAAAAATCGCAAAACTCAAATAAAACGCGTAAAAATGTGCGACTAACATGTAAAGATGATTACCTTGAATTAGAGATGAGAGACGACGAGTTTTAGACGCCGAAAACGAACCCGAAGCTTAGCCGCGAACACCGAGCACTGACACGAAATCTAATTCCGATTGCACCAGGTTACTCCTCAGAAACTCGCGACCACAGTGGTGATCAGAATGAGATCGAATGGTGGTGGTTCGGTGGGTTTTTGGTGGATCGCCGGAAAACTAAAAAAAAACGAGAGAGAGAGAGATACGAGAGAGAGGGTGACTTGAGGCTAACAAATGATTTCTGGGAATTAACTAGTCCTAATGATCGGTGGTCAGTTGAAACCGATCGGAAATAAATTGCCGAATTCAAATCGGTCGAGAAAATGAGTTGACGGTTACGGAGTTCGATCGAAACTGTGAATTCAATTCACGTAAATGGGTTATTTAATTGACTATTGTCTAATGACACATCTAGTCCCTCCAGATTTACCCATAATTAAGAATCAAGTTTCGGTAATTACATAATAGTCCCTCCAAGTTTAATAAAAGACAATCATGTTTGGGAAATGACAACATAACCCCTCGAAGTTTGATAAAACCTAACGGCTCTAACGGAGTCAACAGAAAATGTTCTCAACAACAAATATACGAGCAACGTCAAACTATATATAGATCGTATAACGCTTATAAGAAAATATAAACTTAAATGACTACATAAAATTATAACTAATAATTCCACTTCTCCATTCAATTTCACATAAAATCATGGGTTTTAATTCTATAACTTATATATAATTAAAATACATAACTCCATGATTAATAACTTGTAATTAGAGTCTTTAAATTACATAAAATCATAAATGTGATTAAATTATGTTTTATATATATATATATATATATATTTATATTTATCACCTAAAATCATAAGATATAATTGTCACATAAAATGACGCAACGTTCAGATGAAATCGTAACGTATGATTTACATAAAATCATAGAACAAGAATATCAAACGTCGAACTTAAGTGCATGCTCGTTTAGTGATTACTACACAAAACCCTAATTTGCTAAAGTCAACAAGTCAACACAGTTAAGCACATAAATGTTCACACAACATTTAATATGTTTTACGTTCAGTTAATGCTAGAAAGTGACCTGAAAAGTCGGATTGTCACAAATGTCGTAACCCAACAGTGGTATCAGAGCCTTGATCACCACACGCAAACCCTAACCGGTCAACTTTAAAACGGTGTACTTTCGCGAACTGGGGTTCTGAACCCGAAAGTCGCGAAATAGAATGAATCTTCATTTAAATATGTTTAGTCAATTTGGATCCACTAAACGTAATCCGATTCAATAAATTGATTGAATTATCTTTCGTACATATTCGGTCCAACCTTAATTATATTTTGTTACGGATTCGTTATGGTTTGGCCCATATTGTTTTGTTTTGGATTGACCCACTTTTAACTGGGCTCAAAGTTGTGTTTGTTCAAAATATAATAGTTTTATTTGAATTTTGTAATTGCTCAGCTTCGCCTGGACGAACGACACGAGCTTGACACGAGGACCCATTTGAGATTATCCCTTTTGGGATTTTCGAAAATGGCTAAAACCCAAAACGAGACCGACGTTTCCTGATGATGCGCAGGAGCTTGTTGAAGCCAGTGGGAGCGACTAAATCAATTAGGGAGTTTTTTGTTCTCGTGGTTGATTTACTATTACGTCCCTTGACCTTTCTTGATATTGTCATAGGCTCTGACAATATCGAAACGCCTGCATGGCCGAATATGTGCATGTGTGTTTGTTTTGTTTTTGGTTGCTTGTCTTAATTTGATTAACGCGCCAACTAAAAATCCAAACTTAGTTTTACCGGGATAAAACTAATTTTTCAATCGATTAAATAAAAGTCCTAATTTTATTACGACTTTATAAAATTTAATAACCAATTTAATTCGACATTAAATTCAGATTTTTCGATAAAGTAATTGAACATTATAAATAATTGGTTATCGTCTCGCGACACGTAGATCATTAATACTTAGGTTATTTAAATGATCGTCCCGAGTGAGATAGGATTTATAAAATTTGTCGTCACATTAAATATTAAAATATGACTAAATAATCCTATCTGGTAAGCCTAAAACCTGTAGTCTATGCCATCCTAAGTCAAGTCTAACTTGGAACATATTGACCGATGCATCCGTGCTGGAGTATTTCAACACCGCACGTGGTGTTTAGGGTATCTTCCAAGGTGAGCGTATTGGAGTATTTCAACACCGTACTCACACATTGACCACTTAATACAACTACCATCCTCTTTACACGCACCTTTGTTATTGGAGTATTTCAACACCGTACCTTTGGTCGGCCTTTAGACAGAATGGGCATAGATGGGGCTAAACGTATTTCGTTGATCCGTTCACGAAAGCCCCATAACGGGAGTTGTGGTAGTTACTCACAAGTGACAGTCGTTGTCTATTTAGTTACTTAGAGATTATGAAAGCACTTTACGCTGTCTGGAGAAATTGTCTAACTAACTGAATTCCCAATTCCTATTCAAGATTAGCTTGACATCCTTGAATACGAATCAAACATCGAAGCACTAAAATTTTTCCTGTTGTTTCAGATAGCTAACGCAAACCGTGCAAACCAAGAGATTTTCCATCTCAAGTCTCTTCTTAAGAAGGAGAAACTTGATTGCGCCAACTTCCTTGATTGGGAAAGGAATCCGAGGATCGTCCTGAGAATGGCTAACATGGAGAACGTATTAGAAGCTGAGGTTCCCGAGCAACCTGAAGCAGACACTGCTTCGGCGTGAAACGCCCATAACACATTGCGACAAAATGCTAAAAAAGTCGGATGTCTTATGCTAGCCACCATGACCTCTGAAGTTCAGAAGAACATGGTTGACACGACGACTTTTCAGATGATCGGTGATCTGAGGGGCATGTTCGAAACTCAGGCCCGACAGGAGCACTATGACACCGTTGTGACACTTATTAACTGTCGCATGGCCGAATGTGCTCCCGTCAGCCCTCATGTCCTAAAGATGAAGAGTTACATCGACTGCCTAGCGAAGCTGAATTACGTCATCCCCGCCAAGATGGCGACTGACCTGATTCTTCACTCACTGTCCAGTGTCTTCACCCCTTTCCGGGTAAACTTTAACATGCATAGCATGCTAAAGACAGTGACTGAGCTTCACGGCATGCTCAAAACTGCTAAAGTTAACTTTGTTCACGGCAAGGCACCCGATGTACTCACGATTCGATCAGGAGGCGTCAAGAAGCCTGAGGTTAAGAAAGGAAGGCGTGGAAGCAAAAAGAAAGGCAAGGCAGCTGTCACCATAGCGTCTGAAAGCTCCCAGAAGGGCAAGAACAAGGCGTCCAAGGCACCGCCGCCTGAGCAGCGCGTGTTTTGAATGCCACAAGATGGGGCACTGGAAAATAAACTGCCCAGAGTATCTTGCCAAGGTGAAGAATGGAAAAGCCCAACCAGGTAATTCCTCAGGTATACACATGAGTTATGTTGTGTGATGCTTCACTTGTTCCTGCAAAATATATGTTTGACATATGTGACATCCGAGAATTTCAAGGTTTACTTCCGTTAGACAATTCCATTAGTTACGTTATAAGTGTTAACTTAGTAACTAATGCTCAACTAGGCCGAATACGTCCACGTCCTTTGGTTGATCACCGAACCCGCCCATATGTGCTATGTGTTCATTTATTAATGTCATTATGTGCAATGTGATTTAAACGCATGATTTAATATTATGAATAGCATGACAAATTGTAATTCCTTGATTTTGTGAAAATTTGCCTAAGTTGTGCAGCCAGCGAAACTATCGGGCGAAACTGTAGTGTCGCCCGGTAGCCAGCTAAGTTAATCAGTTAAAACGTGACCAGAGCTAGTTTCGCCTGGCCAGCGAAACTGCCAGCGAAACTAGCCTCTGATATAAATAATCTTAATAAACCCTAGTTCTCCTATTTGCCTCATTTACACACAAACACACACACACTCCATCTTTCTCCTGGAAACCTGATCAGTCGAGATTCACACCGAGCCATCGAGATCTCAGCCCCGAACCATCATCCATCAAGCTTAGAGATCGAACCGTGAGTCCCAAAACCACCATTTTTATGTTTTCTATGTGTTTTCTTAAAAAGCATGCTTGAATCTTCATGAAATCACTTGATCTTCTGATATGTTGCTTAGGAATGCTAGATCTATCATAAAGTCAGTAACTTTACGTGTGAAATCTATCCATGTTGAAGATTTATGCTAGATTAGGTCATTTTAGGTTAAAATGTGTTTTTGGTGATTTGATGATGAAAATGCATGTTTAAGGTGTTAAAGCTTACTGATTTATGTTGGTAAATGATTATGTATGCTAGATAATGAATTGCATGTACTATGGAAGCTGTTAGATTTGTTTTTAGGCTGATTTATGTGTTTTTCGCGACCAGCGAAGCTGTCGTGTTCTCTGGGCGAAACTGTCCAGCGAAATTATGTATATCTTCATCCAGCGACACTATGTAGCGAAACTATAGTGTCGCCGGGTAAACCAACCATACCAGCTCGAGCGAATCTACCGAGCGAAATTCCCTGAACGAAAGTTCAAACCAGTTTCGGGCGAAACTAGGCTAGCGAAACTGTGCCAACAGTTTCGAGCGAAACTAGCCTAGCGAAACTGTGTCATCGGGTATTGCCTAGTGAAAGTGCTGCCCGTGCACACAGCGAAACTGTCTAGCGAAACTGCTAGCGAAACTGAGACCAAAATCCAAACTTGTGCAATTTGCTTGTATGTTATGCCATGACTTGCATGATTATGCTATGATGATACATGCTTTGATCTCTGATGTATATGAACCCTTGTTTACGATCAACCATCGGTGTCGTGTGTCGATATGTCGTGTCTTAGTTTAACGTGCTATGTTATGGGCCATAGTGAACGTTGTTTGAAATAAATTAGACACAAGACTAATATATAAGACCTAAATGAATTATAGGTCTTCATTAAGAAATCAATTCAAGGATAATTAAACAAGTCTAGCCGAGCAACCAAAGGTGAGTGTCACTAACCCGCAAGATACGATCCCGTTAGGGACGGAAAGAACAACTTAAAAACAATGCTGACAAAACTTACGAGTGCTGAGCACCGGACGAATAAAAGTCGACTGTTTTTCACCAAAGTGTTTATGGGAACACTTGGGGGGGGGGGGGGGGGATTCAAGTCGCTGTTTACGAAAAATAAAACTGATAAATGATTTTTGGGATCGAAGGAAACCCTAAGTGAAATGTTTTAATATGGCTAGCATAGGTTAAAGGCGTTAAACCAAATGATATCACATGATTTCTAAGGAATGTTTTGGTTAAATAAAAAGTCCTCATAATTAATTGTGCCATTAATTCGTGGAAGCGAGGGGATGTTGGGTAGATCTACTGGAGTTTGACAAACTCCGCTCCGGGGCATTGGAGGTGCACGGGGAACAATATCAGCCTATTTGACACCGTGATCCCCAAGAGGAGGACACGGGGGAGGCAAAAAGAGCAGTGACGAAAGTCCGCAAATAAAAATAAATGACGGTGGAACACCGCAAAATAAATAGTCAGCTTGGTACAATCTTCCTTAGTGCATGAAACGACGGATTAGCTACCCGCGATATCGGTTGAGCACTTTAATTCTTACAAGACTAAGCGCATATTAAATAATCGGTAATTGATGTTTAAAAGCATCGTTTTTCATAAAACAAATATTACGTATGTATATGTTGACAAAGAAAATGATTATGAGACCGGGCCAATGCATGACAAGCCCACTGTGAACTCACCAGCCTTTTGGTTGACACTTGCGTGGTTTTAACTTTTGCAGATCGCTCAGGAGTATCCGGAGCAGGTTGACATGGCACAAGAAAATGTTTACTTTTATAGTAGGAATGGATTGGTTATCTGAAAATCGAGCCGAAATTTTGTGTCAAGAAAAAGTGGTTCG
Organism: Deinandra increscens subsp. villosa; assembly: GCA_039602395.1. NCBI lineage: Eukaryota > Viridiplantae > Streptophyta > Magnoliopsida > Asterales > Asteraceae > Deinandra > Deinandra increscens. Next base: position 46,555,701 of record JBCNJP010000007.1, on the reverse strand, counting down.
TATTCCACTCGAAGGAGGTGAAGTATTAACAGTTCAAGGTGAGAAAGGTGGGACAGTCACTGGAATTATTTCGTTTCTCAAAGCTCAAAAGTGCCTTCGTAAAGGTCACTTCGCGGTTCTTGCAAACGTCACCGATTCGACACTTCCCGAGCGTGAAATCAACGACTACCCGATAGTTCGCGACTTCCAAGATGTATTCCCTGAAGAATTGCCGGGTTTGCCTCCATTTCGACAAGTAGAGTTTGGAATCGACTTAGCTCCTGGCGCCGCTCCGATAGCGCGCGCACCTTACCGTTTGGCGGTAAGTGAACTCAACGAACTTTCCGCACAACTTCAAGAGTTACTCGACAAGGGATTTATCCGTCCAAGTTCGTCTCCGTGGGGAGCTCCGGTATTGTTTGTTAAAAAGAAGGATGGAACGTTCCGCATGTGTATCGACTACCGAGAACTCAACAAGGTTACGATCAAGAATCGGTATCCTCTTCCTCGAATCGACGACCTCTTCGATCAACTACAGGGTTCAAGCTACTTTTCAAAGATTGACCTACGGTCCGGATATCACCAACTTCGTGTTCGTGATGAGGATGTACCCAAAACTGCTTTCAGAACTCGGTATGGTCACTACGAGTTCCTGGTTATGCCGTTTGGGCTAACCAATGCACCTGCCGTATTCATGGATCTGATGAATCGAGTGTGCAAGCCGTACCTCGATAAGTTTGTGATAGTTTTCATCGACGATATTTTGATCTACTCCAAGACAAAGGAAGAACACGAGAATCACTTGCGACTTATTTTGGAATTGCTTCGCAAGGAACAGCTCTACGCCAAGTTTTCAAAGTGCGATTTTTGGATCCGCGAAGTCCAGTTTCTTGGACACATTGTTAATGAGGAAGGAATTCATGTCGACCCAGCCAAAGTGGAAGCTATAAAGAATTGGTCTACTCCAAGAGCGCCAACAGAAATCCGACAATTTTTGGGACTCGCCGGATATTACCGAAGGTTTATTAAGGGTTTCTCTCAATTGGCTCAACCCTTAACGGCTTTAACGCACAAAGGAGTGCAATACAGATGGGGCGAGAAAGAAGAACGCGCGTTCCAAACGCTTAAAGATATGTTATGTTCAGCTCCAATTCTTGCGTTACCCGATGGAGTTGACGACTTTGTGGTTTACTGTGATGCATCAATCCAAGGACTCGGTTGCGTATTGATGCAACGAGACAAAGTGATTGCCTATGGGTCCAGGCAACTAAAGGATACTGAGAAGAATTATACAACGCATGATTTGGAATTGGGAGCCGTTGTTCATGCACTCAAGATTTGGAGACATTACCTATACGGAACAAAGTGCACAATATTCACCGATCATAAAAGCTTACAGCACATCTTTGATCAGAAAGACCTCAACATGCGGCAAAGGAGGTGGGTTGAATTACTGAACGATTATGATTTGGCAATTAAATATCATCCAGGAAAAGCAAATGTGGTGGCAGATGCCCTAAGCAGAAAAGAGTACGAAAAGCCTCGACGGGTACGAGCGCTTCAACTTACAATACATTCAGGATTACCGGATCGGATCCGCGACTGCCAACGAGAAGCTTTGAAAGCAGAAAACTTCGCAGCTGAAGCACTGCGTGGTGTAGATGGCCATTCTGAAGTTAAGTCCGATGGACTCACGTATTATAATGACAGAATCTGGATTCCTTTGTTTGGAAATCTCCGTGAGCTCGTGATGGACGAGGCTCACAAGTCAAGATACTCGGTGCACCCTGGATCGGATAAAATGTATCAGGACTTGAAAAATCTTTATTGGTGGCCGAATATGAAGGCCGACATTGCTCGATATGTGGCTAAATGCTTAACCTGCTCAAGAGTCAAGATTGAATACCAAAAGCCTTCTGGTTTACTGCAACAACCAAAGATCCCAGAATGGAAATGGGAGGACATCTCCATGGATTTTGTAACGGGACTACCTCATCGATCGAATCAACCGGATGCGATTTGGGTTATCATTGATCGATTAACCAAATCGGCACATTTCATTCCGATGAAGGAAAGTGATAATATGGATAAATTGACAAAACTGTACATCGACAAAATTGTGAAGCTACACGGTGTGCCTAAGACTATCATCTCTGATCGAGATCCTCGATTTACTTCCCGGTTATGGCAATCAATGCAAGAAGCGTTGGGAACCCGACTAGATATGAGTACAGCCTATCACCCACAAACAGATGGTCAATCGGAACGAACCATTCAAACCTTAGAAGATATGCTCCGAGCTTGCGTTCTTGACTTTGGGAAAGATTGGGAGACTCACCTTCCACTGGTGGAGTTCTCTTACAACAATAGCTATCATTCAAGCATCGGTACAGCACCTTTTGAAGCACTTTATGGCAGAAAATGTAGATCGCCCGTGTGTTGGGCCGAAACGGGTGAGAAAGGACTCACTGGACCGGAAGTCATCCATGATATGACCGAGCGAATTATTCAAATCAGGCAACGGCTAGCTGCAGCGCGTGATCGACAAAAGAGTTATGCCGACAAACGCCGAAAACCTCTAAAGTTTGAGGTGGGTGACAAAGTATTGTTAAAGGTATCTCCCTGGAAAGGAGTGATACGCTTCGGGAAGCGTGGAAAGTTGAATCCTCGCTACATCGGTCCGTTTGAAATTGTTGGGGAAGTAGGCCCGGTGGCCTATCGATTGCAACTCCCTGCTGAACTCGATGGAGTTCACAACGTGTTTCACGTTTCCAATCTAAAGAAATGTCTGGCTGAAGACACTGAGATAATTCCCTTGGAGGAATTGGAAATCGACGAACATTTGAGATTTATTGAGCAACCAGTAGAAATCATGGGACGCGAGGAGAAAACCCTCAAACGTAGCAAGACTCCGATCGTCAAGGTGCGATGGAACTCAAGGCGTGGACCTGAATATACTTGGGAACGAGAGGATCAAATGAAGAAAAAGTATCCTCACTTGTTCGAGCAAACGTCCACAGAAACTCAAGGTATGATTTAATTTTGGGGACCAAAATTCCTTTAACAGGAAGAGGATGTGGCGACCCTAAAACTTTTGCTTTCTTTCCCCAGCGGCGACAACCGAGGCTGCAAACGTTACGACGCAAGAATAATTTTCGGGACGAAAATTCCAATTACAAGGGGATGATGTGACATCCGAGAATTTCAAGGTTTACTTCCGTTAGACAATTCCGTTAGTTACGTTATAAGTGTTAACTTAGTAACTAATGCTCAACTAAGCCGAATACGTCCACGTCCTTTGGTTGATCACCGAACCCGCCCATATGTGCTATGTGTTCATTTATTAATGTCATTATGTGCAATGTGATTTAAACGCATGATTTAATATTATGAATAGCATGACAAATTGTAATTCCTTGATTTTGTGAAAATTTGCCTAAGTTGTGCAGCCAGCGAAACTATCGGGCGAAACTGTAGTGTCGCCCGGTAGCCAGCTAAGTTAATCAGTTAAAACGTGACCAGAGCTAGTTTCGCCTGGCCAGCGAAACTGCCAGCGAAACTAGCCTCTGATATAAATAATCTTAATAAACCCTAGTTCTCCTATTTGCCTCATTTACACACAAACACACACACACTCCATCTTTCTCCTGGAAACCTGATCAGTCGAGATTCACACCGAGCCATCGAGATCTCAGCCCCGAACCATCATCCATCAAGCTTAGAGATCGAACCGTGAGTCCCAAAACCACCATTTTTATGTTTTCTATGTGTTTTCTTAAAAAGCATGCTTGAATCTTCATGAAATCACTTGATCTTCTGATATGTTGCTTAGGAATGCTAGATCTATCATAAAGTCAGTAACTTTACGTGTGAAATCCATCCATGTTGAAGATTTATGCTAGATTAGGTCATTTTAGGTTAAAATGTGTTTTTGGTGATTTGATGATGAAAATGCATGTTTAAGGTGTTAAAGCTTACTGATTTATGTTGGTAAATGATTATGTATGCTAGATAATGAATTGCATGTAATATGGAAGCTGTTAGATTGGTTTTTAGGCTGATTTATGTGTTTTTTGCGACCAGCGAAACTGTCGTGTTCTCTGGGCGAAACTGTCCAGCGAAATTATGTATATCTTCATCCAGCGACACTATGTAGCGAAACTATAGTGTCGCCGGGTAAACCAACCAGACCAGCTCGAGCGAATCTACCGAGCGAAATTCCCTGAACGAAAGTTCAAACCAGTTTCGGGCGAAACTAGGCTAGCGAAACTGTGCCAACAGTTTCGAGCGAAACTAGCCTAGCGAAACTGTGTCATCGGGTATTGCCTAGCGAAAGTGCTGCCCGTGCACACAGCGAAACTGTCTAGCGAAACTGCTAGCGAAACTGAGACCAAAATCCAAACTTGTGCAATTTGCTTGTATGTTATGCCATGACTTGCATGATTATGCTATGATGATACATGCTTTGATCTCTGATGTATATGAACCCTTGTTTACGATCAACCATCGGTGTCGTGTGTCGATATGTCGTGTCTTAGTTTAACGTGCTATGTTATGGGCCATAGTGAACGTTGTTTGAAATAAATTAGACACAAGACTAATATATAAGACCTAAATGAATTATAGGTCTTCATTAAGAAATCAATTCAAGGATAATTAAACAAGTCTAGCCGAGCAACCAAAGGTGAGTGTCACTAACCCGCAAGATACGATCCCGTTAGGGACGGAAAGAACAACTTAAAAACAATGCTGACAAAACTTACGAGTGCTGAGCACCGGACGAATAAAAGTCGACTGTTTTTCACCAAAGTGTTTATGGGAACACTTGGGGGGGGGGGGGGATTCAAGTCGCTGTTTACGAAAAATAAAACTGATAAATGATTTTTGGGATCGAAGGAAACCCTAAGTGAAATGTTTTAATATGGCTAGCATAGGTTAAAGGCGTTAAACCAAATGATATCACATGATTTCTAAGGAATGTTTTGGTTAAATAAAAAGTCCTCATAATTAATTGTGCCATTAATTCGTGGAAGCGAGGGGATGTTGGGTAGATCTACTGGAGTTTGACAAACTCCGCTCCGGGGCATTGGAGGTGCACGGGGAACAATATCAGCCTATTTGACACCGTGATCCCCAAGAGGAGGACACGGGGGAGGCAAAAAGAGCAGTGACGAAAGTCCGCAAATAAAAATAAATGACGGTGGAACACCGCAAAATAAATAGTCAGCTTGGTACAATCTTCCTTAGTGCATGAAACGACGGATTAGCTACCCGCGATATCGGTTGAGCACTTTAATTCTTACAAGACTAAGCGCATATTAAATAATCGGTAATTGATGTTTAAAAGCATCGTTTTTCATAAAACAAATATTACGTATGTATATGTTGACAAAGAAAATGATTATGAGACCGGGCCAATGCATGACAAGCCCACTGTGAACTCACCAGCCTTTTGGTTGACACTTGCGTGGTTTTAACTTTTGCAGATCGCTCAGGAGTATCCGGAGCAGGTTGACATGGCACAAGAAAATGTTTACTTTTATTTGAACTAACTTGGGAATTTATATAACAATTCATGTTTTGTAATTAAAGCACGCGGTTAGTGCTAAGATATTTATGTGTACATTCCGCTGCGTAACTTTTGAAACTGTTATATTTATGAACATTTGGACTTTACTCTGATTCGTTTAGTATTTGTAACTAATGGTTGTGGTCCTGGTTTGCTCGCACCCCTTAACGGTATAAACTCCGTTAGTGGTTATTTGGGGGTGTGACAACATACCTTACATTTTGTAGGTGCATGAAGCTGAAGGAAGCAAACCAAGATCACACTGACCTACCATGCGATTCTCGCACCTGAATATAGTTCGTGTCTTGAGTTTTCAGTTTAAAACAATTCTTGGTGGTTTTGAAAAAACTTTTTTTTTGTTTTTGGTTTCCCTGACTGTTTTCCATGATGAACAATTGCTTTCCTTGGATTTTGACTACGCAATGTTTTTTACTATGGTTGATTTTCGAAACATGCATGACTGATTTTAATCTACTTTAAATTTGATTCAACCTTTTGATAGATTAAGTTCAAAATCCCAAAACAACATACCTCACAACCTGGTGAACTTGATTTATTAAGGCTGGCTTAGATGCGACATGATAACCTCGTGGTTATTATATCCCATCAAAGCTATAATGCCTTAGGCGTCTATCATACTTATTACAAAACAACGCATGACGTAACGGTAGTTCATAAGATCTTATGACTTTGAACCCTCCGACGTTAAAAATATCAAATCAACTCGAACTGGTTGAAGATCGACCTTTCGATCTACAACCATAGGAACATATCAATCCTCTGCCCTGAGCGGACGTTTGTTCATATAAGTTCGAATCACCAGCTGAATTACTACAGGAGTAATCACTTGCTGATTATAACATTGTAGTATGGTCACACCAATCCTGGTGCACATCACCATTACATATACATGTGTATACCTACACACATCTTGGAAGTCTTAGATTACACTTATTGTACTCACATGTGTTTAAATCCGACATGCACTAAAGTGGTTAGTACAAGGATTCACAGTTTCATCATGAAACCGACAAACACAAGACTAATGACTTGCCACAATAAAAGCCCTTGACACTTTGCAACCGTAACACCCCTTCACATATCACTTGCATAACTAACTTCCGATCCCAAGACCGGTATCTTGCGAAAATGGAATTTAGTAATTACATGTCCAAAATTTAGATCTTTAAACATCTAAAGAAACATGGTTTTTATAAATCACAAGACTATGTAAGGCAACTCTCGCACCTAAACAAGACGAGCCAGATGGGCAATGTTTCACCAACAATGGATTGTTGCTTAACGAAACATGTTGACATTCCGACTAGAGTTTGTATGTTAACCTTACCTGAATAAGGGAAACATCCTCTAACGTCAGACCCGAGAGTCCGATGGAAAAAATCATCATCTAGATCATCACAAGATACTTTCAAACAATCATAGACGAAAGCATCTCCATGCTATCAAACTCTGAAATGAGTTTGTTAATCGTCTTTGAACTTATGAATGAATCATAACATCTGGATATTAAGAATTCGATCTCCGTACCACATGCTACGAAATCGTACAATTTCGTTAACGAAATCTAATTGCCACGTTTTCTTCGTGCAAGTTAGTATCCAAAGGTTTGAAAGGGGAATGATGATAGGAATGTTAATCTGCCTAAAGCAAGTGGGAGCGTCGCCAGTGATTCTTACCGGAATAATAATCAAGTGCCGATCTAAAGATCATTTAAGTTTACTGAGTTAAATTTTAAATGACGCCTCAACTGATTTAATTTTCAAGATTAAAATTAAGTATTGATCATATTATGGCTGAGCAACCACTAACACGATCAATCTCTTGAAACAATTCGAATCATACTTAGATATTGCAAGGAATGTCGCCGTAAAGGGTTACGCCACGACCTTAGATGGAATATCACATCATCACTGCCAAACACTGATGAAAGGAAATGTTCATGGATAGAGTACTGATATACTCATTGAACATAAATAGGCACTTTAATTGAATCTGAACTAGGAATGCCATAAAACATTCAAAGGGTTAATTCGACTCCATAGATAGTCGGTTAACATGCTCAACTGATAACACAGTCGTACATGTGCTCACCAAGGACACTACATTATCACAAGTTCGATTCTCTTAAAAAGACTCACTGTTCAAGATAAACACTGAATCTTCAGAAACAACTAACATAGGCAATCCTAAAACGAAACTCGAGGAAATGATAGCGAATTCGTAATTTCAATGATCAGGTTAGATAAGTGAAATAACACTACTGCATAGTGCGTGAATTCTGCATCACATTAATACTCGATTTTAGTGTTGGATGTCAAACACTAACGTTTGTACCAAATAATTCGACCTCCTCTAAGCTGTTGGACGAAAATCTGAATTCTGCGTAACGCGTTCGTATTTTTATACGTTTTATTATCCATGAATATTCCGTTAATATTCTAAAAGTCCGTAGTCGATCAGACATTGTGGGAGCAACGCCTGAAGCAAGACTATTCTGACGTTGGACTCAAGTTGTTGACGTTCCAGACACACAAGACCTCTTTAGAGTATAACGTCGGGACGTAACTCGCATCAGATTGTCTTCATGGATTTAATCATAAGACAATTCTGATTGATGGTATACTCAACGGTATCCTTCGACCTGAGATACATGAGCAACCTCCCGTCTGCCAAAGAGCATTCTTTGATTGTAGCTTAACGCTGTCGCGTAACTGCCAGCCATAACGGTTACTTTTGGGAATGTTCTGAAGCTTAGTGGGAGCTGTATGTAGTCAATATGGGATTCTGTACTCTTGCATTAATAATGAAACAGTTTGACATCGTGGGCCATCTCGTTAGTTCCAAGTGTTAAGTGTAAGGCCTTACCCAAACTTATTATGTGTTTGATTGGACCACTTCGAACAATAAGACGAGAAATACAATGATCGAACACGGGAGAGAATGAATAAATCCATGTCTCTAGTTCGATTGATGTCTTATACAGAAAGGATCTGATGACTTTACAGATACCATAAGTCTAAACTATATCACGAGTTTATTGATATGCCTTGGTTGTTTGACTTGAAGTGTCGTGACTGGTTGGGACAGCCACGTGTAGCTAGAGCACCTCTGACTGTTTCTTGATTTATAGTCGCGCTCAGTCCAAGTGGGAGACTGTTGGATTCAGGTGTCCAGACCCGACTAAATCAAGTACCCGACCCGGTCAAGACCCGTAAGAGTTACACCGGAGGCAACGGGTTTTTTAAAGTCCGCTTACTTTTATAACCGGCAAATTCCCAGAAGAATTAATTATTGTTTATTAAATGGTTAAATAGATAAATAATTAACTAATTATATATTATTAATCGTTAAGATTAGTGACAAAAGACGTTAATTATTATTTACGTCTTAAGACGACGATTAACGAATTAGTAATTTGACTAATATTCGTTAAGTCTCGGTAATCAGAAAATATTTTAAAATGTTTAAAATATGTCGATTAATTAAAGGTTCGATCATGGGTTAATTTAAATCGAGGGACTTATTCGGAAACAAATCCGATATATATATCTGGTTGAGGGAGGCGAAAACCCTAATCCTCCATAAGAGAATTTATGCCTCCATCCCTCCTCTCTCTTGACCGACGCCGATGGCACCCACGCCGCCACCGCCCTCTCTCCCTTGTTCTTCTGTGATCCGTTCAATCAATCGTGAGGACCTAATCCGTTGATCACCTTTAGGCATGTTCCACCTCACTGTCACGAAGCCATCGCCGCCGCCGTGCCGCCTCATCGAGTACGCCGCCGCCGCCTCCTCGTCGTCCGCCGCCGCCATCCAAGCCGAGCCGCCGCAGCAGTACGCCGCCGCAGCAGTACGCCGCCGCAGCAGTACGCCGCCGCCATCCCCTCAGTCACACCGCCGTCGTCGCCCAAGCCGACCGCCGCCGCTCCCTCGCCGTCGCCGGTTCCCACCGCCGACACCCCTGCCGTGAACCGCCACCGTGTGGCTTGTTCACTTGTTGTCCGCAAACCCTAGTTCGCACCCGATCCGACGTACGAGATTTTCTCGGTGCCAGATTCACCGCGTAGTAAATCGGTATCTGCGAGGAAAGTTCAAGTCGTTCAACGAATCATTCCCTGCGAAACCCTAGCGTCACCCGTTGACTTTCGGTGTCTCGAACGTCTGTTTGAATCACCGCTTAGGTATATCTAAACTCGTAATTAGTTTAGATTTAAACGTTTATCTTATTATGATTGTATCGCGTTTCGTTTAACGCGTTTTTAGGTGTTTGCGCGTTTGGTGATCTTCGAATCCTGTTGTTTTGGTTTACGTTAATTAACTAGTTTTCGCGTTAGTAAATTAAATTGTATTCCGATGCGTATTAAATTAATTGTTAATTTAATTATATAATTTTAATTTACTCGGGAATTGATTAAATAATTATTTATGTTAAATAATTATTTTCATTAATAAAAAAATTACTATTACCGCGAGCTGAATGCCACTGTCGTAACCCAACATATACTGGCTCAACAACTCTAGCTCAACAATTGAACAAAATAAGAAATCTATGGACATGTATATCAGTATATGACAATTATATAAGTTTACATATCAGTTTTCTATACCCAGTGATTTTAGATAATAGAGTTTTATTTTTTTTACACAAATCAGAAACAATGTAATGTTCAAGAGGAGTAAGTATTGAGTGGTTTACATCCGGATTAACCAAATTCAAACGGAAGTTCACAATGTTTTCTTTGAGGTTAAAGATACTACACAAGTAGAACGAATAACTCAATACCAAGAAAATATTTAAGAGGACTAACAGAATGGAAGAATGAGGGTGGCTGTTTGAGCTTTAGGTAGGCACGCAAAGGTGGCGTGGTCCGGTTCGGGTCGCCGGGTCGAATGGGTCAAGTGTCGGGGCGTTTCAAATGGGTTTGATACGAGGGTGATAGAGAATACAAGTGATTATCTTGATTGGTTGTAAAGTTAATTAAGACATTGACGGGTAATTAAAATACACGTGATGACGTTTAAATAATACTTAAACGAAAATGATTGAAAATAAATGTTGACGTTAAATATTAGACGTAGGAGTTAAGTGATACTAAACTAAATAGTTTAATAAACAGTAACGTCTAAAAAAAGATTGACGAGGGACACATATTAAATAAATAATGCGAATTTGACAAGAGAGTATACAAATCAAGTCTAATGCACGTATGGTCACCTATTTTAACTAAAAATCAAGTCTAATGCACAAATACACAGTCAAATGAACATTCAAAGTTCAAGGGTTGACTTGGAAATTTTTACAGGTTGTCACAAACTACCCATATTGAAGTCCGTTCATTCCTTGGATTAGCGGGCTATTATCGACGATTCATTTTAAATTTCTCCATAATCGCAGTGCCATTCACCTTCTAAACACAAAAAGACAAACCGTTTGAGTGGGGTCATACTCAGGAAGAGGCGTTCTTGACCCTCAGGAAAAAGTTGTTCGATGCTCCTATCTTGGCTCTTCCTGGCGGGAATGACGACTTTGTTCTCTATTGCGATGCCTAAAATCAGGATCTCGGTTGCGTTCTCATACAACGAGGAAAGGTGATCACATACGTGTCAAGGCAACACAAAATTCATGAGAAAAATTACGCGATGCATGATCTCGAGCTTGGTGCCGTTGTGTTTGCCTTGAAAATTGGAAACACTATCTCTAAGGAAGTGGAGTTGATAAGCCATCAACAATAGTTTGTTTCCTAGATGAGCGTTAGTCATTCAGATGCATGGGGTTCTAAATTTGAAGATCTGAACAAGGCATGATTACTCACGCAACATGTTCTACCAGGGTTTTTATACAGCTCAGATTACAATTATGTGTGCACCCAAAATTGTGATTTGCCTTGGATGGTCAGCCTAGGGTTCACCCATTCTAAGTTTCCAGTTCTTTTCGGAACATGGAATGTGTCAGGGACATTGTTATGCTAATCCATTCCAGGATCTCAGAGGGACCAATGTATCGAGGATTGAGCTTACCTCGCTTACCAAACTTGATCACACTTTGCCAAGGTGATAGTTTCAACATAACTCGATCATCGACTTGAAATTCTAAGGGTTTGCGTCGAACGTTAGCATAGCTCTTCTGGCGATCACGTGTAGCTTTCAAGCGGTTCTAAATTTAAAAGATCGTCTTAGTAGTTTCATGAACAATCTTAGGACCACCCAGTTTGGCTCTCTCCAACTTCAGTCCAGCAAAGGAGCGAACGACACTTTCTACCATAAAATGCTTCAAAAGGGGTGACTTGGATAATTGTGTGGTAACTGTTATTGTAGGAGAACTCGGTGAGTGGCAAATGGTCATATAAACCATTTCCATGTTCAATCACACAAGCATGCAACATGTCCTCTAATGTATGAATGGTTTTCTCGCTTTAGCCATTAGTTTGGGAATGGTAGGCAGTACTCATATCAAGGCGAGTACCGAAAGTTTTTTTGTAATGACTGCCAAATTATCGACGTAAAATGGCTATTTCAATCAGAGATGATTGAGGTGGGAACGCCGTGCCGGGATACAAACTCTTTCAGGTAGATCTTAGCAAGTTGTTCCATCTTATCCGTTTCTTTAATTGGCAGGAAATGTGTGGATTTCGTCAGTCAGTCAACTATTACCTAGATAGTATCGTAACCAGAACGGGTCTTCGATAGCTTAGTGATAAATCCATAGCAATATGTTCCCATTTCCACTGGGTATCTCGTGTTGCACGAGTAATCCAGAGGGTTTTTGGTACTCGGCTTTAAGCTTTGAACATGTCAACCACTTGTTGACACAGGTAGCGGTTTTCAGCCTTCATGTTAGGCCACCAATATAACTCTCGTAAACTGTGATACATCTTGTCAGATCCAGGATGGATGGAGTACCTAGACTTGTATGCCTCATGCAAAACCAAGTTCTTCATGCTTCCAAAGTTAGACACCCAAAGTCTATTTATGAAGTAATGAGCTCCATCAGACTTTTCCCCGAATTGCTTCTCCATGCCCCACAGGCATTCTTCTTTCTGATTGTCATCCATGAGAGCTTCAAGCTGAGCGTCACGAATCTGTAATGTGAGGTTAGTATGATTGGTCATACCAAGTGCTCGATGTGGCTTAATACGTTCCTTCCTACTCAAGGCATGGGCTACAACGCTAGCCTTACCAGGATGATAACAGATTTTGAAATCGTAATCATTGAGTAGTTCAACTCATCTTCGTTGTCTCATGTTTAACTCTTTCTAGTCAAAGATGTGCTGGAGACTCTTATGGTTGGTGAATATGGTACACTTCGTTCCATACAAGTAGTGCCTCTAAATATTTAGGGAAAACACAACAACTCCAAGCTTCAAGTCATGGGTTGTATAATTCTTCTCGTGAATATTTAGTTGTAGAAAGGGATAGGGAATAACTTTCTCTCGTTGCATCAACATGCAACCCAAACCTTAATGTGATGCGTCACAGTACACAACAAAGTCTTTCGTTCCTTTAGGTAAGGATATGATTGGTGCGTTGCAAAGTTTTTGCTTTAACAACCGGAAGGCAGCTTCAGGCTTCGCATCCTAAACAAACTTCTTGACAAACAGAACAGGGAATCCCTAGGGAAAATATCTCGGTCTGATGAATCATTTGTCTAACAGTTCCTATAAATGACTCGAAAACTCTTACATCTCGGATGGTGCAAGTCTGTTTGGTGATCGGGAAACTGGTGCGGCTCCAGGCACCAAGTCGATACGAAATTCCAGTTATGTAGGCGGAGGTAGACCATACAAATCTTCAAGTAGATTCGCCTCCGACTTCATCTGAACAACATGAACCATAATAGCTTGATATCCCTTACGAATATATTTTTGAGCCTTCACACATGAATAATGTTCAGCTTGGCACCACTCTTCTCACCTTGAACGATTAGAGTTTTTCCATTTGCAAAGGTATCCTGGCCAACTTTTTGTGATAAACGATCTTTGGCACGGTTTGCCGATAACCAATCCATTCCAAAAACAATGTCAAAGCTTCCCAGTTCAACGAGCAGCAATTCAATGTTGAATGAATGTTCCAAAAGTCCAAACGAAAAACCTCGGATAATGTGACAATCTGACCCGTCTAGTGAATCCCACAGCAAAAACCGAAAAAATAGATAAACCAAAAATCACGTATATAGGCATAGTATGTTAGTTAAGGTATTAGATGAGTATAGTAGCCTTAAAACACTTCACAAACATCACACACAAGGTTGAGTCTCGAAACATTGGTGATTAACTAAAAACCGATACGTGTTGCAAATGTCATGCGGAACTGCTATGTAAATTTAACTGTGCGGTGGTATTACATCATATGGCATGTTTGTACTTGATTTGATTGGATTTAATGTGATAAATTTGATGGTGAATAATAAAGTGTGACACTACAACAAAAAGGGCTTTTTAGGACCTTTCGTGTGGGACGCTGTTAAAATAGTGTCTTAATAAACTATCTAGTACGACAAATGAGTGTTCAGGGTCCTATTATACTATATGGAGTTAAACCAGTGTCCTAAAAAACTATGTAATAGGATGGATGGATATTTAGGGTCGTATTATCATATAACTTAATAGGACGCTTAGTATTTGGGGTCCTAATAAAGTACATTATAGGACGTTTAGTAGTTAATGTCTTTTAATGTGGTAATGTAATAGGACACTTGATCATTGAGGGTCCTATTAAAGCATAACCTTATAGGACACTTGGAATTTCAATCATAAAAGATCAGTGTAATAGGACCCTTATTTGCCGGACTCGTATGGTAACATAACCTAATAGGAAACTTGATATTTAAGTCATAAAAGTTCAGTGTAATAGGACCCTTAGTTGTTAGTGTTGATACATGGTCCTGATCGTCATGTGAAGTATCGAATACAAGATAAAATATACAAAGTAGTTGAGGTCCGAACTTCTAGTGAACCTGGAGTTCGGACAGGTCCGAACCTGTGTCCGAACCTGGGGTTCGGCTAGTCGAGATTTTGCTCTATAAATAGTGTGTCTTGTGTTGTATTCAGTAACGGTCTTAAAGCTTCTTTGTCATATCTTCTAAGTGTCTTTGTGTAAACTCTCTGTGGTTAATACAAAACTTATTTGTATTTACTCTTTGTGTTCTACTCGTTTTACTTTGATTTCATAACGACTTAGTAGAAGATCCACACGCTCAAGCAATTTCAAGTGGTATCAGAGCATTTGGTTTGTTCTACTGGTCGGAAATCATTGTTTTTCGGAGTTTTAATTCAAAATTCTCATTTTTTGCAAAATTATCAATCATTTTTGAGTTCGTTTGATCTTCTCAAGTGTGCTTCAAGTAAAAAATTCATTCCTAATTCATTTCTATTGAGTTTGCTTGAATTCCTATCGAAAATTCCAATAAAAAACATTGAAAATTGAGTTTGCTTGAATTCCTGTCGAAAATTCCAATAAAAAACACTGAAAATTGAGAAAATGGTGTCGAGTGAAGTTTTTCTCGTCTTAGGTTCGGACAAGTTCGGCGTAACCACTCCGAACACGAGGTTCGGACGACGTTCGGTCGACGTTCGGTGAGAGTTTGGTCCAGTTATTATTTTTTGGGTCTGAGGTTGAAGTTCGGACGACGTTCGGTCAAGTCTAAGTTCGGGCAACGTTCGGAGGTGGTTCGGACGAGGTTCGGATCAAGTTCGGACAAACAGTATTCAAGTTGTTGAGTGTTTCACGAAAACTGACGTAACTTGAGAACCGTAAAGAGTTATGAGAGCTAATACTAGTCAAAACGTTCGTCTCAAAGAGATGTATACTTTTACTGCCTAATGGCTAGTACCCTCTGGTTTGACCCCCAAAATCTGCTTGGAAGACCTTCGTTTTTGAGTCTGAAGTTTTTGGAGTGTTAGTATTCGGTTTTGATAAAGAGTGGATTCAAGAATATTGAATTGATTTTTATAAATTGTTTGAAAATGAGTGCATCACAAGCTAGACTTATGTTACCTACATTGATGAAATGGGAAGATTAACATGAATGGAAAGTTGATTTTGAAATTTACATCAACAAACATTTCAAAGAGTTTTGGGAGATAATCGAGAAGCAATTTAAATGGCCTACTGATACAAGAGGAGATGTAATACTTCCTCGACATCTATCTTCAGAACAAAGGGATTATACAAATAATGAAAATAAAGCCGAGACATTATTGAAAATGTTCTCTCAAAAGAGTTATTTATTGAACTCACAGTGGGTTATACTGCTAAGGATAAATGGACTGATTTGCTAGATAAATGTGAGATATTTGCAAATATTAAGATTATGAAGGATGTTTCAGATTACTCTGACTCAAAATCATACGATTCAGCATCTAGTGGTTTAGGATCTGAAAGTAATGATTTGTCAGACAAAAAGGATTGTGATATAGTTTTCAAGCCTGAACAAATTGAGGGTTGTGTCACTGATTCTGATTCTGATTCTGAAACAAGTTCTGGTGTTATATATGACAAAGGAGATGAAAGTGACATAGAAGAAATTCAGAATGGAAATTTGTTCGTATGTTCAAAGTGTGTAGAATTTGTTAAGATAAATCAGACTTTGATGAAAGAAAAGAAAGTTTTGGCTAAAGAATGTGAAAAAGCTAAAGCAGAAGCTAAAGATGTTGCTGCCAATTTCGAAGCATTATTCAAGAAGAGCTATCCGGTTCTACAAAAGTATGAAAAGGCTAATGCTCTTATTGTTGAAACTGCTGCTACTGTTGAGAAACTTCAAAATAAGATCGCTATGCTTCAAGATGAAAATGTTCTTTATCGAGATAAAAATGAAGTTTTGACAAAGGATGTTGAGATTTACAAGAAAAAGAGAGAAAGTGTTCTTGAAGAGTTGTTTGCAGAATGTCACATCCGTAAAGTGCAAACATATGAATATGATGAGCTCAATGTCAAGTTTATCAAATCACAAAAAGAGGTGTTTGATGCTCAACAGAAAATTAATGATTTGAAATTGGAAATTTTGGAGTAGAAGAGGCAAGTGAAGAATTGTAATTTGTCACCGACATTGCTAAATTTCTTATACAAGCAGGATAAGAGTTCGGAGAATTCTAAGGCAGATGATGTTCACTTGGTACCTCAACCAGTGGATTTAATTGAAGTTACTTCTGCTCAGATTGATCCAAACAATGAATTGCATGATTATTCCAAGTTTGCCACTCCACCTATGAAACACAAGTCTAAGTCTAAGAAGAAAGCTAAGTCTTTGGGTGAAGCTCCAAAATTTGTTTTATTGGAAAATGAAAATGTGTTTGATAAGGTTGTTTCGAGTTCTTCATCTGCCCCTGAAGAAGAGAAAGTTTTGATTCAGAAGAACAAGTTGAAGGATATTAAAGCTAAATTTACTAGAGAAGCTAAAGGGAGAGATGCTTCTAGTTGTCCGTCTGGATCAACAAAGGGTTCTGGACACAAGCATAAAGGTTTGGGTTATGAAGTCAAGGATGTTTTAGTGCCACAGACAACAAAGAAACCGAAGAAAGTTGTTGTTCAGCATGTTCCTCGACTTCATCAACAATCAAAGAAACAATCTATTCAGACCCAGCACAAGCAAGCTTATCAGAAGAAGCCAAATGTTTGTTCATCAAGAAATGGTCACTATCATTCTGGAGGTTCTTCAAGTGATTCTTGTTATTTACCCCCAAGAGCATCTCCCAAGTATGATTCTTCTGATAATTTCTTTGATTCATTTAATTATGATCATTCTTTTGGTTACTATGATTCTCCTGTTGTGAATCATAGTTGGAAACTAAAGAATTTTGTCAAATTTTCACCAAAGTTTCGTGAACGAATTTGCTATGCATGTCGTCGACCTAGACATATGGCTGCAAATTGCCCGGCGACTGCATATGTTCACCAAACTGCAAAATATGTGACTAATCAAGGTCAAATTTTTGATGAACCATGGTCTCCAATGGTTAAATCAACTCGTTAATCGTCTTGGTCTAAACCGAGTACGTCGGTTGAATCTAATTCTGGTTCTAATAAAAAATTAAACATTTTACAAATGTGAAACCAAAAGTTGTTTCCAAGGCCAATAAGGACTATGTGGAAGACACCGGGCAACACGACGCTGTTGACTCGGGTCGATCCCAGAGCAACTAATGATTTATTTGGTGTCAAGCAGGTGTTTCAGAAAGACCTTTCGGTGATTAAAAAACTTACTGATTGTGAAATATCTGTTCTAGTTACATTGAATTTCAAAATCAAATTTTGTTTTTCAAATGCTAAACTGAAGTATTCGTGTTGGTTGATCAATTTTTCAGTTGTGTTTTCAATCCATCTCATTTTGAGGGGGAGTTTGTTGTTGCAAAGATACAATAATAGTGTGTGTTTTTTTTCAAATCGTAAAAATGAAAATCTATAAATAGAGTTGTCATTTTTAGGGGGATAAATTTGAAAAAGACAAAAACATTGAAAAATGCAAAAAGTCAAAAACATTGAAAAATAAGAATTTGTATCCGACATGATTGGGAAATGATGTTACATTGGCTGACAGTGTCTGTCTCATGGATAAAATGGATGAAAAAGCCATAAGACCATTTGATCGATGTGTAAGGTAGGCTCGGCAAATCAGAAAGTATACAAATGTGATATACACTAAATCTGATGCTTGACCTAGTGGACAACATCTTGATGCATATCTCATGATATATCAAGAAAAATATATGTGAAAAATTAAATGAGAAGTCACTGTGTATACATGTGTTCATTTTGCAAAGATTTAAACCTGTTTGATTTTCTTTATTTTGTCAAACGATCGGACTTTCTCTGCGTATCGAAAGATCGACCTGATTGTTGTTCGTTTGACGTTCTGCTTTATTTTCTTGGTGTTTCGTATAACTCATCGGACTTTCTCTGCGTGTACGGAAGTACCGACCTGATTGTTGTTGAGTTATACAAATTCAACTTGTTTTATTTTCTTATTTTGTTAAATCCGAGGCCTTATCTGCGTATCGAAAGATCGACCTTAAGGTAGACGATTTAACGTTCTTATTTCTTTTTGCATGGAACACAGTTGACTATCTCATGGTTACAATCATTATGTGATTAAAATCACAAATGAAATCACAAAAAGTGATAAGCAAAAGCATATTTGAGTATGTCTGATAGTGTGGGGTACACTGGTCAATGCAAAACTAATCAATATTTTAACATATCCAGATGTTATGAGTATAATTGTGCTAGAATTTAAAGTTGGACAAATTATATCTGCAATCGGCATGGTTTGTGTGCTTCAATAATCGAAATTGAAGTGTAGCTCAGCATGTTATGTCCAATATGGTCCCAAGTTGTGATCTTTCTCAGAAAAGACAAAAATAGTGTCTGATTCTGTAATGCATTTACTTTTCTTATCAAAAAATACCAAAAAGATTTTATGTGTGTTTTGATATAATATTTTTAGAAGAAAAAAATATTTTGTTTCTTGTTTGTTTTTGATTGATCAACACGAAATACAAAATCAACTTTCAAAATCAAAATATCTTGGAGTCTCGAAGAGACGTTTTGCGCCAAGATTATTTTTGTTGGCAGGTTTCTATGTGGCAAGAGAACATCACATCTTCAAGTCTTCTGAAGGTTGTTGATAAAGAGATTACACACGATGCAATATCAAGTATTCAAGATTGAACTCATCGTCAAGATCGAGGAAGAGTTTGATTGAAGATACATGATACAAGTGTTAATGGAGGAGATGATACTGCACATGCCGAGGGGGAGTTTGTTTATACATAGTCCTGATCGTCATGTGAAGTATCGAATACAAGACAAAACATACAAAGTAGTTGAGGTCGGAACTCCCAGCGAACCTGGAGTTCGGACATGTCCGAACCTGTGTCCGAACCTGGGGTTCGGCCATTCGAGATTTAGCTCTATAAATAGTGTGTCTTGTGTTGTATTTGGTAACGGTCTTAAAGCTTCTTTGTCATATCTTCTAAGTGTCTCTGTGTAAACTCTCTGTGGTTAATACAAAGCTTATTTGTATTTATTCTTTGTGTTCTCCTCGTTTTACTTTGATTTCATAACGACTAAGTAGAATATCCACACGCTCAAGCAATTTCAGTTAGAGTCGTATTATAACATAACTTAATATGACACTTAGTATTTTAGTCATAATAGATCAGTATAATAGGACCCTTATTTGTTGGTGTTGTATTTTAACACAACTTAATAGGAAATTTGGTATTTAAGTCATAAAAGATGAATGTAATAAGACCTTATCTGTCAGAGTTGTATTATAACATTACTTAACAGGACATTTGATATTAAAAAGGGAATAAAATTAACTCAAAACCTGGTGTTTAGCATTTGAAGACCTACTAAACAAATACAAATAAACTAAGGCCTTGATCTCAAAAAAAAAAAAAAAAAAACTCATTCAAGATACATTATATAGTAAAAAACACGACAACAATGATAAAAAAAAGATAGTTTATTAAAATCAAACCATAATCTTAGTATGCCAATATAGATTACAATTGTCCCATATAATCTGCAATATACCATTGATAAGTTTAGAATGCCCACATCACAATTTGACCACTTACTCATTAGATAAGAAGCTAACCTTACATTAATATGCCAGCCAATGTACATCAATGTTTACATCAAAACTGCAGTACATCAGTAACCAACAAAATTAGTATCACTCGAACATCAAAAGTTTAAAAGCATCACTCGGATGCAAACTGTGAATAAGCAGCAAAATCCATGGCAGCAACAATAAACACCTGAAATAGCAAGTAATAGGGTAAACTGTTAGTCTCATAACTTGAGGACCAACACTTATTTTCTGAGCCATTGTGGACAAATCAGAACTGTTTTAAGGTATTTCCCTATGCTAAATAGCATCGCCTATGTCAGCAGTAGAGGTTCCCTTAAGATGGCAGTAAAGATACTTGCATAGGTGTACTTCACACCCTCATAAATTTGTTCCTGCAGCCTGTGTTATAAAATAATAATGTCAGTAATATTGAGACTTTAGCCCAGTTCATTTAGCACTATTGTCAATCTGATTTTGAACAAAAAAATGAACAATTTAATCTTACATTGGAACAAGGAACCGTAATAACTAACTAAAATCATGACGGAGCTTCAAATAGATCTTTATCTCCATCAAGAACTGAGCTATTATTGTCAACTAGAGTCCCATTTAAACCCCGTCTAACTAATTCAATATTCATATTTTTCATCAAGTTGAGGACCCATGGATGCGTCACTCTGCAAATGTGTTTCCACATCATCAAGACATATTTGCTCTTTCATGTCATAAGAATCTGTAGGCGTTGTCTTGATCACAACTTTCCATCCTTTGTCAAAACGATCTGCAACATAAACTACTTGTTGTGCTTGAGAAGCTACTATAAAAGGCTCGTTACGAGACTTCAAACCTTCAAAATTAAGTAGAGTAAACCCATTATCATCTTCTTTTTTCCTTGAACCATTCGAGATCCAATCACAACGGAACAAACTTGTATGATCAATATGAAAAGGCTGTTGCACTTCTTCTATAGCAT
Organism: Deinandra increscens subsp. villosa; assembly: GCA_039602395.1. Lineage (NCBI taxonomy): Eukaryota > Viridiplantae > Streptophyta > Magnoliopsida > Asterales > Asteraceae > Deinandra > Deinandra increscens. The sequence goes on along the minus strand of JBCNJP010000007.1, from coordinate 46,534,584 downwards.
TGTCTACAACTATTGTAAGTCAAGTCAAGTATTGTCACAAAGCAAAGCAAATATAGGATATTATAAAGAGACAATGTGAAGAACATATGTCTAATACTTTTCAGAAAACAGAAACTGTTGAACAAGGTTTGAAGTTTAAAGATAAAATTGAGGAATTAGAAAAGAAAGAAGTGAACTTATCTGCAGAAAATAGTATTCTAAGAAAAGAAGTGGAGAAATGGAAAAATAAAGTTTGTGATGGTTTAGCTGCAAAAATTCAAAGGGATATGTCTGCATCATGTTCAGATTGTTTTGAATTAGCCATAGAAAAAGAAGTTAATGAAGATTTTGACCCGTTATTTGTTAAATTAAAGGAAAAGCTTGATTATCTTCAAGTACAAAGTGATGAACTTGCTGCAAAAGCTAAAAGATTTTCAATTGAAAATGAAGCTTTAGTTTCTAAAAAGACTGAGTTAGTTATAGAGAATGAAATCTTGAAAGCAGATGTTGTCGATCTTCAAACAAAAGTAAAAAAGGTTACAAAAGAATTGCTTGATGAATGTGACAGAATGTATGGTCAAAAGCACAAGTATAACAAATTGTATGAGAAATTTATCGCTTCACAGAAGGAGTTACTGGAAGCTAATACTAGAATTTCTGAAATAAGGCTTGAAATGCTTGATTCGCAACGAAAACTTGAAAATTGAAATACATCAAGTGTATTTTAGAATTTATTTGTATCATTTGGAAAGAGATGGCAAACCAAGCAAAGATGTTGATAATCATGAAGTTCCTGCTCTAGTAGTTGATTTGAAAATGACACCTAATGATAATTCAAATCAGAAGTTGCAAGATTATCCAGCAGGAGATGGTATTAAGTCGGAAAAATCAAAGAAATCAAAGTCTCAGAAGAAGAACAAGGATGAAATAATATTTGTCAAACACGGTTCCAAATTTTGATTCAAAATCTGTTTTTCTTGACGATGAGAAAATTTTTGAAGGCAAACCTGAACATGTGAAGATTCCTGATTTTTTCTGATATTGTGATTGATGAATCTTTACTGATTAAGGAAGTTGGTGTTAAAGCTATACAAAATGAATTTTCTCGTCTAGCTTCACAAGGGCATTCTGTGAAAGAACATCCTAAGCAAAAGAATGGTGGTTTGGGATATGAAGGAAAAGAGGTTCCAAATAAGAATTCCAACAAGAAGAAGTTCAAAGCTGAGCAGAAAAGAAACCGAAGGTGTTTGCAGATAAGAAGTCTCCTTTTTGGAAGAAAAAAGAGTCTTATCCATCTGCAGATGAAAAGATTTTTTCTGAAGAGTCTTCTTGCATATCTGATGCTACACCACCAGCGGTAAAACTTCGAATTCATTTTATTCTTCTACATCTAACAGGTTTTCTAATCAAGATAAATTCTTTGGTTATGGAGATAATTGTGGTTTTTATGATTCTCCAAAATGTTTTCTAAAATTTCAAAAACCAAAGTAATTTAAACCCGTGATTTCAAAAGTTCATGATGAATGTTCGATTGATCAGTTTGGAAAACCAATTTCAATCACTAAAACTAATCGTCGTTTGTGTTATGTTTGTCGTAAGAAAGGCCATTTTGCATAAAATTTCCCTACGACTACTAACAAATCATCACTAATGTAAAAAATAAAAAATATGTTGATCATGATGGCACCATTTTTAGTGAACCAATGCCCAACACTATATTTTTCTTGAAAAAGAAGCTTACTTCAGAAAAGTTAGGTAGTAGTTCTGATTGTTACTCATCAGTTGATAATGGTTCACTAGAAATCATAAAACCAAATAGGAATGGAGACCAAAAGTTGTCACTACGGCCAACACAGATTTTGTTGAAGACACTGGATGACCTATCATCGTTGTGAATGAGGGTCGGGGTTTTAAGAACTTATTATTTTCCAGTGTTTGCAGGTATTTCAAGAAGACCTGTTAGTAATCGAGAGATTGCTGACAGTGAGATACCTGGGGTTGTTGTAAGTTAACCTAAATCATTTCTCTCTTTCAAAAACTAATTTTTAAAAATATCATATTCAAAAATGTGTGAAGTGTTGATCGATCATTTTCATTTTTGTTATTCGTTTTCTTTCGTTCACATTTTTAGGGGGAGAAAATTTGAAATTTTTTATAAAATAGTGTTTGTTTCAATTTTAGGGGGAGAATATGGAAAATATAAAAAAATGAAAAATTGAGAAATTGATTTGACAAAAGCGAGAAATGATAGTACATCATGGATAGATTAAGTCTAAAGCCTATAGGTTCTTGCATAATCTGTGAATGTGCATGACTAATCTGATATCTGCAAGTAAGATAGAAACATAAAGCTTGCCTGATGATATTTGGTTATTTGCTTCTTGATGAATGCTGTGTGATGATTCTGACAAAAATAGAATAAGAGATATCCTAATGATTTTAAAAGATTTAGACTTGTTTGATTTTCTTTATTTTCTCAAACGATCGGACATTCTCTGCGTACCGAAAGATCGACCTGATTGTTGTTCGTTTGAGGTTCTGCTTTATTTTTCTTGGTGTTTTGTATAATTCATCGGACTTTCTCTGCGTACAGGGAAGTATCGACCTGATCGTTGTTGAATTACACAACTTCAACTTGTTTTTATTTTCTTATTTTCTCAAATACTTGGGCTCTCTCTGTGTGTCCACTAGACCGACCTGGTTGCAAGGTATTTGAGGTTCTGCTTTATTTTTGTATGTATAATCAAGGATGATTAAATCTCTAATAAAATTTGCTTCTATATGATAAATATAATGATTTGCCAGTATTTCTGATAGAGTGGAGGTCGAGTTATCAGTACATGATATTACCTTAAGCATATCTGAAAATGATAAAAATGATTGGTGCATGCTGAAATAAACATAAATGTTGTATTTACGATTATCTTGGCTTGCATACTGATTAAGGCCGAAATCGAAATGTGCTAGATGTGTTATGTCTGATATGATATCGCGTCGTGATCTTTCTCACAAAATCAAAAATAGAGTCTGATTCTGTATTGCATTTTATTTTCAATTTCTGAAAATTCGAAAAGATTTTAGGTTTATTTTGATATAAACTTTGTAAAATTTAAAAAGATTTTATTTCTTGTTTGTTTTCGATTGATCGACACAAGATACAAAAAAAAACATTTTCAAAACATATATCTTGGAGTCTCAAAGAGACGTTTTGCGCCAAGATTATTTATGTTGGCCAGGTACTCAAAGGAAAGAGTTTATCACAACTTCAAGTCTTCTGAAGTTGTTGATAAGGATGAAAGAAACACATTGTGCATCGTCAAAGTATTCATGATCAAGCTACCATCAAGTTGAGTGAGAGTTTTTTCAAAGAATATGTTTTAATTGGTGAACAGATACTGCACACGTCGAGGGGGAGTTCGTTGATACATATTATGTGCGCCGTGTGAAGTATCTGAACAAGATGGTGTGAAAATATGAACGAGACGAAGCCATTACACAAACTGGGACGAACTGGAATGAAACAAGGTCATCCAAACTGGCAGTTCGGATGGGTTCGGATCAGATGAACTGCCAGTTCGTCTGAGTTCGGACAGTCGTGTATATATAGATGTTTTGTCTTGTAATTTAGCAGCAACTGAGAGAGAACTTTGAGAGACCAGATCTTAACTATGTGTTTTTGAATGTGTTTCTCTGTTTGAGCTGATTAGAGAGTTTGTAATTGAGTCTTTGTTGACTTCAATAAAACAAACTTTTATTTACACCGTGTTCTCACTCTAGCGATCGTGCAAACCTCTAGTAAGATCCGTCTCATGGTTTTTCAGCATTATAACATGGCTAGAAGGCAAAGTCTTAAACTATCTGTAATGGGGATACGAGGCCAATGGTGTTACAATTAATGTGTACTAGCTATCCCAAAGTATATAAAATGCTTAAAATTATTTTCTTACGGGATGTTTGATTCATGCTTTGGTTAAGCCTCGTTGAGGATAACTGGTTAACTTACTGTTATTAGATAAATGTTTATTTATATGCTTACTTAAACTCTGTAAACTCACCAACCCTGTGTTAAGACTTTTTAGCATGTTTCTTCTCGGGTCCTTAGGAGCACTAAAGAGCACGTTAGGACTCATGGTTCATTACTTTAACTTGCATGGTTCTGTTAAAACTGGTTTTTCATTTGATTGCCTTGGGCGGGAGACACTTAAACTTTATTATGGTTTGGTTTATGCTTCCACTACTCCGAAAACTTTTGGACTGTCAAACTTTAGTTTCAAATGCTTTGAACTTGCATATAGACTATTCTGTGTGTCTGATGACTAGATCCTGGTTGGTCATGCTACCAATATGGTGATACTCGGTGAGGGGACTTTTGGGGGTGTGACAGATAATCTCACCAGTTTCTATCAATTCACCGTCAGCTAATTCTATGGGGAACATAGTGTCTAAGTTAGTATGGGCGATTTTAATGGTGGGACTAAAATCACTAGACACCAAGCTTCTATCGGCTATAGTATCAAATAAAATAGCAGCATAGGTTATTAGGTAGAAACGTATCCATCACTGTGTTAGGGTCCTGATGGGCTTCACCAACATTTATAAAAAATGCTCTTCCTTTAGCTTGGCCCGAGGCTTGATTCTTCAGCTTTGGACAATTTCTCTTCAGATGCCCGATAACACCCAACACCCACAACCATAACAGACACGTTCGGGCAGTCATTGGTGATGTGAACCTTCGCCTTCCAATGTCCATTGTAAGAATTACCACAATATAGAGTGTGGTGAAGATTTAATAACGGCTAATTTTTAGTGTAACCAGACTTCTTTTGGTCGAATACAGGGGCAGTAGCAACATAAACCTTCACAGCCTCGGATGCTTTCTTAGAACTCTTCTTCCATGATGATCACGCTTTCTCTTGCAGTCATATCTCTTATATCACTAGCAATGACACAAACCTTAGAAGGCTTAATAACCAGAGTCTTCTTAGCAAAGGAAACACCCTGGCGCATTGACTGATAAGTCAAGTTGTGAGCAAGACGGACGACGGTTTAAAGGTGCTCTAGATTAGAAGGCATGGCATTCTCTTGGATGTGAGGTGAAAGTCCCCACATGTATCTCTCAATCTTCTTGTACAAAGGGGATATCATAGTCGAACACATGTGGAAAAGCTCATGAAATCACTTAGTGTATCCGGTAATGTCAGCACCATTCATGGTCAAAATCCAAAATTCGACCTGAAGCCTGTAGAGTTCTTCCCTTTGATAGTATTCATCACACAAAAGTTGCTTTAGGTTATCCCAAGGTAGAGCATATGCTAAGTTAACACCAATGGATTCAGCATGGGAATTTTTCCATGTCAGTGCAACTTCATTAAAAGTGCGGTGGCGGCAATGAACTCTCAAAGCAACAAAAGGCTTTCATTGGCAGCGGTCATACGCCGCTCCAAATTCTCAATCAGCAGGCGTGTGGTAACAGACAAACCACAAGCATCAGAAAGATGAGCATGCAAGGTATCCATAGCACAGGCAGTGGCAGCAACACGATGCTCCAATGCAGAAATGCGGGTCTCCAGAGATTCCACAGTCTCAGTGGAAGGCAACATCTCCATCTCATACTAGAGGCGTATGAGAGCGTCATCATGATGAGACACACGGGTCACACGCAGGGGGACGGTCTCGGTCACTGCCTTTCTGGTCAGCATGGAAATACCATCGAGAATATCAGATGAAGCAAAATGAGTGGATGCTCTTGTAGAAGTCTCTCAGATCTCAAAGGAATCAGGTAGTCCTCCTCATGACGCCAAGTCTGAACAGCGTCATGGATCCAGACTAGGCGACGCGCCTCTGTCCTATGCTACCGCTTAAGAGCGGCTCCTTGTCAGGGGAAGAAGGGCAACATGACGACAAGGGAGAATCACAGACTTCCGCAGCGTATGCGTCATCCTAGGGCCATTAGAGGTACGACGGTAGGATCTGAAAAAGGTTACATACGGGGGTGAGGGGTCTTTGACAGGGGCCTCGGTGATAGGAATAGGTGCAACCTTGGCAACAAGAAGCTTGGGAGTGTCAATAATTGAAAAACCGTATACGGATCGTTTCTATGGATGAGACGGAAGTTTTGTCATTGAATCATGTTGAATGATTACATAACGAAGGAGTATACAACAATTAAGCTCTGGGGGAGGTCGGACAGAACCTCCCCTCTCAACACACAGACACAAGACAGAAACTTACAAAGAAACACAAAGACAAAACTATTTATACTTCTTCATAAGGTCCGAACTGGGCACCTCCGAACCTGCTCCGAGCTACCTCCGAACTTGGAGTTCGGACCACCTTCGGACAACTCCGAATCTGGAGTTCGGCTGAGGTTCGGACCTCAGTTCATGTCTTCTACAAATCAGTCTGTTTGACAATTCGAACAGTAACGGCCACACAAGGTTCATGCATCAACAAATTCCCCCTTGGACGTTACTGTCGAATCCAGACAATGATCTTCTAGCAATCTTCAGTCAGCTTGCTGCAGACACCTCTATCTTTAGCAAACTCCCCTTGACCGAATCATCAGGTATGCAGAACACAATTCGAATCTTGTACAATCTCCACAACCAATAAAATTCCCCCTAGCTTCAAGCACAACCATCCAATTGGAACCGGCATGTATGATAATGGTTCATTTCATAAGTTGTATCCGAAAATTGTAAAGACACACGAACATCACTGCATCTTGATAATAATCTTCAATCTTCACCGAATTGTAACACATTCTGATCTTTATGAAAACAGACACGATCAGCATCTTCAATCACGGAAATTCCCCCTCAGCATCAAATCCATCCCAATATATTACTCCGGTAAACGTATATCTCGTTGCAGACTGGAATCTGACCAAGTCTTTCGACAACTCAAGAAAGTATCGGGCATATGACAGAAAGTTCCAAACCATAATTGAAAACTTTGACATATCGGTTCGCACGAACATCAGAATATACCACATTTCCATGAAGATCAAAAACTACCATCATCCCTGAACTGATTGCGTTTGAATATTCACTTTTTCAATTATAAAACTTTGAAAGTTTTAGGGTCCCCAATTTCCCCCTAAATAAGTGACATATTCAAATCTTCAATTTCTTATGATTCCAAACCCCGCATTCTTGTAGTGGAATGATAAACTCAAGTGGCCCACAACGGAATCATTAACCTCATTTAATCTTCAGTTTGTGTAGAATGATAATCTCCGACAAATGTTCCCAAGTAATCATAACCATGTCTCCGAATCTCTGTCCATCATCAGAAAACATGTATTCTTGAATCTCTGTCCATCATCAAGAACAATAATGACTACTCACAAACTCATTTCTTGAAATTCGATCACTAACTCGTAACAAGTATCAGAATCTGGATTTTCTTCAAATATAACACCCCACAGCTACCGAATCAAGGGTAAACACGATAGCTGATCCGCTTCTTTGAAATTCCCACCTAACGGGGGTTCGGGGGCAGCGCCCCTGAGAAGCGGGGTCCAAGGGGCGGCAGCCCCTGGCGGGGTCCAAGGGGCAGAGCCCCTGGCTGGGGCCGTGCTGCCAGGAACACAAAGACAAAACTATTTATACTTCTTCATAAGGTTCGAACTGGGCACCTCCGAACCTGCTCCGAGCTACCTCCGAACTTGGAGTTCGGACCACCTTCGGACAACTCCGAATCTGGAGTTCGGCTGAGGTTCGGACCTCAGTTCATGTCTTCTACAAATTAGTCTGTTTGACAATTCGAACAGTAACGGCCACACAAGGTTCATGCATCAACAATAATAGTGACAATGGGCTCGAAAAAAAGCCCCTCGGGCTTCTTGTCAAGTGTTAGAGTCGCCAGATACGAGAGGTTGAAGCACGTTGGTCGGAGAGAGAGAGAGGACGAAAAAGGTCCTCAATAGAAACAATCGCATGGGAAGGAAAGGACTAAATATAGACAAGAGAAAGATAGGGTGTACTTCGATGTCGAGGGTGAGTGTTCGTACTCGTTTTTAGAGCTCAGACAGATAAGTGATAATAGGTGATATACACCAAATTATACATATATTTACACCAAATATTTTTAACCAACTATTATCAAAATGGTGCCATGTTGTTTCCTTTTTAGTTTTTTTAGTTTAATCCAGGTTAAAATCAGAAAAGGAGCTAAAAATGCAGAAAACAAGAGAAAAAAATGAAGACTTGTGACTTTTGACCATTGACGTGGCATGTGACCTACCTTGAGCACGACCTGTGTCGAACTCTAACAACCTTCTAGAAATTGACGTTTGCATCTGACAAGCACGACCAATGTTCCCTGACAAGCTCAACCCGTGCCCACTAACAAGCACAACTCGTGTCAAGTACGATCAAGATATGCGGTATCTTCTAAAGAGCACGACCCATGTCTAACTCCTCAGTTTGCCTATAAATACCAGGCCTCCTTGGTGTGCGTGTGGTGTATATAAAAATATAGCAATTTTAGTGACACCTTTTGTCCATAAGCTTTTAAATTTATAAAATATCATTAACTACAACTACCATTTCACCACATAACACGGACAAGTGCACCCATCATGGAGCAGTATAGTAGTGGTAAGTTGAGTGAGGGCATTCAAGGACACAAGAAAAAAGAGGGCTTTTGATAATAAATCTTCTGTTACCAACCAACCGTGTTTAAATATATCAGTGAAAGGGATTAATATTATATTAAAACAAAATAAATTAAGATAGATAAAATGGGTTTTAGTTTAATAATCATTTAGAGGATAATATCACTTGAGAAGACTGACTAAGGGTAAAGTTAGTAAACTTTTTATTTACAAACTTCCCTTAAGATTATTACTCGTCAGATGAGGAGAAAAAGTTTTCGGCCTGGAATCCTGTCTCACGTTCCTCTTAATCTCCTCGTAAATATCTCGAGAGGACCGCCCTGGGAGTAACAAACAAAGTAAGCATAAATGCCATATAGTTGTAGGGCCCGATGGGTCGTCAGCACCGTTACACTTGAATATTTTATTATTAACTTGGTTGTCATGAACCAGCAAGGGAACAACCCACACATCGGAGTATTTTATTATGGAATACATCTTTAAAAGGGACTAAGGTCCATTTCCTCCATGTACCTCTTTCGCGCAAACATGGGCTGTCGTGAAGAGAGCCAAGTTCACTATCCCGTATCTCACCGACTTCCATGAAGTGACAAAAAATTACTAACCCCAATGCCAACCAATACCTTTAGGCCGTAGTTAGCGTGAAAGCCGTGTTTGTTTACATAGACATAAAACTCAAGAACGTATTACTTTTCATGGGGTGCGAGTCACCGTTAGAATCATGCATCGTCCCCTAGTCGGGTGTCACAAGTCCGACTGATGAGCTTTTGACTCTTCAAATGCTCTATAATAAATAACACACGTTTGTTCAAAAATGTTAATAATACACTTCCAATATTAAATAGTTTTTACAAAGTCATCCATACTTACCTTAAGGTTGTTACATAAACTCATTTTACTATTTTACCAAAAGCTTGTTTTTCTCAAGTAAGTGTAAGAGTTTAACCAAAAATACGTGTGGTTTTAAGAACTTTCTTAATAGAAGTTGAGTAGCTCATAGAGAAACATGCATTAAACAACTTCTGATTAAGTGAAAGTTCTTACAAACATAAAAGATTAAAAGACTAAAAGCGCCAAGTGGCTCGGAAGAAAGTAAAAATCTACATTATGAAAATATAAAAACAAAACGTGAGCTAAGCTGAGCCAAACTAAGCTGGATTGAAATGAGGAATTGGCTAGCTTTTATAGGAATATTTTGGCATCACGCACGGGTCATGCCAAGAAGAGCACGGGCCGTGCTTAGCAGGTGATCCTCCGAAGATTGCTTTGGTTAGGGGCACGACCGTGGGGTTCAGTGGGCACAGGTCGTGTGTGCAGATAACAGAGGCACGACCCATGGGATTTCAGTGGCACGGGTCGTGTGTAGTAGTGTACTAAAGTCAACTCTCCAAATGTTAGATTAGGAAGGGGCACGTGCTGTGTCTGGCTGGACACGGACCGTGCTTGAGATCTTTTATCACTAAGTTTGTATTTTTCTTCATATTTTCCATTGTTTTCTGCTTCTTTTTGATTTGGACCTAGATTATTCAAGAAAACTCAAAAGGAACATTATTGGGTTGTTTGTTAATTTTTAGCTTGAAATCCTGAATTGTGATGAACATTTGATATAAAAATATGTTTGGCGTATATCAAACATCCCTACACTTAACCTTTTGCTTGTCCTCAAGCAAAATTCTATAAATTGTTAGATCCGACTAAGCCCAAAGACTTGTCAATTCTTGAAGTTTAAGTCCCTGAGTGTTTAAAAGTCGTTCGTCCACTTATGATTTTTTTTCATTCCATTAAATTTTTGTTTTTTTTCCAAGAATTGGTTTATGTCAGGCTTTGAAAGAAGTTTATTTTATTTACAAAGTTCACATGTTTTACAAGTAATCACTCGACTCTCAGGTTAAAATATTTTTTTGCATTTTTGAGTGGTTCACTCATACCAAGGTAGAAACAAATAGAAAGCATAGTCTTGACATGAAATCGAACCTCCACATATCTCACTAGAATTCACATTTTTATCAAGAGGGCTTTGAAAGGGTCGGTTTGGATTAAGGGTATGGATTTTTTGGCCCAAAATGGCAAAAAACGTAAAATAACGGTTTCTTAAATATCCTTTTTCATGTGCATGACTTTTTCTTAAATTATTTTACTAGCTAAGAGCTTTTTATTTTCTCTTTTTATGCATTCAACCTTCATAATTTTCTTTTGTTGAAATCCCAAGGATTTGTATTTGAAGAAAAATGTCACTTTTGGATTTTTACGATAAGAAAACGATTTTTAGAAAAATAAAGTGTTTAAAGAAAAAGTTGAGGGTTTGGTGGTTTAATTGAAAAACAAATGATGTTTGCGAAAGGGTTTGAAAAAACGAAGGGGGATAGGCTGGACATGGTGATCTAGGGGGATTGTGTTTTTGTAGAAAAGTGGGAAAGGTGGTTTAAAAGAAAATTTTTAAATTTAATGGAATTTCAGTCTATGTTAAGATGGAGAAGAAACTTTTAAAAACACCGGTTCTTAAATTTTTTTATTTTTTATATGTTTCGGGTAGTACAGAAATTCGTTTTTCCACGAGAAATTTTATGTAAGGCTTGGAATATGGCAAAGCAAGAAGGTTTGTTCCTAAACCAATCTCGTCCCCACACTTACATTGCGCATTGTCCTCAATTTGCCCAATTGCATGCATAAGGAGACCAATAATAAAATAGTTACGGTTAGGAAAAAATTGGGCAGAGTTTCCTCTGTAAACCGGACATTCTACCCGTGGGATGAATACCACGCCATGCAATCTGACCTCTCGGTTCAGATAAAAACCTGCTTATTTTCTGGTTAGTTCTCAATCAATCACAAACAAAAGATAAAAACATTAAACTAAAGTTACTTGTGTTCATCATCCATTACATCACATTAAAATAAAAATAAAGAAGAAATAAAAATTGTTTAGAACGTAACATTAACGAAGATAGTGTTTGATAAATGTCAAATTTGCACCTACATTACCGTGAAAATGAAAGTTAAGGATAGAAATGAACCTGTTCTCCCCATGATCCTACTCGTCTTCAGATGGGTAATAGTATGCCTGCCTCGCCCCAATCGCAACCACATCCTGTTGTATCTCAATGATGTCATGAGCCATTTGCTGAGTGCGGGTGTTGATACCTTACATGGACTGGTATAGATCCATCATGGTGGGAAATCCATGATGGGACGAGGAGGCACCACGCTGATCATGGTAGTAAGGATCATAGTGGGGATAGTCATGGTGCTCAGCCTGATGTGGGGGAGTCGGAATCCTAGCAGCGTCTACGTCCTCGTCTTCTCCAGCTGCATCTGCAACCGGTAGATGGAGAGGATCCTAAACACGGTAACAGGAATCCTTTGTGCGGGCCCGTCATCCCAAAGGTGCAATAGTATGTCACAACAATTGATAGAGTGAGGTCCTCGAGGTCCACGCCATCTGGGATCTTGACACCGTAGCGCTGATATATATGTAAGCAATAAATCCGCCATTGAACATTGGCCTCTGTCTCCCTGAGACTGCTGCAAGATAAAGGCTGCTGCATATAAAATATGGCATGTTAGGATGAACTTGATGCTCCATGCAGCAGAGAACCGCTAAATCTCGCAGGGCGAAGACTCCTCCCTTGCTTCCTCGGTGGAATACCGACTGGATAAAACATTTGTGAATGTATCGGTGAAGGGGGTCTTGGAGCTTCATGCTCTTAGTGGAACTTGGTTCGTACAAACCTTCACCAATGACATTCCAGAAGTTAAATCGAGACGTCCCATGATCAGGATGATCGCGGTGTACCTCATCTGGGAAACAGATAACGACATCATCTAGTGTAAATCCAGAGATGGATCTTATTACTGGTATTTTGATCAAATCTAGTGACAAAGTAGGTAAATAAGCTTGAGTTTATTGAATCACTTTAGAATCAAATACAAAAGCTATGGTTTCTCTCTTACACTTGAAAACACACACTTAGTAATACAAATGACCAGAAGTTCCTCTTGACTAAACATGTAACTATTTATAGTAAATTAAGTTAACTAACCAACCATTGGTTCGCTAGCTCCAAACCAATGGTTAGTTGACACTAAGACTCAACACAATGCTCTTTCTGTGCAACACACAAGATACTCTGACGCATAGGATTATGCTCTAACAAACTCCCCCTTAATTTATGGTGTATCTGCTTTATACATAACAGGATCAATTTGATCTTCGTGAAGTATCATCTTTAAGTCCATTTCAAAATCTCTAGAATCCGATCTTTAGTCATGCTGAAACTAGATCTTCATTCTTGAAATCTTCAACACTTTGTTGAGCTTGGATGACTTGAAAATTTTATCATTAAATCCCCATGCTTGAGTCACGTCCACAAACGACCTACAATTTCAGAAGACAGAAACACAATTTTTCTTTTCGATTTATCAAGATTATTTTAAACTTGGCGCAAAACTACTCTTTGAGAATCCAAGATGTAGTTTTGAAAATTTGATTCTTTATCACATGTCAATTGGTCGAAAACAAATAAGAAGCAAAATCTTTTTGGCTTTTTGAAACATTATATCCAAACACACTAAAAATCTTTATCACATATCTTTTTCTTATATGTCATGAAATACACATCTCGATGTTGTCCACTTGGTCAAGCATAACATTTAGTGTATATCTTTCAATATACTTTCTAATTTGCCGAGCCTACCAATCACATCAAACAATGATCTTATGGATTTTTCATCTAGTTTATCCATGAACCAGACATGTAAGCCAATGTACCATCATTTCCCAATTGTATGTCGGATACAATTTCTCATTTTTCCATGTTTTTATATTTTTCATTACGTTTCTCCCCCCTTAAAATGAAAACTCTATTTTTCGATTTTTCATTTTAACAAAAAAAACACAAAGACACTATTTTTGTATTTCCGATTTTCTCCCCCTAAACTACATATAGAATGCACTAAAGAAAGAAAATTGACCATTCGACATCGATACTATTCAGTTTTAGTTTTCAGAAAAAAATTTCAATTTTGAAAGTTTGAAACATTAAAATTTAAGCTAAGTTAAGCAAAATACTCCTCTATTAGCAACTTTACAATCGCCAACAGGTCTTCTAGAAGTACCTGCACATTGGTTAAACACGTTAGTTTATAAATGACCCGAAGCAAATCGCTTCTGGTCGACCAGTGTCATGATTTCGCTTAGAAACCACCTTAGGTTTTGATGTGTTGGAAACACATCTTATATTTCCTTCTATTTTGTATATCATTTGAGTCAGTTTTTATCCCATTTTGTGTCATTTTATTTGTTTTGAGTCATTTTCTATTTATTGAGTCTTAAATTGTTAGATCCGACTAAGCCCAAAGACTTGTCAATTCTTGAAGTTTAAGTCCCTGAGTGTTTAAAAGTCGTTCGTCCACTTATGATTTTTTTTCATTCCATTAAATTTTTGTTTTTTCCAAGAATTGGTTTATGTCAGGCTTTGAAAGAAGTTTATTTTATTTACAAAGTTCACATGTTTTACAAGTAATCACTCGACTCTCAGGTTAAAATATTTTTTGCATTTTTGAGTGGTTCACTCATACCAAGGTAGAAACAAATAGAAAGCATAGTCTTGACATGAAATCGAACCTCCACATATCTCACTAGAATTCACATTTTTATCAAGAGAGCTTTGAAAGGGTCGGTTTGGATTAAGGGTATGGATTTTTTGGCCCAAAATGGCAAAAAACGTAAAATAACGGTTTCTTAAATATCCTTTTTCATGTGCATGACTTTTTCTTAAATTATTTTACTAGCTAAGAGCTTTTTATTTTCTCTTTTTATGCATTCAACCTTCATAATTTTCTTTTGTTGAAATCCCAAGGATTTGGATTTGAAGAAAAATGTCACTTTTGGATTTTTACGATAAGAAAACGATTTTTAGAAAAATAAAGTGTTTAAAGAAAAAGTTGAGGGTTTGGTGGTTTAATTGAAAAACAAATGATGTTTGCGAAAGGGTTTGAAAAAACGAAGGGGGATAGGCTGGACATGGTGATCTAGGGGGATTGTGTTTTTGTAGAAAAGTGGGAAAGGTGGTTTAAAAGAAAATTTTTAAATTTAATGGAATTTCAGTCTATGTTAAGATGGAGAAGAAACTTTTAAAAACACCGGATCTTAAATTTTTTTATTTTTTATATGTTTTGGGTAGTATAGAAATTCGTTTTTCCACGAGAAATTTTATGTAAGGCTTGGAATATGGCAAAGCAAGAAGGTTTGTTCCTAAACCAATCTCGTCCCCACACTTACATTGCGCATTGTCCTCAATTTGCCCAATTGCATGCATAAGGAGACCACTAATAAAATAGTTACGGTTAGGAAAAAATTGGGCAGAGTTTCCTCTGTAAACCGCACATTCTACCCGTGGGATGAATACCACGCCATGCAATCTGACCTCTCGGTTCAGATAAAAACCTGCTTATTTTCTGGTTAGTTCTCAATCAATCACAAACAAAAGATAAAAACATTAAACTAAAGTTACTTGTGTTCATCATCCATTACATCACATTAAAATAAAAATAAAGAAGAAATAAAAATTGTTTAGAACGTAACATTAACGAAGATAGTGTTTGATAAATGTCAAATTTGCACCTACATTACCGTGAAAATGAAAGTTAAGGATAGAAATGAACCTGTTCTCCCCATGATCCTACTCGTCTTCATATGGGTAATAGTATGCCTGCCTCGCCCCAATCGCAACCACATCCTGTTGTATCTCAATGATGTCATGAGCCATTTGCTGAGTGCGGGTGTTGATACCTTACATGGACTGGTATAGATCCATCATGGTGGGAAATCCATGATGGGACGAGGAGGCACCACGCTGATCATGGTAGTAAGGATCATAGTGGGGATAGTCATGGTGCTCAGCCTGATGTGGGGGAGTCGGAATCCTAGCAGCGTCTACGTCCTCGTCTTCTCCAGCTGCATCTGCAACCGGTAGATGGAGAGGATCCTAAACACGGTAACAGGAATCCTTTGTGCGGGCCCGTCATCCCAAAGGTGCAATAGTATGTCACAACAATTGATAGAGTGAGGTCCTCGAGGTCCACGCCATCTGGGATCTTGACACCGTAGCGCTGATATATATGTAAGCAATAAATCCGCCATTGAACATTGGCCTCTGTCTCCCTGAGACTGCTGCAAGATAAAGGCTGCTGCATATAAAATATGGCATGTTAGGATGAACTTGATGCTCCATGCAGCAGAGAACCGCTAAATCTCGCAGGGCGAAGACTCCTCCCTTGCTTCCTCGGTGGAATACCGACTGGATAAAACATTTGTGAATGTATCGGTGAAGGGGGTCTTGGAGCTTCATGCTCTTAGTGGAACTTGGTTCGTACAAACCTTCACCAATGACATTCCAGAAGTTAAATCGAGACGTCCCATGATCAGGATGATCGCGGTGTACCTCATCCGGGAAACAGATAACGACATCATCTAGTGTAAATCCAGAGATGGATCTTATTACTGGTATTTTGATCAAATCTAGTGACAAAGTAGGTAAATAAGCTTGAGTTTATTGAATCACTTTAGAATCAAATACAAAAGCTATGGTTTCTCTCTTACACTTGAAAACACACACTTAGTAATACAAATGACCAGAAGTTCCTCTTGACTAAACATGTAACTATTTATAGTAAATTAAGTTAACTAACCAACCATTGGTTCGCTAGCTCCAAACCAATGGTTAGTTGACACTAAGACTCAACACAATGCTCTTTCTGTGCAACACACAAGATACTCTGACGCATAGGATTATGTTCTAACAAACTCCCCCTTAATTTATGGTGTATCTGCTTTATACATAACAGGATCAATTTGATCTTCGTGAAGTATCATCTTTAAGTCCATTTCAAAATCTCTAGAATCCGATCTTTAGTCATGCTGAAACTAGATCTTCATTCTTGAAATCTTCAACACTTTGTTGAGCTTGGATGACTTGAAAATTTTATCATTAAATCCCCATGCTTGAGTCACATCAACAAACGACCTACAATTTCAGAAGACAGAAACACAAATTTTCTTTTCGATTTATCAAGATTATTTTAAACTTGGCGCAAAACTACTCTTTGAGAATCCAAGATGTAGTTTTGAAAATTTGATTCTTTATCACATGTCAATTGGTCGAAAACAAATAAGAAGCAAAATCTTTTTGGCTTTTTGAAACAATATATCCAAACACACTAAAAAATTTTTATCACATATCTTTTTCTTATATGTCATGAAATACACATCTCGATGTTGTCCACTTGGTCAAGCATAACATTTAGTGTATATCTTTCAATATACTTTCTAATTTGCCGAGCCTACCAATCACATCAAACAATGATCTTATGGATTTTTCATCTAGTTTATCCATGAACCAGACATGTAAGCCAATGTACCATCATTTCCCAATTGTATGTCGGATACAATTTCTCATTTTTCCATGTTTTTATATTTTTCATTACGTTTCTCCCCCCTTAAAATGAAAACCCTATTTTTCGATTTTTCATTTTAACAAAAAAACACAAAGACACTATTTTTGTATTTCCGATTTTCTCCCCCTAAACTACATATAGAATGCACTAAAGAAAGAAAATTGACCATTCGACATCGATACTATTCAGTTTTAGTTTTCAGAAAAAAATTTCAATTTTGAAAGTTTGAAACATTAAAATTTAAGCTAAGTTAAGCAAAATACTCCTCTATTAGCAACTTTACAATCGCCAACATGTCTTCTAGAAGTACCTGCACATTGGTTAAACACGTTAGTTTATAAATGACCCGAAGCAAATCGCTTCTGGTCGACCAGTGTCATGATTTCGCTTAGAAACCACCTTAGGTTTTGATGTGTTGGAAACACATCTTATATTTCCTTCTATTTTGTATATCATTTGAGTCAGTTTTTATCCCATTTTGTGTCATTTTATTTGTTTTGAGTCATTTTCTATTTATTGAGTCTTAATCGTGGGTTTTTATGTGTTTTTGTTGGTAATTGGGGATTTCCCAAGGCCAAAGGATTTGAAGAAGAGTTGGAACAAGAAAAAAAGAACAAAGAGTTGAAATTAGATCAGTAGGCGTGGCGTATCGCCTAATGGTGATCAGGAGCTACGCGATACGCTTGCTGAATGAGTCAATGAAAGTCAACATCGGCTAAGAGCCCGACTAGTTTGTCACATTAGCACCCCAGGCAGTGGCGAAGCTTGAAAATATCAAGTGGGGGGTCGGGATGTAAATTTTTTTTCCTAACGCCAATTTTTAGGTAAATGGGGAGGTCGAAACCTGAGTATATCGAAATTTTCTACACGAAATTTATATACCCCCTACATCGCAAAAAAAATTTCGGGGGTCGGCCGCCCCCTCCCTCCCCTTAAAAGTTACGCCCCTGACCCCAGGCGTATCGCCTCGGGGATTTTCACTTGTACGCGATTACGCGTAGGGCTTTAAAAACCGCAAAAGAAGCTAACTCGGTATACAAAAGTGATTTTTAGGGTTTAATTCAACATTCTCAACCTGCGATCAAAACTTGAAGGCTTCTGGCGAATTTTAGAGATCGGAAGGTGCAAGGATCATTGTCACACCCCCAAATAACCACTAACGGAGTTTATACCGTTAAGGGGTGCGGCTAGACCAGGATCCACAACCATTAGTTACAAATACTAAGTGAATCAAAGTTAGTTCAAAAATCAGTTATAAAATAAAGTTTCAAATACAAACGCAGCGGAATAAGTATTGTCTTTAGCACTAACCACGTGCTTTACACATCAGTGTATTAAATCCCTAATTTAGTTTAATTAAAATAAAAGTCTTCATGTGCCATGCCAACCCGCTCCGGATACTCCTTAGCGATCTGCAAAAGTTTAAATCACGCAAGTGTCAACCTAACGGTTGGTGAGTTCAAAGTGGGCTTGTCATGCATTGGCCCGGTCTCATAATCATAATTGTATCAAGGTATACTTACATAGTATTCGTTTGTGAAAAGCAATCCTAAAAGTTATGTCTTGGTTTATAAAGGAATTGTCCGTGACCTACGTCATCGGGTATGAACTAGTTTTGTAAAGTTAAAGTGCTCAACCGATATCGCGGGTAGCTAATCCGTTGTTCCATGCGCTAAGGAAGTTTGCACCAAAGCTGACTATAATTTATTGTAGTGGCCGTGCCATCTAGTACTGCGGACCTACGTCATCGCGGTTTTGCCTCCCCCGTGTCCTCTCGGGATCACGGTCAAATAGGCTGATATTGTACCTCCGTGCACTCCCCGTGCCACGGGGCGGAGTTTGTCAAACTCCAGTAGATCTACCCAACATCCCCTCGCTTTACAATTAATGGTACAATTTAGTTGAGGACTTTTAAGTTTCAAGGCATCCTTAGAAATCATGTGATATCATGTGGTTTAGACTTTAACCTACGCTAGCCATATTAAAACAGTTTTCCGGATTCTTATGAATCTCAAAAGTGTTTTCAGTTTTGTTTTCGAAAGTAGTTATTTAAGTAATTCGCAAGTGCTTCCCATAAAGCACTTCAAGTTCATCAAGTGGGTGCCGAGCACTCCAAGTTTTCAAGTTTATCAGGGAGGTGCCTAGCACTCTCGAGTTTGTCAGCATTGTTTTATCTTTAATTAATCGGTGTGACCCAAACGGGTTCACGGTAATCGGGTTAGTGACACTCACCTTTGGTTGCACTGCTACACTTGCTTATAATCCAAGTATTGCTTATCGAAGACCTATGAACACGTTTTAGGTCTTAAGTATTAGTTTCGTGTCTAATCTTTACTTAACGTCACTATGGCCCATAACATAGCACGTTGGAACTATGACTCGACATACAGACACACGACACCAATGGTTGATCATAAACAAGGGTTCATATACATATCAGAAATCAAAGCATGTATCATCATGGCATAATCATGTGAGTCATGGCATAACATTCAAGCAAATTGTACAAGTTTAGATTCTGGTCTCAGTTTCGCTAGCAGTTTCGCTAGTCAGTTTCGCTGTTTGCACGGGCAGCACTTTCACTAGGCAATACCCGATGACACAGTTTCGCTAGGCTAGTTTCGCTCGAAACTGTTGACACAGTTTCGCTAGCCTAGTTTCGCCCGAAACTGGTTTGAACTTTCGTTCAGGGAATTTCGCTCGGTAGATTCGCTCGAGCTGGTCTGGTTGGTTTACCCGACGACACTGCAGTTTCACTGCATAGTGTCGCTGGTTGAAGATATACATAGTTTCGCTGGACAATTTCGCCCAGAGAACACCACAGTTTCGTTGGTCGCGAAAAACATACGGATCAGCCTAAAAATCAACCTAACAGCTTCCATTTTACGTGCAATTCATTGTTTAGCATACATAGGCATTTACCAACATAAATCAGTAAGCTTTAACACCTTAAACATACATTTTATCATCAAATCACCCAAAATACATATAAAACCCTAAAATGGCTAAAATAGCATAAATCTTTATCATGGATGGATTTCACACGTAAAGTTATCAACTTTATGGTAGATCTAGCAATCCTAAGCAACATATCAGAAGATCTAACAGTAACACAGAGATCTAGGCATGCTTTATGAAGAAACACATAGAAAAACATAGAAAATGGTGGTTTTGGGACTCACGGTTGATCTAGGATCGATGGATGATCTTCACAACTCAGAATGATAGTTGATTCTTGGTTGGGATCAGCTGGTCCAGGAGTTTCAGGAGAGTTGTGTGTTTTTGTGTGAAATGAGGCAAATAGGAGAACTAGGGTTTATTAAGATTATTTATATCAGGGGCTAGTTTCGCTGGCAGTTTCGCTGGCCAAGCGAAACTGGCCCTGAGCTCGTGCAGGTCAGTCAGTTTAGCTAGCTACCGGGCGACACTATAGTTTCGCCCGTTAGTTTCGATGGCTGCACAACTTAGGCAATTTTCACAAAATCAAGGATTTACAATTCGTCATGCTATTCATAATATTAAATCATGCATTTGAATCATATTGCACATAATGACAACAATAATGAACACATAGCACATATGGGCGGGTTCGGTGATCAACCAAAGGTCGTGGACGTATTCGGCCTAGTTAAGCATTAGTTACTAAGTTAACACTTATAACGTAACTAACGGGGTTTGTCTAACGGAAGTTAACCTTGAAATTCTCGGATGTCACAATCATGAAGGACTTGGAGGAATTCATCATTCGACTACATTCTACATATTTGGGATCTGTCAAATTCTTCTTTCTTTGTAACTAACTGGACTTAGAACCATGATTTCTAAGAAAGACTTAATCTTTATCATTGTTTATGCTATGAACATGAGGCTAGGCTAGTTTGATTGTATTTCCTAGACCTAATATGATGAATAATTTTATGACTTAACTCGGTTTGTGATCGTTTAATTTATGTTGCATTTCTATTAAACTCCATTGATTGCCATGTTTGATGCATATGTGTGTTGATGTCTAAAACTTTAGTTGATATTTAATGCATGAATTACCCGTGAATGTCTTTCGGTTTACGTAGATTGTCTAAATTAGCTAACCTTAAGGTTAGTTGCAATAGAGTAGTTTAGGTTAATTCTTGAACTATTGTGTTGATCGTTAGTTATGGTTTTGATTGCAATGTGTTGCCTATTCTGAGACCCAAAAGGTAAAGAATTGTCGGGTAATTGGGTTGGTTAATTGGCCTAGGATAACAGTGTCCTGAAAGGAAATGCCCCAGGATACTTTGTCGATTTGTTTTTCCATGTCATATATGGTAGGTAGCTCCTGCTTGCCTAGGGTGCCTTAGATTGCTTCGAGGATGGTTAGGTTTAGTTGAGGTAGGATGTACTCAAAGGTGAACTTCCGTTTGAGCATTAGAAGTGTCAGCTAGGAAGGACTTAAATGGTGAACTAGCCACCATCAGAACGGTCATAACTAAGTGAAGTTGTAGGTATTAAATAAGATTCCAGGTCTAGGTGATACTCTTCTCTAATATGATTTTCCCCTAAGGTTTTCTGGTCACCTGTTGTTAGTTGAATAGTTAGCTTATTTAGTTAAATCAAATTCTAAAAACCAAAACTCTCAAATTTCCAATTTCAGTAAGTCCTAGGTTGACTCGAGCTACATAGTGTCCTTAGGTTTGATATCCGGACTTCCGAAAGTTGTCCTAGAATCCGATAGGTACACTTGACTTTAGGGTTCAGTTAAATTTAGGATTTTCGGTACAGTTAGGTGTGTATAGGTCTAGGATAGGTCTAGGTATTAATAGTTATTTATAGGAACAATCCGACACATCAAGTTTTTGATACCGTTGTCGGGGACACTTGGCAATAACAAGATCAACTTAGGTTGTGATTAGGAAAATTTGAGTCTTTTTAGGTTTTCGTGTCTAGAGTTTTAGGATTTTTACTTTTCTAGTGTTTATTTTTAGTTTTCTTCCATTTTATGCCACACACCCGTTTAAAAGGTCCGCCTGAGCTTTCACCATTATCCGATCCCGACCACGACATTCGTGAACGGTTCCGCATACTTCGCATGAAATCGGAGAACTTCATCACCACCACCACTCGTTCTCAAGCATCCACTTCTGCACCCACTTCACGCGACACCCCTAAACCCATCCCGTTTCCTGACCTCTCCAGAATGGCGGCCCGTGTCACCGTCCATGAGCAAGCCAGCGCCGGTGTCAATGACGCTCGATTTGCTATCACACAAACCACAAATGCCAACACCACAAGTTTGCAAGTTCCATCACACGTTATCAATGAGCTCACCAACTCTATTCAATTCAACGGACGTGATGATGAAGACGCACCATCACATCTCTCGCGTTTTGTGCGTATCTGCAACACATTCGGACTCATGGGAGTCACGAATGATGTTATCTATCTTCGATTGTTCCTTCTTTCACTCGCATCTTGAGTCGCCGTTTGGCTCAAGACTTTGCCTCCTAATTCGATCGCTACCTGGGACGACCTGAAGCAAAAAGTTCTTGAAAAAAAATCATCCTCCAGCAAAGGCTTCGCGTACTCGGGAGGAAATCCACTCCTTTTGGATGGATCTCGACGAGCCTTATTCGGCATCTTATGAGTGTTGTAACACCCTACTAAGTAGATGTCGCAACACGGATTGACAGACTGGGTTAATATCAAAAGGTTGTACAACGAACTTCCTTACACAGTTCAAAAAGAGTTTATCATTTCAGCTGGAGGACACATGATGGAGAAGCTCACTGTAGACGAGTGCAAATAACTTTTCAAGAACTTCACGATTGCATAACAGTAGACACCCGGAGATCGGAGAGCCACCTTGGTCCCGAATAGATCACTTGGTCCATCTACATCCGCCCGGGGTGTCCATCACATTGGCTCAAAGACCATGTCTCTTAAGGAGCTCGAGAATATATACAAAGCTTTAGAAGAAATTCGACACCACATCAAAGCCAAATGTGAGCCGTGTTGAGGTGCTCACGATATCCGCGACTGCCCGCTTGCCTCTGCGGAGCAGGTGGATTACACTGGAAACCAAAACTAGTTCGGTAATTCTTTTCAGCCCGGGTGGAGGAGTAGTTAGAATTCGAGATGGAGAGATGGAGGTAACCCACCGGGGTTTTAGGCGAGGAACAATCAGATTGAGAGAGGAGATGACGGGTCTGGCATGAGAGAGATGAGAGAGTTAATTGCGAACCATACACATATCCTCACACAATTGAATGCAAGAGATGAGGCCACACAGAAGAAGTTGCTCAAGCATGACACACTACTCAGGAACCAGCAAGCTTCTTTCTTAGATCTGCAGCGCTCAGTAGGGGACATCGCAAAATAGCTGAAGGAGCTAAATAACTGAGGGGTTCAATTTTCTAGGAGTACATACAAAAACCCCCAATGCATCGGTTAATGCTGTTACCACAAGGAGTGGTAAGGTCGTGGAGGGCCCATCATCGGTAGTAGTAGAGGAGGAGCCGGTCGATTAGGAGATTGAGCTAGAGACGCCTGACGGGAGGGTGCATTCGAGTGTAAGGCCAGCAAGTACCGCACCAAACGTTAAGGCTGGAAGAGCAGAAGAACTGCCAGCGAGAGAGAAGCCTCTGAAGTGGGAAGAGGTCAAACAAAAAAAGAAAGTCAGGTTTGAACAGAGACCGATCAATGCTAAAGACCTGAAGCGTGTGCCGTATCCAGAATGCCTGATTCAACAAAAGAACGCGCACAAATACAGTCAATATCTTGATATTCTTAGGCACCTTAGGATCACTTTGCCCTTTACTGAAGTTTTAAATAAAATTCTTAAGTATGCTAAGTTTTTGAAAGACATGCTCTCTAATGAAAAGAAACTTGTAAATTTGTCTGATATTACTCTTCATGCTAGTTGTTAAACCGTTGTCCAGAATAAGCTACCCAAGAAGCTTAACAATCTGGGAACTTTTACTATTCCTTGTATTTAGGTGCTAGTATAAATGTGATGCCATATTTAGTCTTTCAGTACCTAGGATTATGATAGTTAGCCCCTACTAGGATGACCATCTCTTTGGATGATAGATCTATAGTGAAACCCAAAGGAATAGTGGAGAATGTGTTAGTTAGAATTGATAATTTTTATTCCCTATTGACTTTGTGGTAGTTGGTTCTACGTATAATGTGCGATGCCGTTAATTCTAGGTAGACCTTTCCTTAGGACTGCCCGTGCGTTAGTTGATGTGTTCGAGGGTATCATCACTCTGAGAGTTGACAGTGAGAGTGTGATTTTTAGGGTTGGTGGATCGGTGAATAAGGACAACGAATCTGTGTACTTGCTAGAATCATTTAGGTCATGTCTAGATCGTTGTATCAACCTAGTTACTATAAAGGAGTTGGTGATAGGTAATAGGTTGGGTGAGGATGAGGTTGTAGAAGAATATGAGAAATGGGAGGATCGTGAGGGTGTGACGAATCTCGATGAGTGGGTAGAATTAGGCCCTAAGTTTGGGGAAGATCCCGGGGGGGTTAGATGAGGTAGTTGAAAAAGTTGCAAATTTTAACCCGTTAGGAAAACCCGTGATTGAGTTACTGAATAAGGAGGTTGGTAATTGAGGCTGATTTTAGAAAGACCACACTTGGTGATTTAGATAATTTGGATGATGTCATAGTTCTTAGACCAAGTGTGGGGAGGTTGGTGGTAGTTAGTTGTGTTAATGACCCGAAACTAAGCTTTATAGGTAAAATTAGACTTCTACCGGGTCGTTATAAGAATTGGAAAGTTAAGTGGTTGTGGAAATTAGTGAGAGTTGATAGTTGGCTAGTTGGGAGGTTGGTTGGTAGTTGTGTGGATAGAAACCGTTTAGTTACCGGTAGTTGTTTGGTGAGAGATGTGAAATCAAAGTCTCCCGATTGTGGTTTGGGAGGTTGTTTTATGGTTAAGAGCTGAAAAGATTAGTGCCCGGGCTGTAAAGTTTGTATCTTTATCATTGTTTCTGCTATGAAAATGAGGCTAGGCTAGTTTGATTGTATTGCCTAGACCTAATATGATGAATAGTATTTATGACTTAACTCAGTTTGTGATTGTTTGATTGATGTTGCACTTCTATTAAACTCAATTCATTGATTGCCATGTTTGATGGATATGTGTGTTAATGACCAGAACTTTAATTGATAATTAATGCATGATTTACCCGCGAATGTCTTTAGGTTTAGGTAAATTGTCTAAAGTAGCTAACCTTAGGGTTAGTTGCAATAGAGTAGTTTAGGTTAATTCTTGAACTATTGTGTTGATCGTTAGTTATGGTTTTGATTGCAATGTGCTGCCTATTCTGAGACCCAAAATGTAATGAATTGTCGGGTAAATGGGTTAGTTAACTGGCTTAGGATAATAGTGTCCCAAAAGGAAATGCCCTAGGATAGTTTGTCAATTTGTTATTCCGTGTCATTCATGGTAGTTAGTGCTAGCTCCTACTTGCCTAGGGTGCCTTAGATTGCTTTGAGGGTGGTTAGGTTTAGTTGAGGTAGGATGTACTCAAAAGGTGAACTCATGTTCGAGCATTAGAAGTGTCAGCTAGGAATGACTTAAAAGGTGAACTAGCCACTATTAAATGGTCATAACTAAGTGAAGTTGTAGGTATTAAATAGGATTCCAGGTCTAAGTGATACTCTTCTCTAATTCGATTTTCCCCTAAGGTTTTGTGGTTGCCGGTTTATAAGTTGAATAGTTAGCTAATTTAGTTTAATTAAATTCTAAAAACCAAAACTCTCAAATTTCCAATTTCTGTAAGTCCGAGGTTGAGTCTACCTACAAAATGTCCTTAGGTTCGATATCCTGTCTTCCAAAAGCTATCCTACAATCCTGTTACAGCATATTCCTTTGCTACATTGTGTCTCGTGTATTGTATCTAGTTTAGAGAGTTTGAATGAGTCATAGTTGCAACATACCAAGGTATCGTACCAAATGGTATGCCAGTTGGTACGCTGGTAAGTTGCTAACTATATATAGTTCGTGTTAGAGAGAGTTCACTAGTTCTGTCATTTCTCTACTTCTTAACAGTGTGTAACTAATTGTGTTTCTCTCTCTAGCTTGTAACTCTTAGTGAATCAATAAAGCTAAGCTTTATTTACGTTTGTGTCTCTTGATTAACCGAATCATGCAGTAGTAAGATCCCTCTTTGGTTTTACAAGTGGTGTCAGAGCAATCCAGGTTGCTCTACTGCTTGAGTTCTTAGAGAGAGAGAAAGCTTGGGTTTGAGTCATTTTTTATCAAATTTTCTTAATTCTGATTGTTTCTAAGGTCAAAAATGATTTTTGAGCATTCCTAGTGTGTTTGCGCACCTAACTGGTACAATTTCCAGCTCAAACAGTTCAAAATTGATCTCAGGTTGGTACACCACTGGTACGCCTGAAGAACACCTTGGTATGCTGCCGATTTATATGAAAAGGCTGCTAACAGTTACAAGCTAGAAAAATCTTGTAAGCATCAATGCTCGAATATAGTATAATATGTCATGCTTTTGATCAGACATTCAAAGAACATCTTGATAGCATGTATGTATCGAGGGAGCTGCCTGAGTTTCTTAGTTCTCTAATGTAATTGTTGTAAATAATTTACAACTTGAAATAACTTGTAAATGAGTCCTGTGAGCAGCCCTGAAACTTCCACTACATATATACCTCAACCTGTGGAACCTGGCAGCCACTAATCTGCCAGATTCAAGGTCAGGGATGTTCAAGTGGACAAAGGAGCTAGAAAAGAAAAAGTGGGACTCATGGCCAAGGATAGCACTTACGATTTATAATTGTCACACTAACACGTCTACTATTTTACATGTATGATAAGAATCATGATTTTATCTTCTTGTAATTTGCAGGATCCAGAAAGAAGAAGCGGTAATCACTGCTTGGGATAATATGCAGAATGCGAAAGTAGAGCATCAATACGGAAACTGGAGGTGTGTTTGGTAAACAGTTAACATACTCTTAACTGCAAGATTTTGCTGATGCTTTACGGGAGATGTGGTGGATTCATGGTTGTCCAATGTGTGGAGGGACATGGGTTCGTGTTGTATAGAAGGCCACTTCATTTTCCGGTTATGTTTTGTGTTAACTTAGAAATACTTTGTGAACTTTGTAATGTTTTCTATATATATAAAATGCATTATTTTGCTATAAGTGTATTTTTATTTTGTATTATCAAGTTAATTGTCATTTAATGTAGAAATTAGTGATTTTAGAAAAAAACATTTTTTTAATTAAAAGTTAAAATTCTTGATGCGCAAAAATGCGTGCCATAAGCTGATTTATGACAGGGGCTTCCTTGACACACATTTTATGACGCGCATTGAGTGTCATAAATGGAGCGCCATCGTTCGCGCGTCAAGAACGAGATGACGCGCATTTTGCGCGTCAAGAAGATTCTTGACCCTACCTTCCTTGACGCCTTTTTGCGCGTCATCTGGGCCCTTTCTTGACGCGCAAAAAGCGTCAAGAAAGCCCTTTTTTGTAGTAGTGCATTCTACATCTTGATGATCCATATAAGGGATATTCTATCTTATGGAAGTTATTTGGAGATCTAAGAAGTGAAAAACCCACTTTAGAGGCATTGTACAAGTTTTTCTACACAAGGTACAAGTCCTTTATGCATGCATGTGTATTTTCGGGTTTGTTGATGCTTCTGAAATATTTGGCCTGGGAAACCCACCATCTCAGTAACAAGATTGTCACATTGGAAGAGATTGGTAATCGGGTGGAGGCGGTGTTTGTAGTTTTGTGTTTAAAAACCCGAAAACCGAGTTATATGGACTTTTGTCAAGTGATTGTGAGTTGGTAAATAATGAGTTGGAATGGGTGGAAATTATAAAAAACCCGCTTGTAAAATGAGTTCGGGTAATATTCGGATCAAACCGGGACTTATAACGGGAGTTTGACACGGCCTGGAGGCCTAAGAATTTATATTTTGGCTACTGGAAATGTTGGGAATAAAACCCCGTTGTCGAAACGAGCAAAAATCAAAATTTGAGAAAAGTTCACTAAATGACAAAATAGTCGATGGGGACCGCATGGGTTTCATTTGTTGGTTTGCTCGCGGTCCTCATAGCCTGGAAAGTCAACATGGTCTGTTGACCACCCATGAGGACCGAATGGGATGTTTTTCTGGTTTGCTCGCGGTCCTCATGTGTCCTAGGACAGTTTCATTGTTTAGTGTTGTTTTATGTTTTGGGAAATATCGAGCGACCCGGTTTGGTTATTATCACGAGTATGGGCATGTTGGTTTCTAGCAAAGATATTTCACTTCGCGATTGGGGCCCTATGATCTCGTCGGGTGTTTGTTGTCCGCTCCGTATGTTTCCTAGAGTGTTGTTAAACCTCTCGTTTGGTTAGTTATTGTTGCTACAAATTTCTTAAGCGTTTATAGTTGCGTATAGGTTCTGATATAACTATGCATATATCATTATAATAGACTTGCCACTGTGATACACTTGGATGTTTGGATTCTCGTGCCCTATGACGTTTGTTTGATCCACCGCTTGTTTATCTGTGAGTTGATAGCTTTTCCCCTACTTTACCTTTTTAACGTTTTGGGGTGTACATGAACCATGTCAAACTATTGCTTGTTTGCTTGTTTTACTGTGCTTAGGTATTTTGTTACCGTGTTATAAATTTAAACTCACATGTTACGAGACGTTCATGTGGATTAGTATGGTTAATTTAGGCCTTAGTGTTAGGCCACAAAGACATATATTGCACCAATACAGCTGTAGAGGTAGATCAAGGTGTCTCATACCCGTTTGTTGGATCCATTAAGGGTCGGGTGATGGCGTATATGCCTAGTCCACAAAGGGAGGCGTGCGACCATAGGATTGTACCCCCGGAGTGTTGATTTAACCATAGGAATTTATAACAGGCACAATATTGTTACTTGATTTGTGGAAACTTGGATTTGAGTCAAACGCGCTACGACTCACCAACAACTTTTGTTGTTGACATATTTTTGGTTTATGTGCAGGTAAGTAAAGTTTTTTGTGGATTTCACGTTTGGATGTTAGGGACGAGTTGGGTTTTGTACCCGTTGGGGTTGATTTGGTTGATTTTGGGATTTGTTCCCCGTCATGACTATCCTTTGTTATTGTTGTCTTTTCCTTTGACTGTGTTTGTAGCCTTAGGTTCTGCCTGGGCGTAGACTAATGTGTATTACTTAAGACTTAACATATTAAGTCCATTATGGTTTGAATTTGATTTTGTATTGGACAAGTCGTCTGTTTGTGTGTGTTGACCTTGTGATCTTACATTTATCTGTTTGCTTCCAAGTGTTCTGATATGGGCGCCGTTCCCACTCTCCTCTCCCCCGCGCCTAGCAGGGCACTGCGGGGCGGGGTGTGACACTGTGATGTGTCTTTACCAAGAAAAACAGTTTTGTTCAGTTGTATGTTAGAAAATGTTTTACTTGTAAAAGATTTTAGTGCAAGATGTTGATAAGAGATTTGCAGATTTGGAAAATCACAATTGAGAATGTGTTGGATGAATCTGGGGTACATGTAACAGATCCTTTTAGGTTTTAGATTTTCCAGCATTCCATCAAATATTATTTTTGAAATGTTAAAGTTGAGCCCATTTACCAATCCATGAAAAGCAGATGATTGAGGTGCAACAAGTTCATCCCACGCAATGTAGAATGGTATGAGCAAGATATCGCCAAACATAGGGTAGTTGTCCCTTTTTGATGGTCCCACAAGTTAAGTCACCCCCATACCCAATTGCTCCGTACGTCTTCAAGTACAATTCAGACTTGTAATTAGGATCACCTCCTGCATCATTGAATTTCAGATGCTTCCGGGTCATTTCTTCAGTCAAACTAATCTCACTCCCATTGACTCTAGAGTCAATTTTACCAACCCCATTGCTATCAACAGATTTTTTGGAAATCGTTCATTTCATCAAATAGCTTTAACATATCAGACTTCTCGAAGCACACTACAACATTATGTTCGGAGAAGAACAGTTGAGTAGGCTTTGATGCAGCCTTTCGATTCAATTTGGGTGCCATTTGTGAGAAATTAAAGAGTAAGGTTTAGGTTTAAATCGCCAATTAGAAACCCGGAGAGAAAGTAGAGGGTAACTATTTTTCGAAAATGCAGTCTTATACTAACGGCAGTTCTTCTGGATCACAATGAACCCTAAGAATTGAAACAGGGGAAGTTATTGGAGTTTGCCCATTTAGTTGAAATTGGGATGGGGGAAATTTTAGATAATTTTATTTGTTTTAGAATAATATTATTAATTTATTTTAATTGAATCCACATCAATTAGGGTCTATTAGGACCGATGAGGACTAATGAAGATAAAGTAGGACCAATTAGGACCAACGAAGCCACGAGGCCCAATTAGGGTAAATTTGGGTCAATTTGGGTCAATGAGGATCAATTAGGGTCAATGATGAAGACCATTTATAACTAACGAGGGTTGATTTGACTCAATGACGCCTTATGAGGACCAAATATGACCAATTAGGGTCTATTAGGCCGATTGAGGGCCAATTACGCTCAATGAGGACCAGCAGACTGAATTAAGGTCAATCATGGTCATTTATGACAAATGAGTACCAATGAGGGCCAGTGAACACTCAGTTGGGATGAATAGGGCCAATGAAGGTCAATTATAGTCTATTAGTCTCAGTTAGGTTCAATGAAGATCACTTACGGTTAATTACGACCAATTAGGCTCATTTAGGATCAATTATAATCAATTGGGGTCAATTAGGCCTAATTGACTCAAATGTGTTGTACTTCAAAGTAAATGGTCCTCGATGAGTCTACTTGGTCCTTATTGAGGCTAACTGACACTAATTGGCCCTTATTAATGGTCCAAATTGTGCAAATTGCTCCTCATTAACCCGAATTGAGCCATATTGGTAATTATTCTGTCTAATTGGCCCTTATCGGTCCTAACTAGCCCTAATAAGTCATAATTCATCCTTATTGTTCCTAATCGAGCATATTCGACCATCATTGATCCTAATGGGTCCTTATTGACCCTAACTGAACCTAATTGGTCTTAATCGACCATCACTAACCCTGATTTATCCTTATTGGTATCATTGATCCTCATTCAAACTAATTGGCTCCAATTAGTCCTAATTGGTCATACTTGATCATCGATCCTCATTAGTCACTTCCTTCATGCTCCGTCCTTATCGATCCTATGAGCATAATCGGCATTCCCATTGAATTGGTCCTAATTCGTATTCATTGACCATATTAATTAGCCATAAGTGGTCTTCACTAAAGTATCCTAAATGACGCTAATTGTCAGTATTTAGTCCTCATTGAGTCTGGTTGGTCCTAATTGCTCCTCACCATCCTAATTGGAGGTTGTTTAATATTTTTGGAAACAAAGTTATTATACATGAGAAATTCGCAACATGGCGGTCTTTTCGTATTTTTGTTCTGAATTGCATAGTAATTTATCATTTTCATTTTTGAGTTGTGTTTTAGTAATGTCACCGTATTTTTGTAGTTGCGTTATCACGGCCACAAAGCACGTGTTATTAAAATCTTGTTTATTATATCTAAAAGAAAATAGTAAAATTAATATTAAAACATAATTTTGTTAGGGCTTTTAACTCCGATCGTCGTCCAGATCTGCTTAAAGGATCACAGTTATGTCAACCGTAATTGATGTACTCGTACAATTTCACAATTTCATTATTTCAACACCTCAAGAGGATGAAGCTCATCTTGAAGAAGAACCTGCAAACCCATAAGAAGAGGCACTTGAAGAGTTTTATGAACTGGATGATGAAGTTCATCTTGATGAAGATCCCATCGGAAGAGCCACGTGGAAACATTTAATTAATTAATTATGTTTATAATTAATTTAAATTTTAATTATGTTTAATATACATATTGTTTATATTATGGGTTTTATTATCACTTTGAACAATTCCCCCCTTTTAATTAAAAATTTCACCAAAAATTTTGAATTTCCCACCATTAGTTCAAATTACACCCAAAATTTCAAACTAAATTTACTTATTATCGATAAATCAGATACTTTTCCCTCTCACTTTATCAGAAATTTTTTAGTTAAACGCCTCCAGCGAATAACCAGGTCTTCTTTCTCATCCATATCATTCACATCTTCAATGGAGCTTCAACAAGGAATAGCTTCAACAGACAGCGCTAGCGATTCTTTAGAAGTTCCATGTGATTTGGGAGACCAATCAGTCTAGAAAACGGTAATTGTCAAGTTATTCCGTTTCATTAATTATAATTTGTTTTCATAAAATTGTTTGTTTTGTTTATTATTGATACACTCTTAACTTGGGATCCCTGTATTTGTGTATGGTTACAGTTACAGATCCATAAAATTTCGTTTCATACAGAATTAATTAGGAAGGGGTATATATTGTAGAAATCCTCTGCATTCATTTCAACCCATTCATTGTATACTAAATTAGTTATTTACCTTCTTAAATGATTGTGGGAGCATGCTAAATTAGTTATTTTTATGCTAGGAATGTTGAGGTCAAGCATATTCACATGTTTGTAGATTCATGTTACTGGTGAAACTCCTTTCTTCTTTACGTACACTGCTATAAATGGTCAACTGTTTGTTTATATCCACTGAAGACATGATGTGTTCCGCTCTTCCCTATAGATGTCTTTAATTTGTGTATAACATATCAAATAATTAATCAATAGGGTCTTTATGTGATATCTTAATAATTAAGAACTAATTTATGTTACTCTGGTCATTACTAGCTAGGAAATGATCCTAGAGGACATATATAGGAATGTTTCCAGCATTTTTTGTAGGTTCATGTTAGAGGGGTACAAAATAAAGAAATTGTAGTTTAAATCCCCTGTAGAAGAATAGAAGAATGTTGATGTCATGCATCTGCTACTTTGCTAGAAATGGTAATTTGTTTATATCCACTGAAGACATAATGTGTTCCACTCTTCCCTTTAGATGTCTTGCATTTGTGTATAACATATCAAATAATTAATCAATAGGTTCTTTATGTGATATATTAATAATTAAGAACTAATTAAGAGATAATGAATCAATAGGGGATGCATGCTTTCCTATTTATGTACTTTGTTAAAAAGCATCTAACTACATTCTGTTAATTGTACAAAATTAAAGGATCGATCCAACAACACTGATGGTCAATTGGAAAAACTTGAGTTCAAACTTAAAGAGGAGAGACTTATTAGGGATGAAAAAAAATGAACAAGTTAAGGCCCTCTTCCTAAAGATTGAAAAATCGGATAAAAAACTTGATCTACTTATAGCTCATCTATTTGCACTTGGAACACCGTTACCACAACAACTTAATGCTCCGGCATCTACAAAGGTATTCTTTACATCACACCTTAATCATACTGTTCTCAAGTACCTTATAATAACATACACTCTCGTTCCTAAAGAACACAATCCGAATGAACTCTTGTTCCTGAAGAGCACAAATAGATGCAAGTTCCTGGTACATAAGAATATATACTTCATGTAAGAACAAAGTGATAAGTCAAATGGAGCTCTGCTATGATTCATTGAAAATGTATGTTAATATGAAAAAAATAGAGTATATACATAATCTGTATGAATAAAACTGGAACAACTTATGTTAGATTAAAAAAACAGAATAAATACTTTCATGATAGGTCCGCGTCATTATTCTGCTCTCACTTTTTACCAATTCAAAAACTTTGTTCTAGGTAAATTCTAAGGAGATTTTTGTTGGATCTAGCCACAACACTAATCATGATGACATACACACAACGATTAGTATTTGTCAAACTCATTATCGGTTTGATTGCTCATTTACATAAAGTAATTAATTGAACTGTAGGGCGTGAAATCGGTGGTCGACCAACCTCGTGTGAAGCGGTTGAAAAGAAAAAAGGTAAATATTTGTCAGTCAAGTTTCATCCCGTTCTATAGTTTCATGTAGTCCCATTTTAAATGTTATTTGGTACCTCAAACACTTGGGCTAGCTAGGGATTGTTGGAACAAATGTTGAGATGTGTACCAAATAAAGTTCAACTGATTTTAAGTTGATCCGGAACTTAATGTGATGTTCATCCGAATGTTTTAAGTTCATCTGGATATCTAATGTTCATCTGGAAATCAATTGAATTATAGGACCTGATGACCCATACTAATTGCAATAAAATGGCACTCCTCTGTCCATATCTATCATGTTGGTAAGTAATTAAAAATTGCTATATATATTATGATCAATTTCCGTAACCTAATTATCATTATATGCTTTGGTATAGGAAGGAATACAAGAAAAAATTGTCCTAATTAAGCTCAAATCTGGACAGTTGAAGATGGAGACCACATGGTAGTGTTGTTGGCTCTCGGATTGAAAATTAAAATGAGAATAATGCTTGTATGCAGTGTAATTTTATTTAATTTTTTATCTATATTTCATTTGTATTTGACTTGTAATTGAATTTTATTTCATTTGTAATTAATAATTTGTAATAGCTTTTAAATTGGCCACATATATAGCAAGGACCCATCTGATTTCAACAACCTTTTGGTTACTTTTTCTTCTTCCCAAATATATGTGGCTAAAACACAAATATACGTGACCATATAATAACCAAATGCCATAATTTTTATATTTTAACATGGTCGTTGCCACCATTTGGCCACGCGTATTGGGACAAAATATCTGATTTCAACTACCCTTTGGCCATTTTTTTCCAAATATATGTGGCTAAAACACAAATATACGTGACCATATAATACCAAAGGCAACACTTTTTATATTTTAACGTGGCCGTTGCCACCCTTTGGCCACACGTATTGGGACAAAATGTATGATTTCAACTACCCTTTGGCCACTTTTTTTCTTTCAAATATATGTGGCTAAAACTGAAATATACGTGACCATATAATACCAAAGGCCACACTTTTTATATTTTAACGTGGCCGTTGCCACCATTTGGCCACGGGTATTGGGACAAAATGTATGATTTCAACTACCCTTTGGCCACTTTTTTTCCAAATATATGTGGCTAAAACACAAATATACGTGACCATATAATACCAAATGCCACGCTTTTTATATTTTAATGTAGCCGTTGCTACCCTTTGGCCACGTGTATTTGGATAAAATATCTGATTTCAACTACCCTTTGGCCACTTTTTTTTTTTCAAATATATGTGGCTAAAACACAAATATACGTGACCATATAATACCAAAGGCCGCACTTTTTATATTTTAATGTGGCCATTGCCACCCTTTGGCCACGCGTATTGGGACAAAATGTATGATTTCAGCAACCCATTTGGCCACGTTTTTTTTATAATATATGTGGCTAAAATATAAATATACATGACCATATAATACCAAAGGCCACGCTATTCATATTTTAACGTCGCTGTTGCCACCATCTGGCCACGCGTATTGGGACAAAAATTATAGTTTCAGCAACCCATTTTGCCACGTTATTTTATAACATATGTGGCTAAAATACAAATATACGTGACCATATAATACCAAAGGCCACCTTAAACAAACACATGTGGCCGTTGGGACCCTTTGGCCATGCTTTTTGGAAGAAATGTTTGATTACAACAACAAATATTGGTACCCTTTTAGCCACACTTCTAGGTGGCTTCAGCCACTGATATTGTAACGTGGCCA
Organism: Deinandra increscens subsp. villosa; assembly: GCA_039602395.1. NCBI lineage: Eukaryota > Viridiplantae > Streptophyta > Magnoliopsida > Asterales > Asteraceae > Deinandra > Deinandra increscens. Next base: position 46,498,882 of record JBCNJP010000007.1, on the reverse strand, counting down.
TAGGATACATAAGGTGACGGGACCTTTGGTGTCGATTTGAATGAAAAATAAAACGTGACGAAACACCTTTGGTCATGGTTTTGTTCCAAGGCCAAAGGTGAATTATGATGTAGTGTGGGTAGAGCATCCTGAATCACAATACCAGATTTGTTGTATGTGATGCTCTTGACACTTAGTTTGAGGTTTTTGGTACTGGTGAAGATTTTTTTCTATTATGAGGCATAAAAGAGGTTGAAGAGTTTTCTTCTTGTGCCTTTTGATTTCAGAAAGTTCCATTTCAGAATGATGGGAGATATTGGCTATGCAATCCATCAGGGAATTATCAACTTCTTTCAGAAGATTGGTAATTCTATATTTCCACTATGGATATTCCTTCCTAGCAAGCATAGGGAGGTTTGTTAGTGAGCCGAGAGATTCCCCATTATTCTGACTTGGGGACATGTTTGATAAAATGTAGAAGAAAAGATGTTAAAGAGCGGGAACATTGAATATTGATTATTCAATTTGCTCTGATACCAATTGTTAGGTCCCATGAGGTGCTTTTTAACAATGTTGGCACAATTTGATTTAAACAAGATAAACAAGTTGCAGAAAGTAAATAAAATTGGAAGACATCAATTCATAAAAGGGTTATTCTGTATATCTCAAATGTAAATAATGGTTTACATGAGTTTATAGTATAACTATGTATCAACATAAATAACTTTTCTATGGGAGTGATGTTGTAATTGCTTTGAGAAGATATTGAATTGTATGCTTGATGTCTTGCTTTGTTTAATGAAGTTAGCTTGCTATTTATAGGAAGATGTGGCAAGTTGCTTTGGATAAGGTGGTTGAGGATGGTTGATTTTGGAGTGTGTCAGATTATATAGAGATAAATTGAAGGTATTCAATTTATCTCTTTTTCAACTGTCTTCAACTGCTTTCATGATTAATGCCAAGTTGGTATTCAACTTGCTTGTTATTCACACAAAGGCAGAATTTGTTCTTCTCGTAATCTTTATCTTCTGATAGTCCAGAACTCCTTCAGGACTCTTCTTTGAAGACGTTTGATGCTTCCTATTAGAAGCCTTCTACAGAAATGAGGATTTTGTAGAATTTAGTCTGTACAGAACTACTTCGGAATTTCCGGAGTAGTTTTGTATGAGTACAGAAATCATGCAGAAATCTGTAATTCATACAAACTTTCATATCCTTTCTCTTTTAAGGATATATCTTACCTTTTCTTCTAATACTTGACTGTTTTGTGTTACATTTACATTGTGTTCTAACACGGTCACGCAAAGTCAGACGGCTCCCTTAGGGTTAGAGACGATAAGGTGACTGGTAACTAGAGTCGTACAGGCATATAGGCAATATGAAAGTCTATTTGGTGAACGGGAGGAAGACCCGATGTGACTTCAGATGTCTCCGATTCCCTTTTCATTATGATGGACTTCCATAATTTTGGGTCCAAGATGCATGTGCTCCATACGCAAGTAATTATGGACTAAATCCCATAGACTGGTTTATCGTCAAGGGTTGCCGGGACCTGAGGTTCTGGGCGAGATACGAATGATTTTCTTAAAGCATACAGATTCTTAATGATAATAGAAATAAAACTTTAAAGGTACAGAGAGATGAGTAAAATAAAAAAAGAGCCTGGAGGTGCTAACGGTGAACAAGGCTGCAAATGAGTGGGAATGATTAGATCTTGCTAACTCATGTCATTTTGATACAAGAACGAGACAATTCGGTGTAAATATAAACTCAATCCTTTGTAAACTGGAATAACCAGATCTTACAAGGACTCAGAGCAACTAGACTGAATACACTATGGAAAACACACACATAAGAGACTTAGTTCCAAAATTTCTAAACAAAACATCTATATAGGAAAACCCAACTACCCGAACTGGACATTGTCCAAACTGGCAGTTCGGCTCCCATTTCGTATTGGTTCGGGTCAGTTCGACTAATTAGTTTTTCTTCTTCTGATTTTCTTCAATCTGATCCAACATTCTGCATTCTTGTATCAACAAACTTCCCCTTGGCAAATGCTGGTCAGTTTCTTTCAGCCTTGAGCTTCAGCTTCCATCCCGGCCAATGTCTTCTGGTTATTTCTTCCGGCATATATGTTGAATGCAAAACATATCCGAATAACCCTTTGAAACTGCAATGCTTATTCTCTAAATTCAGGATGGAACAAAATCTGACTATGGTACAACTCATCAATATCAGCCTTGGACAGATTTATCACCACATAGGATCAAATATCCTAACCACCTTGTTTCCTTATTCCAACACAATCACACCCTCACCACTCTTCTCATCACAGTACCACCATCTCAGGTTCTTTATAAAATCTAACTCCATCTTCATTAATGGTATCTTCTTCATCACTTTAGGCTTTTTTCTTTAACTTCAGTACAATCAAAGACTTGCCAGTCATTGAATGTTTATTTGTTGGATGTTCACTTCGTTTTGGCCTTCATGGCTTTAGGAATTGAAATCCCTTTTGACATTCTTTTTCCATAATCTTTTTGAAGTGTAGCCCTTTCCATCCAGTTCCATAATTACAGAATGGTTTTTTAGTAAGCTCACGAACATCCCATCCCGGCAATGAGCTGAAATCCAGAGCATGCTTGAAATATTGTATACCAAACTGGCATTTGATTCCATAGCAATCAAGATCATCACCATACATCTAGCCCACAATATCTCCTGACACCTGACCCTTGAATCTAACATGCCTTCTTTGTTTGATTGGTTTTGGAGGAGGAACATAGTTAGCATGAATAGTATTCATATATTCATTGAAATATCTTCTTTGTTTCTGTTCCTTAACATCTTTGGAAATCGGGTCTTCTGGAATTTCAGCTTCTTTCCTTTTTAACTTCACCTCAGCTTCATCACCCTTTTCTTTTGGAAATACCTCAAATATCATCATCTTGAGCTGTTTTGTTGAAATTTGAGTACAAATCAGGATACTCTTGTTCAGTTATATCTTCAACTTCAACCTCATCATCCAAATTATCATCTTCAGATTTAGTTTTTAATTACTTATAAACTTCGGGTTCAGCTTCGGCGGCTTTCTTCATCTCCTCGTCATTTAAATCAAAGATCGCTTGAATTTGTGCTTGGGTGAGTTCACAGACAAACTCCCTGTCTTCAAGAATCTTGCCGATCTAATGAATACTTTTAGCTGCTTGATTTGACGGAATTGATGATACCGGCTTCACATTCCTTAAATCTGACTCCCCCTGAGATGTGGAAGTACACCAGCACCCGAACCAGAAGTTCTTGTTGGGCTTATACTTCCACCAGTTGCACCTTTGGGATCATCATTTTCAGGATCATCGTTTAAATATCAAAGCACATCATCTTTGCACCCAATCTCCCCCTGAGCATCAAATTTTCCAAGCAAAAATTTAATCTACTCATTCATTTCTGCAAGCTGTCTTCCTGAGAATAACTAGCCCTTTTTAATCTCAGAATCTCTTGAGTCCTGGCCTCATTTCCACTTCTCAGTTGTTGAAAATCTCGTCTTTGTTCAACAATCTGTTTGGACTGATCTTCATCTTTAGCCTTCAATTCCTCAATCAACATGGACTTTTCCTCATCTTTTGCTTTTAATTCATTTGTTTTAGCTTGACGCTCTAAAAGCGCACTGTTATGCTACATCCCAAAATTCATAGATACATAATATATATAGTAAATACGTGTTATATTATAAATACGTGAGCTTGATTGATGAACATGATAAGACTATGCATTAGATAAGTTGCATGTGTTAGAAATACGTGTTTGATGGCCAATATAGTAAAACGTGCAGAAACGAATGTTAAAGAAAGTAAAATATAAGATGAATATGTGTTTATATGATTAGCATCATTATAAATGAATCATTGATAGATATATACGTGTAAATACGTGTGTTAATGGCTAACGAAAAAGTAAAAGGGCTAAAAGCGTAATTATTGTAAAGATATAAACATATACAAGTATTATATGTGTTCATAATTATTATAAGTATCCCGAGGCTTAGAAATTAGTAAAAATATATCCTAATATGATCATAACATAAAATGATAAGTATTGTAAAGTTTGAGGGGTATAACATAATTTAGCAAATAATAAATACATAAATAAATAAATATATATATATATAAGTTAATATATATTATCGAATGAATCCCGAGCCTTAGAAACTTTAGAAAAATATTGGAAATATGTTCCATAAAGTTTTGGTACATAAAATGATAAAATTATAGAAGTTTGAGGGGCTAGAATGCACTAAACCAAACAACAAGGGCTAAATATGTAAAATTTACAAAGCTGGCCGGAAAACCACTGGCTCGCGTAGTGCGAGCCACATCCATCACTCCTGTGCGATACGGGAGGGCACCAAAAAACACAGAAACATCACAGGTTCGAAAATAAGCCATGACAGTCACCTTGGAGCTCAAGTTAGGTCGTAATACGCGTCGATTTCGAGCATGAGTCACCATAGTACATGTTAGGGACTTAAGACGCACCTAAAATTAATAAGTAGCGGCCTCAATTCCATCAAAAAACTCGCCAATTCACTGAAAATCAACCCAAAATCCCTCTTTTGAACTAGAAACTTCGTCGACCGAATACGCACAAACGATGTGGTCTCAGGAGCTGAATTTATGAAGTCAAGCATCATTAGGTATGATCTAAAATAACCTATCTCAGTTTTTGATAATATTGCCTCTAAGTATGGTTTCTAAAAATGTATAAAAACTAGGGTTCTTGAGCTTGTTTTGCCAAAATTGGGTGATCGGGTGGGAATTAGGGTCTGAATTTTGGTAGGTAATTCTAAAATAATGTGTTAAGAAGGCCCTAAGTTTATTTCACAATTGGAAAAGGTTTGGTAAAGGTTTTGTTAACGGGTCAAAATTAAGGTTTTCGTAACGTAGTTCTGCCCAAATTGAGTAAACGGTTTTGAATTAAGCCTTGATATTTTAAAGCATATTATATAATGTTATAATTAATAATGGTAAATTTGGTTTGAAATCAAATTGATTTTTGATAATAAAACGAGAAATTCATGAAATTAGGGTTTCTAAATATGCATAAAATAACCCGGAGGGTATGGGTACTTGATTTTTGGTCTTATAACATGTTTATATATATAACAAGTATTTATGAGCTAAAATTTGATAAATAGTAAAGTATCAAAGATACCGTATTAATCGGATATTTAGAAGTTCGTGCAGACCGGAAGGGTAGGCGCCTGTACTCTGGGGTTTCTGGCAAAGCGGGTGTGTTGCATAAATCCCAACTGGGACTTGGCATACCTCACTGAGCGATCCCGGGGTGAGCGTAAACTTATAGGATTAATGCGCATCTTCATATTATCAATAAAAAGGTTATTATGCCTATAAGGGCATTTTGGTCATTTTGACCCTAAAAGAGATAAACCCTAATAAAGTGTTATTCAGATAATAAGATATAAATAAACGTAGGGATTATTTATAATAACTTTGCATTAATACAATTCGATACACGATTAGGTTAATTGTGGACCATAACGGAGGTTTTGTCTGAATAACCATTTAAAGATATCAGGTGAGTTTCTACAAACCCACTTTTAAATGTTTTAAATGTTTTCGGGCTGGTATATACATACAATACTTGTGAAAATATATTCAAGATAATTGTCACTTGATATATATGTGTTATATGATGAAATTTTTGCTGAATTGCTTATACGTGTTATGTAATTATGTTGATCATAATGTGATGTGTATATACTTGCTTTGAAATTAGATAGCCAAGTGACAAGGGAATTGTTAGTAAATATTTATTGAATATGTATGATTATATGAGAACAGGTGGTGCATTTGCTTGTATTAATATGTGGTGGATACACTGCTGGTACATCCTATATATATACATAGTAATATAAGTTACTCGGTATATCGAAAGTGTGGAGGATACGCCGCTGGTACATCCTGTATACATACACCTAGGTAAATTGGGGGATGTCCATTTGTTGCGGTATATGAATGCCTTATCACTGTTTAATAACAAACCTAAAGCATCTGGTTATTTAACTAGGGGTAGGTAGTATACATGATCGGAGATTAAGTCATTAAGATGAGTAAATGACCTAATAGAGTTAAAGCATGAGTTGCTACTAGAACCTAATAGAGTTAAAGCATGAGTTGCTAATATGACTTATTAGAGTTAGAGCATGTGTTGCTACTGAAGACGAAGGGTCGCTGCTTCCCCATAGTGGTGGCTTAAGGAACCGTGTACGGACAGAGCGGTAGTCGGACATCGCAAAAGCTATCTTACGACAAGGTAGGATGACGATTGCAGTGGCCGGAGAACCTTTCGAAGGAGATGAAGAATGAAGAGACGCTACTTCCCCATAGTGGTGGCTTAGAGAACCGTGTACGGACGGAGCTGCATTGGGTCGTTGTAATAACTATCCTTCGAGATGGGACGGAGTGTGCAGTAGTGGGCGGACTATTCATGGAGAACCAAAATAGTTGGTTAAATATAGTGACCTAGAAGTTAAGCCTAGGGTCATGGTTAAGATGATAGGATATATTATCTTAGTGAATACGTGTTAGGATTTATATGTTATTTATAAATGTGTTGTGAAAACCAGGTAAACACTTAAACGGTTTTGAACTAAACGGTAGAACTCACCAGCGTAAGCTGACTTTTAAAAGTATGTATGCTAGGTTCTGAAGAGACTTTTAGAAGTAAAGGCACAGACTGTTAGAGGACGGGATAATAGAGAAAGCTATCAAGGAAGGATTTCTGGCAAGCTGGCTTATTTATAGATTTCTTTACTATAATTAGTTATAGTTATGTACAATATCTCTTTTACTATAGTACTTGGCTTATATAATAAAAGTTTTAAATTTCCGCTGCTTAATATCTCTGTTGATACCTTTTGTTCATGAGTAAATCCGATACGTGACCTCTCCTGGTGCCAAGTCTGGGAGTGGGCGTCACATGTTAAGCAAATGCATTTGAGAAAATGAGATTGAAACTTGAGAAATATTAATGTTGACATCAGTTGAAGCTGGTGTGGAAGTTGTGCGTGAAGTAGCAACTGTTGGAATAGGAGATGTTCCCATTGGCTTATTTACAAATTGTGCACCAACACTTGCTGAAGGTGTTGTGCTAGTAGATCTAGACTTTATCGTTCCCAGATAATTCCTTAGAATGCTAGATTGTGTCAATCCAGTGAGAATTGTGGCTACTGCAACACTTGAAGAAATTGTAGCTGCTGGGTTGAATTCGACACTGGAAAAGACATATCAGGACCAACTGATGAAGACATTTTAGCGCATTTCAACATCTTTCTACGACTTTTACCACCAGAAGCAACCAACTTCCTCCTTTAAGACGGTGTCAATGTAGATGAGGAGATAGCTGGTTGTTTACCTTTGCCCTTGCTGGCATCAGCTTCAGAGTCATATTCTTCATTTGTATCTGATGGAGCTTTATCTTCATACACACGACCAATGTAACGATCATTACTTTTTTACTTCCTGGCCCGGTACTCAAGATGCTCTTTGCTATCTTTCTTCACTTGAATCTGTTGTGATCCAACCGATATAAAAGCAATCGAATTGTTTGGATCAGAATCATACTCGGAATTCACTGCCATCTCATCTAGCTCATCATCAGACTCATCTTCATTAATCAGAGTGTTTACTGCAGGTGTCTTAGACACATTAGCAGTCTCTTGGACTTCTGGTGCTGAGACAATAGATTTAGTCACAACAGGTTGAGTGACTTCTGGTTCATATATAATTGGTGGTGTTTGTGCTTGTTTTCGTCTTTGTCTTTTCTGTTTTGATTGTTACGGTTATGGATTTCTCTCTTCTATCCAAGAATAATCCAATTCATCATTAGAACTATCTTCATCATGACGCGGTGCACCATTAGCTGGTGCTACATAGTTATCAACTGCCAAATGACCAATCAACTGCTTCATCTTTGGATATTCATTTGGGCTTCTTTTTACTGATAGGTTGTCAAATTACCAACACTAGATTCACTCATTTGCTTCAAGACCATATTCTGTGTTTCAGTCTTGATCAGATTCGGATAAAGATCATTCAGAATCATCTGAGTAAACCTCGGATACAATAAAGCCCTCTTGTGTCTGTTTGTCAGATTGTCCCTCATGTAATGGAATATCAGTCCAGCACAATTGTAAGGACGATTCAGAATTAGAGAATTCATTAGGGACAACATCAATGTGCCTATCTCATCGTTTCCTGAGATTCTGTTCCCCAAGCATTGAAGTAGCACGTGAATCAAGAACTTGTACGGGACACAGAACTTAGACTTGGATACCCAATCTTTATGAGGATCTTCAGCATACCAAATCCTTTTAATCAATGCTACATTGTCATCTTTATCAAATTTGAGTGGAACTTCTAAATCATCACCTTCAAACTTCAGTACTCGTCTAACACCAGCCTCGGCAAATTCCACCATTGTAATTTGCACTGTGTCGGAAATTCTAATAGGGCCATCAGTATTTGTACGGGCAGTAGTCCAGAATTCAGTGAGAATGTCACGGTACGGATCACGATCATGTGTAATTGCGTAGTGAATCTATGACCGCCTTAGAAAATCGAATATTCCTGAACCACGAAACTTGGCAAGTTCGGATCGGCTGACACCAAGATGAGCGCACAAATTATGTTTATCTCCAACTTTCAATTCGATCCCCATTTCTAAAAACACATAAAATGAAAAGTTCATTAGATTCAATGTGATAATAAAAAAACGTTCTTCAAATTTGTCAATTATTATTCATTCGCGTAAACGATTAACTTTTTGTTCAAAAATCAGATTTACACGAACTGGATCCGAACTGAGAAATTTGACACGAACTGGATCGAACTGGATTTCTTTTGGTCAACATCCGAAGTTAACTTAGTCAACATCCGAAGTGGATCCGAACTGGACTATCTTGAGCGAAGTGACCCGAATGGAATTAAGTCACCCGAAGTGGAAGCGAACTGGGATCCGAACTCCCAGTTCGGCTCAAGAACAACCACTTCGGCTCTGTGCAGAAACCGAAGGGTTTCTTCGATCCAACTCTCAATCCAGAACAATTTTGATCAAAAAAATTATAGCCCTAGACTAGGTTTGATCATACGAACACAATGATGTGTTCGAATTTTTGGTTTTTCTTAAAAACCAAACAACCGACAACATTTTAACAATATACGGACTGATTTAATGGACAAAAACGGACATTCAAGACACCATTACACTCGCAATGTTACTACCTAGCAGTATTTGGCCACAACACTCGCTAAAACACAGTAAAACGAATTCTGGTCTTGAAGAGGTGTAGTTTGGCTAGGGTTTGAACGAAAAGAGGCGAAGTGAAACTGAGTCGGAACAGGCATTTCAGCCTTTATAGGCTGCCCAGTTTGATTGTCTGAACTGGTACTTTGGGTCTAATGAGGTGAGCCAAACTCAAGCTTTGTCTTACTTTGAAACTGACTGAACCCATCCGAACTGTCACTTCGGTTTACCCAAACTATGACTTTGGATCATCTGAACTCCCACTTTGGTTTACCATGTGAAACTTTCAAATTAATCCCAACAAGTTTCAAATTTTATAAATTTTCACAAACTTTTGATCAATTAATGACGAGCTTGATGATTTCAAGACCGTTTGGGTTTCCCGACATATTTGTGATTAAAATCATTATCGGTTGATCGAAAATATATCATAATATTTTTGATTTTTATAAATTTTCAAACACACCGAAAATCTTTTTGAATTTTCACAAGGTTATGCTAAAACACACCTAAAATATTTTTGTATTTTTCAAGTAACAAGCAATTAACCAAACAAAATTGAAATGCGTATAACTTAAACTTTTTACGAAAAAGATCCAGACGCGAGATCATATCAGACACTACGAATCATACACACTTCAATTTCAAAATTGATCAGAATGCACGCCAAGTCGGCCGAGAATATAACTTTTCAGTTTATTTCAGCTTAGGCAGATCAATTTTTATAGCTTTCTGATAGGTTATCGGTATGAATAATCAAACATAGATAATGTGAAAGCCCACACAATCAGGAATACTGGCAATATGACTTATTCTATTTTTGTATTTTATACAAAATATGATTTTCAACAGAGATTTATCGTTCATGGTGTTTCATGCAAAAAAACGCAAAACCCTAAACAAACAATAATCAGGTCGGCCTTGTGAGCACGCAGAAAAAGTCCGATTGTTTAGGAAACAAAAAAAAAATAACGCAAAAATTGTATAACCCAACAACAATGAGGTCGGTACTTCCGTACACGCAGAGAAAGTCCGGTGGATTATACGAAACACCAAGGAAAATAAAGCAGAACCTCAAGTGAACACCAATCAGGGCGATCTTTCGATATGCAGAGAAATGCCGATCACTTGAGAAAACAAAATTAAACAAGTTTAAATCTTTGCAAAATGAAAACATGCATACACCAGAACATCTCTTATTCTGTTTTTGATGTTTTCTATTTTAATTGTCAACATCATAATTATCAAGCAGGCATTATGTTTATATAGCATATATCAGATTTGCCATAATGCATTCACCTAGCCAAACAAGTACCTACAACCTTTATTCCTTCTTTACCCATGGTTGATAATGTATGCTGATGTAATATCATTTCTCGCTAGGTCGGATCAATTTCTCATTTTGATTTTTCAATTTTAAAACTTTTGCATTTTTCAATTTTTTCAAACACTGCAATTTTCATTTTTTTATGCTTTTCTAATTTTTCTCCCCCAAAAATGCAAAACACTAGTTTTGGATTTTTCATATAAGGAAAAGCAATAAAGAAAACAAAAAGTAAAAGTTGATCAACCGACAACTACTCAAATTGATATTTTTCTATGCCTTTGATTTGCAAAAGATATTTGAAGCAGGTTTTATCAAAAGCCTTTGTAAAAAGATCCGCTCTTTGGAAATCAGTGTGAATCTTTTGCAAATCAATGAGGTGTTTCTCGTAACAATCACGTATAAAGTGATATCGGATGTCAATATGTTTAGTCTTAGAGTGATGGACGGGATTCTTAGTAATACAGGTAGCGGCATAATCGTCTATGTGGATGGGAGTAGTAAGAACTTACAAACCATAGTCTCTCATCTGTTTTTGTATCCACAAAACCTAAGAACAACAGCTAGCAGCCGCAATGTACTCGGCTTCAACAGTGGATGTTGCTACAGACGTCTACTTCTTACATTGCCAAGACACCAACCTTTCTCCCAGAAATTAACAACCGATTGTTGTGGATTTCAAATTGATCTTGCAGCCTCCATAGTCTGAGTCAGAATAGGCAGACAATTTAAACTTATCATCATGAGGGTACCAGATCCCAAGATCCATATTACCCTTCAGATAAGCCAAGATCCATTTGACCGCATCTAGATGTGATTGTTTCGGAGTTGCTTGGTACCTAGCACATAAACACACAACAACCATGTTATTAGGTCTACTAGCAGTTAAGTACATTAATGAATCAATCATATCCCGGTAAAGAGTCGCATCAACTTCTTCACCATCCTCATTTGGTGAGAGGCCATGAGAAACCTGTATCGGAGTTCCCGGAACATGAGCATCGCCAATCTTGAATCTGTTAAGAACGTCATTCACATACTTCGTCTGATGAATGAAGATTCCTTTTTTCAGACTATTAAGCTTGCAGACCAAGAAATAATGCCATTTCACCCAAGGAGCTCATTTCAAACCCTGTTTGCATCAGCTTTTCAAAATCTTTTGAAAGCTGATCATTTGAGCTACCAAAAATTATGTCATTGACGTAAATTTATACCAACAGCAAATCGTCTCCCATCTTCTTACATAACAAGGTGCAATCTACCAACTCGTGCTGGTATGAGACCTTTTCGAGTTATTTACTTCAAAATCCGTTTTGAAGTAAATAACTCGAAAAGGTCTCATACCATGCTCAAGGAGCTCGGTGTAAACCATATAGTGCTTTGTCGAGTTTATAAACTTTATCCAGATAATCAGGATCATAGAATCCTGGAGGTTGTTTAACATAGACTTCTTCCTGCACCTTTTCATACAAGAAAGCACTCTTGACATCCATCTGGTAAACTTTAAAACCCCGGTGTGCCGCAAATGCTAAGAAAATTCGAATGTCTTTGATTCGTGCGATTGGCGCGTACACCTCGTTAGAGTCTATACCTTCCTCTTGGGAAAACCCCTGGACGACCAAAGTCGCCCTTGTTTCGGACAATGACTCCGTGATCGTCTCTTTTGCATTTAAATACCCAACGGGCACCACATGGCTCTTTTGCTATTTGGAGGTAAGTCAACCAAGTTCCAAACACCGAGTTTTTAAAATTGTTGAAGTTCTTCCTGCATCGCTTCAACCCACAAACCATCTTTTAGTGCTTGCTTAATATCTACTTGTTCGATCTTGGACAGAAAACATGAGTGGAACACTTTATCTAGAATCCCTGATTCCCTGATTATGAGTAATGCACTACTTTCAATCTGTCTTCTGGTATACACTCCTTCATCCAAATCACCAATAACATTATCTTGTGGATGATAGGTATTGATTCAGAGCGTTTGATGAGTCGGAACAGTAATAATTTCATCAAACGTGTTTAAATGATCATCCTCAACCACAACATTATCATTTGTACTTGATTCAGGTTGCGGGACAGGAACGTCAACCGGTTTAGAATTAGCCTCATGAAATTCATGTTCATCATCATAAGACATATTATCAGCTTCAACTATGGTTTCGGTCAAAACATCTTCAGCAACAGGCACATTCAGAGCAGATGGAGTAGTAATATGCATAACCGGAGCATCATCTTGTAGATTAGTGTAAAAATTTGCAAGTTGCTCATTGATTATATCTTCTTTTGAATTAAGTGAATCAAAAAGTCTCTTGTAATCGAACATCCAATCTAGACCGACACCTTTGGGTGGTAAAGTGTATGATTGAAAATCAACATGTAAGCATTCTTCCACTACACCGGTCTTTTTGTTAAAAACACGTTTCTTTTGATTTGAATATCCGACAAAGAATCCTTTATACACCTTCTCGTCGAATTTTCCAGCAGACCGTAATATCGTGCAGGGACACCTAAACGGTTCCAGATATTTGAGATTCAACTTATGATTCTTTAACAGCTCATAGCACGTCTTTCCTAGTCTTTTAACCGTCAGAACCCGATTCAGCACATAACATGCTGTGTTAACTACCTCTATCCAGAAAATCACTAGAAGTCAAGAATCAGCTAGCATGGTTCTAGCTGTCTCAATTATCATTCAATTCTTGCGCTCCGTGACACCATTTTGTTGAGGTGTGTATGGTGTATTGAAATTCATGTACAATACTCTTCTAAAAAAAACACTTTCATGTCGGTATTCTTGAACTCCGTGCCATTGTCTCTACGAATTCTTCTGACCTTCAACTTGTAGTAAGACTCCAACGTATTGATCAAGTTGATAAGAATTCTTGATGTTTCATCTTTTGTCACAATAAAGTCCACCCAAGAAAATCAAGAGTATTCATCCGTAACAACCAAACAATACCAATGTCCGGAAATGCTTTGTTTGTTAACAGGACCAAACAAGTCCATGTGAAGCAATTCTAGCGAAACATCTACTGAATGGTACCTCTTTAAAGGATGTGACTTTCGTTGTTGTTTACCCTTTTTGCAACTGACACATACGTCATTTAAAATGAATTGATGCTTAGGAACGCCTTCAACAAGATCCTTTTGGACCAACTCATTCTTTTTTCGGTATGTGACCCATGTGTCTATGCCAGAGAACTGAATCTCTTTAAGAAGCTTTCGACAAGAAACATTGACCTACCACATTGGCTTTTGCTGAATTCATATCCAACACGTACATATTTGAAAGTCTTGGTGCATGCATCACAAATCATCAAGAATCACATAACCATGTTTCAAGATTAAGCATTCAATCCATGTGAAAGCAGTTGTGAATTGCTTATCACAAATTTGGGAAACACTCAACAGTTTGTACTCCAACTCTTGAACATATTTGTTAGAGCATGTTTGTATGTCTAGTGCTAGGTCTTTGTAATTAAGTGTTTTGTAAAAACTGGTCTCAGCGTACCAGTGGCGGACCAGATGGTACGCACGAACCATCTGGTACGTTGGTTAGTTGGTACACTGGACAGTTTAGTATAAATTGTTTAGTTCGTTTAGAGAGTGCAAGTTTGTGAGAGTTAGTGTTTAAACTGTGTGTTTCTCAAGGTGTAAGCTCTCTGTAACCTCTCTCTTATATGAGCTAGTGAATCAATCAAAGAATCGTTATTTACTCGTTGTGTATCGAATCTGATAGAAATCATGTCTTAGCAAGCTCATATACTTGATTTACAAGTGGTATCAGAGCATGTTTGCTCGTGATTTCTGGTCGGTTTTGGTTTTTAGAGAGAGAAACAAACTTTTGGTAAGAAATTCATCAATTTTCGTCTGTTTTACATGCATACAATCCATATTTTACGTTCAAATGGTCTGTGAGTGGTTACTGTGAGTTCTACATTGATTACACGTCCTGCAAGTCAGAATTATTAAAGATCAGTTGAATTATGGTTAGTACGTAGCTGGTACACATCAAGAACAACGTGGTACACAGCTGGTACGCACAACAATCTTCAACAGAAGGTTTGGTACGTGGTATTGGTACGCGGGACAATCTTCAAAGGCTGGTTCGTAGCAGTAACAGACTGGTTCGTGGCAGTTGGGACGTACCAGTTGGTTTGTTCAATATAATTGGTTCGTTCAAAGGTGGTTCATTGGTGGTACGTTCATTCTGGTTCGTGTTTTGTTCGTGAATTCTGTTGGTACGTTGGTTTGAAGATTGGTACGCAGATCGACATTTTGGTTCGTTGGTTCAGTTTTTGATTTTACAATCATGGATCCGTTTCAAGCGTTTGCAGCAATGTCTTCGACCGTTCAAG
>JBCNJP010000007.1:46421462-46483394 GCA_039602395.1 Deinandra increscens subsp. villosa | reverse complement strand
CTTTAAAAACTTACGGGGTATCAATATGAAGTTAAAACCCAAGAAATGTTCATTTACAATGGAGGAAGGCAAGTTTTTAGGGGTCCTAGTTAATAAAGATGGGATCCAGGCACATCCGAGAAAAGTCAAAGCGGTAATGGAAATGGAACCGCCTAAAACTCTTAAAGATATACAAACTCTAAATGGGCGTTTAGTGGCTTTTCATCGATTTTTATCAAAAGCAGCTGAAAGAGCTACACCCTTTATGAAAGTTTTAAAAGAAAGTTTGAAAGGGAGCTTTGAATGGACTCCTGAGGCAAATCAAGCCTTTGAAGAATTAAAAATAGCTCTAGCTACACTTCCAACTCTGACTGCACCAAGAGTTAGTGAAGAATTGATAATGTATTTGGCGGTAACTGATAATGCAGTAAGTGCTGTGCTATTATTCAAAAGGGAAGATAAAGAACTTCCGGTTTACTACATAAGTAAGATGTTAAAAGATTACGAGACTAGATATCCCATGATCGAAAAGGTGGTTTTAGCACTTGTGCAAGCCACAAGAAGGCTTCGTCGTTATTTTCAAGCTCATACTGTAAATGTTCTCACTTCATATCCAATTCAATGGATCTTTAGAAAACCGGAAATGTCAGGAAGATTGATCAAGTGGGCAATTGAAGTTGGACCATTTGACATACAATTTAAACCAAGAGTGTCAATAAAAGGGCAAGTAATAGCTGATTTCCTGGCGGAAGTGCCAGTTGGCACAAGTGTAAATGTCATTGCTATTCCTGAAGTCAAAGAACAAGTATGGATCTTACATACTGATGGTTCTTCCAATTATGATGGCTCAGGAGCAGGCTTGATCTTGAAAAGCCCTGAAGGGGATGAGCTGACATATGCAATTCGCTTCAATTTCTCAACTTTTAATAATGAGGCAGAATACGAGGCGTTATTAGCAGGTCTAAGATTGGCAAAGAAGATGGGTGCAACGCAAATAACTGCTTATGTAGATTCATTGTTGGTCTCTAGTTAAATCGTCGGAACGTACGAGGCAAAAGGCAAGTACATGGCATTGTACTTGGAACGAGTTTCAAGAATTAATCAAAATCTTCAGCAAGTGTGAAGTCTTACATATTTCTAGGGCTCAAAATAGGAAAGCATATGCACTGAGCAAGCTAGCCTCTGTAGCGTTTGAGCATTTAGCTAAAGAGATTCGAGTGGAATTATTAGAAGCTCCAACTGTCAATCTGAAAATGACTGCGAATGTGCAAATGCAAGAAGACAGTTGGATGAACCCAATTATTCAATATCTGAACATGGGCAAACTTCCAGGTGATAAGGAACAGGCCCGTCAGAGTACGAGTAAATTCACTTCAGTACCAAATGCAAAACAATGTTTTGTATAGAAGAAGCTTTTTGGGACCTTTGTTGAGATGTTTAACCCCAAGTGAAGCCGAAAAGATCGTTAAGGAGGTACATGAAGGCATATGTGGCATTCATGCTGGTGCAAAGATGGTAGTTGTTAAAATCATGAGCCTTGGATACTTTTGGCCGGGTATGTACTGAAGCACTTAGGAAGAACCTCGCAAATGTCAAGCTTGCCAAGGCACATGCTCCGGTGAGCATGCGAGCAAAAAATGAGTTCGATCCCCGTTACGTCGGCGTGGCCCTTCCAGAAGTGGGGAATGGACATAGTTGGACCTTTCCCATCAGCAAGTGGAGGGGTAAAGTTTTTATTGGTTGCCATCGATTATTTTACAAAATGGATTGAAGCAAAACCCACTTGCATTGTATTTCTGGTAAACAAGTCAAAAAGTTCGTATGGCGAACATATTGTATGCCGATTTGGTTTACCTCTCTACATTATAACTGATAATGGGCAGCAACTCTAACTGGGAACCCATTTGTGGAATGGTGTGAGGAACTTCATATAAATCAGATCTTTACATCAGTTGCACATCCGCAGGCCAATGGCCAAGTAGAAAGAGCAAATCGAAGTCTTGTTGAAGGTATAAAAATGAGACTGGAAAAATATGGGGGAAGTTGGGTCGATGAATTGCCACATGTCTTGTGGGCGCATCGGACCATGCCTAAAACTAGCAATGGTGAAACACCATTCAGTCTTGTATATGGAACTGAAGCTGTCATTCCGGCTGAAATCGGAATACCCAGTCATCGTTTGCAAGTACAAGTGACGAATAATGATGAAGAATTAAGAACTAATCTGGATATTTTGGAAGAGCGAAGAGAAATCACGGCTATACGTGAAAGCAGATACAAAAAAGAAATGGCAAAATATTATAACGCCAAAGTTAAGACCCAACAGTATAAGGAAGGAGAATATGTGCTAAGAAGCAATGAAGTGAGCAGAACACTTCCGCTTGGAAAAATGTCTCCCAAATGGGAGGGACCTTATATAATCAAAAAAGCGATTGGAAATTGGTCTTACATACTCCAGCAGCTTGACGGAACTGAACTAGTGCGAGCTTCGGAATGGAGTTCATCTTCGCAAATGTTATATGTGAAGTTGCAAATGCAAAACTGTTAAGTAAAAATTGGAAAGTATTGATCTAACTGATAACGATCCTACAAACTTACTATTCATACAGGACTGCCGGATCGAATCCGCGATGCCCAACGAGAAGCTTTGAAGGAAGAAAACTTCGCAGCTGAAGCACTGCGAGGGGTAGATGGTAACTCCGAAATTAAGTCCGACGGACTCAGGTACTACAATGACAGAATTTGGGTTCCTTTACTTGGAAACCTCCGTGAGCTCGTGATGGATGAGGCTCACAAGTCAAGGTATTCGGTGCACCCTGGATCGGATAAAATGTACCAAGATTTGAAGAACTTGTATTGGTGGCCGAATATGAAAGCCGACATTGCGCGATATGTGGCTAAGTGTTTAACATGCTCAAGAGTTAAGATCGAGTATCAAAAGCCTTCTGGATTATTGCAACAACCAAAGATCCCAGAATGGAAATGGGAGGATATCTCCATGGACTTCGTAACAGGACTACCACATCGATCGAATCGATCGGATGCGATATGGGTTGTCATTGACCGACTAACCAAATCTGCACACTTTATCCCAATGAGGGAAAATGATAACATGGATAAGTTAACGAAGCTGTATATCGACCAAATTGTGGCACGTCATGGAGTGCCTAAGACTATTATCTCAGACCGAGATCCTCGATTTACTTCCCGACTATGGCAATCTATGCAAGAAGCACTGGGAACCAGACTGGATATGAGTACAGCTTATCACCCGCAGACCGACGGTCAGACGGAACGAACTATTCAGACTTTAGAAGACATACTCCGAGCTTGCGTTCTCGACTTCGGTAAAGAATGGGTGGCTCATCTTCCGTTGGTGGAGTTCTCCTACAACAACAGTTATCATACGAGCATCGGTGCAGCACCTTTTGAAGCTCTTTATGGCAGAAAGTGCAGATCGCCCGTGTGTTGGGCTGAAACGGGTGAGAAGGGACTCACCGGACCGGAAATCATTCATGATACAACTGAACGGATCATTCAAATCAGAAAGCAGATAGCTGCAGCACGTGATAGACAAAAGAGCTATGCCGACAAACGCCGTAAACCTTTGAAGTTCGAGGTAGGCGACAAGGTACTATTGAAGGTATCCCCCTGGAAGGGAGTGATACGCTTCGGAAAGCGTGGAAAGCTGAATCCCCGCTATATCGGACCATTTGAAATTATTGGGGAAGTAGGCCCGGTGGCCTACCGTTTATGACTCCCTGCTGAACTCGATGGAGTTCACAACGTGTTTCACGTCTCGAATCTGAAGAAATGTCTGGCTGAAGACACTGAAATAATTCCTTTGGAGGAATTGGAAATTGATGAACATCTGAGATTTATTGAACAACCGGTAGAAATCATGGGACGCGAGGAGAAAGCCCTCAAACGTAGCAAGATTCCGATCGTCAAAGTTCGATGGAACTCAAAGCGTGGACCTGAATATACTTGGGAACGGGAGGATCAAATGAAGAAAAAGTATCCTCACTTGTTCGGGCAAACGTCCACGGAAACTCAAGGTACGATTTAATTTTGGGGACCAAAATTCCTTTAACAGGAGGAGGATGTGGCGACCCTAAAACTTTTGCTTTCTTTCCCCAGCGACGACAGCTGAGGCTGCGGCCGCGAACGCTATAACGCAAGAATAATTTTCGGGACGAAAATTCCATTTACAAGGGGATGATGTGACATCCGAGAATTTCAAGGTTAACTTCCGTTAGACAATTCCGTTAGTTACGTTATAAGTGATAACTTAGTAACTAATGCTTAACTAGGCCGAATACGTCCACGTCGTTTGGTTGATCACCGAACCCGTCCATACGTGTTATGTGTTTATTCATTCTGTGGAATTATATGCAATATGATTTAAATGCATGATTATTATTAAAAAGAATGACTATTCAATTATTTGTTAAATTATATGACGAATTGCTTAATTATGTATTTAATAATAATCGAGAAATTATATGAGTAATCTAGTGATTAAGTGTATGCATACATGATTAATGATGGACTAACCATGGGCTAATGATTGACAAATCATTGGGGCCCAAATCCCAATGATAAGCCCACAAGCCTTTAGTATTTAAAGGAAATTATAAACCCTAATCCCATTCACATGCTCCATCACCACACACACACACACTCTCCTACTCTCACTCTCCCTCTCACGATTTCTGGACCAGCCCCAAGATACACCAAGACCAGCCATCATCTCTGATTAGTGAAGATCGTCCATCGATCCAAGACCAACCGTGAGTCCCATGACCATTCTTCTTGCTTTTCTTATGTGTTTTCTTCATAAAGCATGCCTAGATCTCTATGTAATCGTTAGATCTTCTGTAAGAATGCTTAGGAATGCTAGATCTATCATAAAAACTATAACTTTACGTGTGAAACTGATCCATAATAGAGATTCATGCTAGATTAGGTCACTTTGTGTAAAATGTGTTCTTGAAGATTTGATGATGAAAATGCATGATTATGATGTTAAAAATGCTCCTGTGATGTTCCTAAATGATTATGTATGCTTGAAAATGAATTACATGAAGTATGGAGGCTGTTAGAAAGATTTTTAGTCAAATTTACGGGTTTTTTAGCGACTAGCGAAACTGTGCCTTCATTAGGCGAAATTATCTAGCGAAACTATGTATATCTCCTTCTAGCGACACTGTACAGCGAAACTATAGTGTCGCCGGGTAAACCAACCAGACCTGTCCAAACGAAACTACCGAGCGAAATTCCCTGAACGAAAGTTCAAACCAGTTTCGGGCGAAACTAGGTTAGCGAAACTGTGCCAACAGTTTCGAGCGAAACTATCCTAGCGAAACTGTGTCATCGGGTATTGCCTAGCGAAAGTGTTGCCCGTGCACACAGCGAAACTGCCTAGCGAATCTATACTAGCGAAACTGTGACCAGACCTAAACCTAAACTTGTGCAATTACTTGAATGTTATGCCATAACTTACATGATTATGCTATGATGAAACATGTTTGATTTCTGATTTATGTGAACCCTTGCTTATGATCAACCATCGGTGTCGTGTGTCGGTATGTCGAGTCGTAGTTCCAACGTGCTATGTTATGGGCCATAGTGACGTTAAGTTAAAGATTAGACACAAAACTAATACTTAAGACCTAAACGTGTTCATAGGTCTTCGTTAAGCAATACTTGGATTAATTAGCAAGTGTAGCCGAGCAACCTAAGGTGAGTTTCACAAACCCTTTAATTGTGAGCCCGTTTGGGTCACAACGAATATACTAAACGGAAAATAACGCTGACATTTTGAGGAATCGCCAAATGGGATATCTGTTATGGAAGTTGGAGTGTTTTATGGGAAGCACTCGCAACTGTCCATCCTTGGGATTTCAAATGAAATCCGCAATCCAACTATTCGATAACACTTGGGATTTCAAAGGAAATCCGGAACAACCATTTTGACACTTAAACTCTTTTTAGGATTTCAAATGAAATCCATGATAAACGTTTTTAATATGACTAGTGTAGGTTAAAGTCTAAACCAAATGATATCACATGATTTCTAAGGATGCCTTGAAACTTAAAAGTCCTCAACAATTTAGTACCATTAATTTGTGAAGCGAGGGGATGTTGGGTAAATCTACTGAGGGTTGACAACCCTGCTCCGCGGTGCACAAATGTGTAGCCAACCGGTTGGAGGCCGAACGGAGTACAATATCAGCCTATTTTAGTTGTGGGTCCCACGAGGAACACAACTGGAGGCACAAACCATCGGCAAATGCCGAACTCTATTACGTCAGCTTTGGTACGAACTTCCTTAGTGCATGGAAACCGGATTAGCTACCCGCGATATCGGTTGACCGCTTTAACTTTTACTCAACTAGTGCATATTCGATAATTCAACACTTGGCAATGTTTGCAAAACTAATACTTATTATATGTTGATACATACGCTTATGAGACCGGGCCAATGCATGACATGCCCACCGTGAACTCACCAACCGTTAGGTTGACACTTGTATGGATTTCACTTTTGCAGATCGCTGAGGAGTACCCACTGGAGGTTGGCATGGCACCTGAAGATACCTAACTTTATTTTGAACCTAAAATGGGAATCAAACAACAAATTATGTTTTGTAATTAAAGCACGTGGTTAGTGCTAAGACGCTTATGTTATATTCCGCTGCGTACTTTTAAACTGTTTTTATTATGAACATTTGGACTTTACTCTGATTCGTTTAGTATTTGTAACTAATGGTTGTGGTCCTGGTTTGCTCGCACCCCTTAACGGTATAAACTTCGTTAGTGGTTATTTGGGGGTGTCACAGTAGCAGTTGGCAGTAGGAACATATTCAGCTTCAGCAGTTGAAGTTGAGACACAGTTATGTATCTTGGATGTCCAGCATACTAACTTTTCTCCTAACATTTGACAACTTCCTGATGTGCTTTTTCTAAATAGTCTGCATCCTGTATGATAAGCATTTGAATAGGCTGTTAGTGAAAAACCAGTGTCCTTGGAATACCAAAGACCTAAGTCAGCTGAGCCTTTTAGATATCTAAAGACTCTTTTGACGGGTGTTAAATGAGATTCCTTAGCTTTTGTTAGAGCATATTCCTATGCTTCGCCGTATCTAGACTAGAGCAAGTTTGTGAGTCAAATAGTCATCATATCATTAAGGCCGTACCATATGGTTCGCCGTACCAGTTGGTACGAACGTACCAACTGGTACGTGGATTGGTACGCTGCACTTAATGGTAACTACAAATAGATCGTGTTAGAGAGAGTTGTCTAGTTCTGTCATTTTCATATATCTTAAGTGTGTATTTTCAAGGTGTTTCTCTCTCTACATTGTATTCTCTAAGTGAATCAACAAAGCAAAGCTTTATTTACATCCGTGTTCATTGATTAACCGAATCATGCAGTAGTAAGATCCGTTTCGTGGTTCTACAAGTGGTATCAGAGAAATCCAGGTTGCTCTACTGCTGTGATTTGGCAAATTTCGAAATCCTAGTGAGAGAAAGTTTGTGTTTGAGTTGTTTTTCATCAATTTTTCTCAATTCTGAGTGATTCAAAGGATAGAAATGGTTTCTGAGTGTTCCTAGAGCGTTTTCGTACCTCACTGATCCAAATTCCAGTTCAAACTGTCAAAATTCAGTCAATTTCAGTCTGGTACGCTCGATGATGATGATGGTACGCCGTATGAACACACTGGTACGCTAGGCAGTCTTCAAAGGTTTCTGGTACGCAGGTTTTTGATACGGAAGACAATCTTCAACAGTGGTACGGAGCGGTTATTTTCTGGTACACTGATAATTCTGGTCCGCAACTGGTACGCTGAATTGATTTGGTCCGCTGATTTGGTCTGGTACGTAGATTGGTAAGTTGGAAGATTTTGGTACGTTGACAAGGTTTTGGTACGCTGGTAGAAAATGGTCTTCACTAAAACTGACGTAACTTGAGAACCATTAAGAGTTACGGGAGCTAATACCAGCCAAAACATTCGTCTCGACGAGATCTATACTTTTACTGCCTAACGGCAAGTACCCTCCAGTTTGACCCCCAAAATCCGCTTGGAAGACCTTCGTTTTTCAGTTTGAAGTTTTTGTGTTCGGTATCATAACTTTAAAATGAGCGATTATCAAGTGTTTTCAGCTATTCAAACATCGTTGCAAGACATGTTGAACTATGATGACGAGATAGGAACAACTCAGAAAGTTCCTAAGTTGCTTCTATTGGAAGATTATCACAATTGGAGAAGTCGGTTTGAATCCTATATTTATTCTCAAGATATTGATAGTTGGATTCTGATTGAGAAAGAATATGAGTATCCGATGATAGGTCCCAACAAGCTGAAGATGATTAGTAGTTTTGATGCGGACGAATGAGTGTTTTTGCCAGAGAAAAGAAAACATATAGTTATCTTACAATGGCCTTACCAAAAGATCTAACGCATCAATTTAAGCAATATACAACAACTAAGGAATTGTGGGATGCGATTGCAGAAAGGTGTGAGGGTAATGACCAATATAAAAATACTCGAAAGAAAGTTTTGAAGAAGGAGTTTGATAATTTCGGGCACTGCGAGAATGAGAAAATCCCAGATTTGATTGCAAGATTTTCACATTTAATAAATGAATTTGATGTTGTAGGTGTCAAGAAAGATAATGATGAATTGAAAGAGAAAATCCTGGAAGCTTTACCCAAAAAGTGGGAAAATTATGTGATGATGTTGACTAATGATCCAAGTTACTCAAATTGGACATTCAATCAATTAACTAGCAAGTTACAAGCTCATGAAATGGAACTGATTGTGAAGAAGTCAGCACATCCTTCTGTTCAAAAATCCTGAAATATATTTTGGAGAAAACTGTGCTACCATGCATGCTAAAGCAAAGTCACATTCTAGTTCCAGCATTAATCCACCAACAACAGCCTTTCTTGCTGGAAAATCTGAACATTTTGGTTACTCTTCGGGTTGCAGGTTTACCATTCCTGATAAATCAACAAACAATTCTTGTCCTGCTCAATCAACTGAAGATCTAGCTGTATTGATATCTGCATTCATATCATCTTCTTCTGGCTCTATATTTGGTCAAATTAGTGAAACTGGTTTTGCATCCGAATGACATAAAACAGATAGATGATGATCAGCTGCATAAATTAGATTTGGAGTGGCAGATGGTTATGTTAGTTGAAAACATGGTAAGTCATCTATTTTTCAGGGAGAAAAACTTGTTCAGGATAAGTCGAAGCTTAAATGTTTCAAATGTTCCAAATTTGGATATTTTGCTCGAGAATGCAATCAATCATTCTATGAAAAGTCTATTTCGAATAAGCATGGTCACAATAAAGACGCAAAGCCTCTAGTGGCTGAGGAAGGTTATGATTGGTCTGCAGATTTTCCAGATGAATCTGCATTTTTAGTTCACTCTCCAGAAAATTATGGATTGATGGCAAATATTGAGGTTGAATCGAGTGGGTATGCATCTGAGACAAGTAAATCTGAAACAAGTGATTCGGAAGTTAACGGTTATGTGTCAACTTGTGAATTTTGTGCTCAAAAGGATAGAAAGATTCGAGGATTGGTTCAAGAAAAAGAAAGTTTGATTGTTGAAAAGAAGATGAAGGAAGAAGTTTTAGATAATTACAAAAGAAAGTGTAAAGATTCTGATGACATTCTCAAGGAAAATGATAATTTAATCAAGGAAAAGAGTGTGTTGTTTGAATAGTTTATAGAACTTAGAAAAAGTTGGATGAAATTGTTAGTGAAGATCAAGGAAAAATTTTGAAGTTGCAAAATGAAAATGCAGAGTTGGTTCAAAATGCTTAACAATGGGAAACTGAAGCAAAAGATATAACTGAAGATTTCGATAATCTGTTTAAGAAGTCAAAAGCGAAGGTGGAATCTCTTACAAAGACAAATGATGAACTTCAAAAAGCTCTTGATGAAGTTACTACTTTGGAAAGTAATCGTCAGGAGGAACATTCAACACTACTAGATAGAGTCACAGGCTTGACGCAAGACAACAAATTGTTGACAAGAAATATTGAAATTCATGAAGAGTGGGTGAAGAAAATTACACAAGAAGTGTATGATACACATGATCAGATGAGACAAGCAAAGTTTATGTCTAATCAAACTTCATAATAGTTAATTTGTTTGAGCATATTCTTATGCTACAATGTGTCTCGTGTATTGTATCTATGTGAGAGCATGAGTATGTGAGTCTTAGAGACAGCGTACCATGGTCTGTACTAGTTGGTACGGAGCCAACGTACCAATGGTACGTTGGATGGTACGCTAGGCAGTTTAAGTCACCTATAAATAGGTTGACCTGTTTAGCATGTTAGAACTGCTGGTCATATCATCTCCACTAAGTGTTTGTTTCTAAGTGTGTTCTAAAGAGATAAACCAAAGCCTTGTAATTGTTTTCTTGGTGAATCAATACAACAAAGTCTATTTACATACTTGTACACTAGATCGATCAGTTCATCCAGTAGTAAGATCCGTATCTGGTTTTACAAGTGGTATCAAAGCAAATCCATGTTGCTATGCTGGTTTGAATTGATCAATAATGGATTTTTCTAGTGAGAGAAAGTGGGTTTCATTGGTTTTTCTTCAATTCTTCTCAATTCCGAGTGTTTCTAAGGTCAAAAATGATTTATGAGTGTTCTTACTGTGTTTTCGCACCTCACTGTTCCAAATTCTAGTCTCAAACGTCAAAAATTCAAAAAATCAGTCAAATTTAGCGTGGTACGCTAGAAGAACAGCTGGTATGCCTTGTTGGATATTATGTGTCCTGACCCGACAAATCTTGAACCCGACCCGGTTACGACTCGTAAGAGTTACACCGGGTGCAACGAACTCTAAACCCGCTTAAGAGTTAACCGGTAAAAGAAACGGAAACGTTTGATTATATATATTATTTATAATAGTTATAAATAATTAATACTCAATAATATTATTATTAAACGGCTTAATAATAATGGGTGATAGATATTTAAATAAAAGTGGTTTATTTAAACTCACGGTTGAGTTATACGTTAGTGAAATATTTACTAACGTTAACTCGTGGGCTCGCGTACGAGATGGGCTTTATATTCGAGAGGGGCCCGTCGCGAATTAATGGTCATCTAATAAATATTAGATGATTAGGGGATTAACCCTAATCACCCAATTAAAATGTCGACGGCGAAAAAGAAAAAGAGGAGATCGAAATCTCCTCTTTCGAACTCTCGGATCCCAGAAGAAAAGAAAACGGCAGCCGCCGTTTTCGATGCCGATCGCCGCCACCGCTCGTCCGGTGGTCATCTTCGCACCACCAGAACTTGGTGGTGGTTGCAAGTTAGGGTGTTCCGTCTGTCAACGCCCGTACACCGCCTTACGGTCTAGAGATCGCCGCCTCGTACGCCCAGATCCGCTGCTCGGTTCACCGCCAATCGCCGCCGCAAAACCCGCCGATCACCACCGTGATACTCGACGCCGCCGCCGCCGCCGTCGTTCTCCATCGTCACCGTCGTCACCCGCCGCCACCACCGCGGATCGCACATCGTCGCGTCACCGTCGCCTGTCGACGTGAGTCCGACGCTTTTCGTCATGCACCGTCTCCGGTTGCAATCAGATCTAAATCTGATTGATCTCGTAGTCTCGCGAGACGGGACGTCTGTCAAGACATACTCTCGCGATGCGTAATGACCACGTGTCATAAACGCCGTCCCGTAGCGGTACGCGACACCGGACCACGAGAATAATCGCGATGCGCGACAACCGTCTGAGACCGAAAGTGGTTCATTCTGTTTTAACCTAGCGCTTCGTTCGTTGAAACTCGGTGTCTCGAACGTTTGTTCAACACCGCCAAGGTATATCTAAACTCACTATTAGTTTAGATTATTTATTTATTTATTTCTATGTTTGCGTGTTCGGTAATCGGATCCTGTTGCGTACTGGTATTTGTGTTAATTGATTAAATAGTTTTTAATATATATATATTTTATTCCGCTGCGTTACAGAATTAATCATAAATTAATTCGGTAAACTCTTTTATAAACTCTTAATCTATCGGTCACGTAAATTATAAATATGTCACCGGGCGACCCGAATACCACTGCCAAAATCCCAACAGTGGTATCAAAGCCTTGATTACCATGCGCAAATCGGAACAGGTCGATTTTAAACCGGTGGATTCGCAAACTGGGGTTAAACGCCCGAAAGTTGCGAATCAGTTTTATTTGTGTTGCATAATTAAATTGCATTTTGGTCAACATTATTTTGACCAATTAAAATTGCAATTTGTTTTGATTGTATTTTATATGTATTCGGCCCGACCCTTGTTTGACTGTTGCGTGATTATTTTACTGTTATGGTTTGGCCCTTGTTTTTGCCCATTGTAATAATAGTTTAGACTTTGGGTTGGCCCACATTTCTGGGTTCAAAATTGTAATTAGGTTTTTCCTTTTATGAAATCTTCTACTTTGGCAAAAGTTGTCATCAAGAAGACCCGAAGATCCGATCGATGTCAATAGGCGTCTCAAGGTCAGTGGGAGCTTACAGAACATGCACGCTACATGAAGATGCCTGCCTTGTGGTTGTTTTGTACTTTTGTCCCGTGACCCATTTGGTCTCGCTAAAAGGCTCTAGCAAGACCAAAACCCTAATGGCCGAATACATATTCGTTTTGCTTGTTTTGGTTGCTTGGTTTAATAGGGGTATTACACACCAACTAAAACACCGAAATCCTTTTAAAAAAATGATTTTAAAACTGAGAATACAATCAATAGGTTTCAAGTTCTAAAAGTCTTTACAACTTGACCTAATTTTAAATGTAACCACCTTAATGAGTTTTCTTTTGAATTTTCGAATTTTATAAAACTCAATCAAACTTAATAAGTCATTTATTAACTTTTGACTGGTTACATAACTCGCGACAACCTAGTTGTATTTTTACATAATAGGTTATTTAAAATACGAGTCCCGAGTGATGATAGGGTTTATCGATTGTGTCCAACGATCACCAATATTAAAATTGATTTTAATATCCCTATCTGGTAATAAAACAAACTGATAGTTCGTGCCATCCTATCTCAAGTCGAACTTGGAACGTATTAACCGGAGCATCAGTGTTGGAGTATTTCAACACCGCACTTGGTGCCGAGGGTACCTTCTGAGGCGAGGACATTGGAGTATTTCAACACCGTGTCCGTCGCATCGACCATTTAGGATTACTATCGCTTTAGATGTATATGTTCGTAGTGTTGGAGTATTTCAACACCGCGCTACGGGTGTGTATTGCTGAAGTGGGCACGGATGAGGCTAAACGTATCGCAAAATATACAAGTATGTATATAGCGGCCTCATATCGAGAGTTGTGACTGTGATTTCGCAATTGACACCCGCTGTCAGTTTGGTTACGCAAATATGCTCATGAGGCTCATTTGGCGGTCTCAAGTAAACTTGTCTAATCGAATTCTCAATTTTCTTATAAAATAAATCTTACCAATTTATAATAAGAAAATACTTTACATCGAAAATACTAATGTATTGTGCTTTGCTTATCATTTCATAACGGCTAATGAAAACAAATCCCTTCTCCTTTTAAATCAGTCCTCCAGTAGGACAAATCAAACAACACCAACTTTCATCTTGTTGAAACAAACTCAGAAGATGTTATGACATTTTTCATAAACTCTATGTCTTGAAGAGCCTAATCGCCGTAGTTGTGTTCCTTATAGGAATACAATGCGCCTGGATTAAATAACATAACACTAACACCTCTAAGGTAGATAGTATTATGCAGGCTCGCATGTTTCCTGATAGTCAGCAAAAATGCAAGACTTGAGTATCAATGACATAACAAACAAGCTTAACTGCATGTTTCGTTTCTATATGGAGAAGAGCTCCATGCAAGGCTCTTCTCCATAGGACCATGTCATTAAGATGAAAGGGTACCAGTATCACCTGATTCAACTTGGTTACCCCACGAGTATCTGGGCTTATACCTTTTCACTACTATAGAACCAGTAATACTGTGTGCTTTAGTGAAAAGTTCAACCAGTTGATAGCATTATGCTCAATTGACACTTCGTGTGTCATAGGTGATTGCTACCGTGTTAAAATGCCTCGTACCAAGAAAAGAGTATCGACTCTAAGGGCAATAAAAGGCTGTGATCATTTGGCATCAACGCCCATGGCAAAAGATTTGTACGATCATTGCTGCATCATCATGACAAGCACCAGTGCTCCATGAACAACAAATCGGGTACTATACACTACCCCGTTACACTCAAAGAAAATGGAGAACGTTAGACTTCTCTGTTGGTATTCAAACTAATGTTATTAGATTTTCACGAGTATTCCCCAACGCATGCATGCATGCCTTGTAGGAACGTGAAAATAAGAAAAGCTTAAATCGAGGGACACATGATTCGAATTACCCTTTTAGGCCATTTGCTTTCAATCATGTCTTTCACTCCTTGGTAGTATTCAAAACAAGTGGTTGTTTTGACCTAGCTCGTCTGGGATTAATACTTTGCTTTTCACTGGTTTTATATCAGACTAATAACATAAGTTGAAGTTTCTTTATCAAACATACCT
Organism: Deinandra increscens subsp. villosa; assembly: GCA_039602395.1. NCBI lineage: Eukaryota > Viridiplantae > Streptophyta > Magnoliopsida > Asterales > Asteraceae > Deinandra > Deinandra increscens. The sequence continues at coordinate 46,468,806 of JBCNJP010000007.1, read as the reverse complement.
GGTTCTAATGATTCTTGTTTGTGACTTATTCATGTAAGCAAGACATGCATAAAAGGATACGGCCCAACTAGACCCTATGATCCACCATGGGATTAAGTTTCCTGATATGTTTCGTGCTTTCACGAACTCACAATCAAATCCTTCACTCATTCGAGTGAAATGTTAAATGTTCTTCCTAGGCTTAGACACTCTTGTGTTGGCAAACCTAGAAAGACCATATAACAAGAATCGTAAAAGTTACTTCATAACTATGACGGTAATCATAGTGAATATGCTTATCGCTATAAGCATCAATGAAAATTCTTGAATTGTACAAGAACATTTCAAAATGAAGTCAAAGAACCAGCTTTAAAAATACGATCACAATTCTAAGTCTGGTCGTAATAAAGAATACCTAAGCTTGACGAATCCTAAAATCATCTTAAGATATGTGAAAGATTTTTCACTAATCTGGTCCTACGTGCACAGCCTTGGCCTGAGCACATGATAGGAATCAAACGATGCTTTTCAACGTTTGAAAGATGATATATAGGAAGTATTTTCCATACACACCCCTATTGAGTATCACTCTCTTCATCACCACTCGCTTGATAGATCTAGTATCGAATGTCTTTTGACAATGAGATTTTATTCTCGTTAGATACTACATATAACAATGGATACTACTTCCACCATCCATATGGAATTCTAATTCCACACAGAAGATAGAATGTTGTGTTCTGGCTTCTAAAATGGAAGGTTAAGTTCCCTAGTTATTTAACTGGAACTAGAAGTAAATGACGTTGATCTTGAAGTAGTTCAAGAGTCACAAATCCATTGTTCGCATATTTCCTGACCAACAAAAGCTTGTTGCACTAAGCAGGAAATACATATTTAAACACACTTGCAAATTCAAAATTGTAATATCAGATCTTGAATCTGAGAATGGCTTAATGCCATAATTGGTGTGTTTACATAAAGGCTAGTGGGAGCACTATATCAATCCTCACCCGTATGACGATGATATACTGAAAGATAGAATAAAATCCTTATGTGTTTTTACATAATGTGGATTTCATGGTACAAAGAATTCAAAAGAAGTTTCTTAATGGATAGAGATCCACAGGTATAAGCAACTTCTAGGGCAATAAAATCACACATTGAATATGTGATTAAACAAAGATGTCACTATACAGAGTTACACTAGTGACATCAAAAGGGAGAGATCACTGTACAGAGTTACACTGAGGTTGTCATTGTACAGGGTTACACTATGGACACCAAAAGGGAAAAATCAATGTACGCAAGTTACATTGATATCGTGAATTGTTGAACACAATACACTAAGTTGCATTGGTATTAACATTCACCATGTAGAAATACACTACTACAAGTTTTCATGATTGACCAAGACACCTCTTGCTCATAATAAAGATTTTACATTGTGGCAGATTCCACAACTAAATCTAAATTAATTAGCCAACTCAAGTGACATTAAACTGCTGCTTGTCTGAAAGGTTCAGAAGGATTCTTGACATGGTTAGAGTTTTAACCAAACAAGACATTGTGATCACACAGTAACAATGGTGAATACCAAGGATCACTATGATCACAAAACCAGCACACTTTGAGGAAATTCCACTATTCAGAGAAATACCGGAACAATGAAATATTGGATAACCAAAATGATAGCACATTTCAAAACCTGGTCAGTAAAACAATGAATTGCAAGACTCATTAACCTCATACTAATGATGTTCGACCAATATACACTACATGTATGTTTTGAACTAGTATTTGGATGTACGAACTCTAACAGTTATACATTATCATCCAGCTTCCTCTAAAGGATTAGACGTAAAAGCTAAATTCTATAACTGTGTTCGATTTTAATACGTTTAAATCCATGAATAAATGCATATTATTCCTTACAGTCGATCAGAATCGTGGACACGAATCTGAAGTAAGACTACTTATGACTTTGGACTCAAGACATTGACAATCCAAACTCACATGCATTATTTCATAATGATGCTGAGGAATAGATGTATTATTCAAAATTGTCCGTAGTCGTTCAGACTCGTGGGAACGATTCTGAAGTAAGACTATTTTGACTTTGGACTCAATGGTTGACAATCCAGACTCACAGACCTCATTGTGGAATGACGTTGGACGTAACTCGCATCAAACCATCTTCATGGATTCATTCATAAGATGGATTTGATTAATGGTATACTCATTAGTATCCTTAGACCTGAGATACATGAGCGACCTCCCCTTTACCAAAGACTGTTCTTTGATTGTAGCTTAACGCTGTCGCGTAACTGCCAGTCATAACGGCTACTTTTGGGAATGGATCTGAAGTTCAGTGGGAGCTGTATGTTGTCGAGATGGGATTCTGTACTCTTGCACTAATCATGCAACAGCTAGACATCGTGGTGCCCTCGTTGATTCCAAGTGAAAAGTGTAAGGCCTTACCCAAACCTACTGTGTGTTTGTTTTTGGATCACTTCGAATCTATATCGAGAAACATAATGATTGAACATTAGATGAGAATGAATAGAATCCATGTCCATCGTTCAATTGATGTCATATACGGAAGGGATACAATGACTTCGAATTACCACAAGTCTAATATCAGTTGCTCTCAACAGATATGCCTTGGTTGTTGACTTGAAGCGTCATAACTGGTTGGGACAGTCATGTGTAGCTAGAGCACCTCTGTCTGTTTCTTAGATCTTGTCGCGATCAGTCCAAGTGGGAGACTGTTGGATATTATGTGTCCTGACCCGACAAATCTTGAACCCGACCCGGTTACGACCCGTAAGAGTTACACCGGGTGCAACGAACTCTAAACCCGCTTAAGAGTTAACCGGTAAAAGAAACGAAAACGTTTGATTATATATATTATTTATAATAGTTATAAATAATTAATAATCAATAATATTATTATTAAACGGCTTAATAATAATGGGTGATAGATATTTAAATAAAAGTGGTTTATTTAAATTCACGGTTGAGTTATACGTTAGTGAAATATTTACTAGCGTTAACTCGTGGGCTCGCGTACGAGATGGGCTTTATATTCGAGAGGGGCCCGTCGCGAATTAATGGTCATCTAATAGATATTAGATGATTAGGGGATTAACCCTAATCACCCAATTAAAATAGCGAAAAAGAAAAAGAGGAGATCGAAATCTCCTCTTTCGAACTCTCGGATCCCAGAAGAAAAGAAAACGGCAGCCGCCGTTTTCGATGCCGATCGCCACCACCGCTCGTCCGGTGGTCATCTTCGCACCACCATAACTTGGTGGTGGTTGCAAGTTAGGGTGTTCCGTCTGTCAACGCCCGTACACTGCCTTACGGTCTACAGATCGCCGCCTCGTACGCCCAGATCCGCTGCTCGGTTCGCCGCCAATCGCCGCCGCAAAACCCGCCGATCACCACCGTGATACTCGACGCCGTTCGCCGTCGTCACCGTCGTCACCCGCCGCCACCACCGCGGATCGCACGTCGTCGCGTCACTGTCGCCCGTCGACGTGAGTCCGGCGCTTTTCGTCATGCACCGTCTCCGGTTGCAATCAGATCTAAATCTTATTGATCTCGTAGTCTCGCGAGACGGGACGTCTGTCAAGACGTACTCTCGCGATGCGTAATGAACACGTGTCATAAACGCCGTCCCGTAGCGGTACGCGACACCGGACCACGAGAATAATCGCGATGCGCGACAACCGTCTGAGACCGAAAGTGGTTCGTTCCGTTTCAACCTAGCTCTTCGTTCGTTGAAACTCGGTGTCTCGAACATTTGTTCAACACCGCCAAGGTATATCTAAACTCACTATTAGTTTAGATTATTTATTTATTTATTTCTGTGTTTGCGTGTTCGGTAATCGGATCCTGTTGCGTACTGGTATTTGTGTTAATTGATTAAATAGTTTTTAATATATATATAATTTGTTATATATATATATATTTTATTCCGCTGCGTTACAGAATTAATCATAAATTAATTCGGTAAACTCTTTTATAAACTCTTAATCTATCGGTCACGTAAATTTTAAATATGTCACCGGGCGACCCGAATACCACTGCCAAAATCCCAACATGCCTTTGGTATATTCTATGGTACGCAAGGCAATCTTCAAAGATTCTGGTACGCTGGAATTTGGTACGCAAATCTTCAAGTCTGGTACGCAACGGTTACTACCTGGTACGCTGGCAGTTACGTCGTACTAAATTGGTACACTGTTTTAATCTGGTACGCTGAGATTTCTGGTCTGGTGTTGGTAAGGTGGTACAATCTGGTACGCTAAAAGATTTTTGGTACGTTGGTGGTGCGTTAATCTTTGTTGGTACGGAAGTCGACGGTTTGGTACGCTGGCAGAAAAGTGGTCTTCACTAAAACTGACGTAACTTGAGAACCGTTATGAGTTACGAGAGCTAATACCAGCCAAAACGTTCTTCTTGAAGAGATCTATACTTTTACTGCCTAATGGCAAGTACACTCCGGTTTGACCCCCAAAATCCACTTGGAAGACCTCCGTTTTCGAGTTTGAAGTTTTGATATACAATTTCACGATTTTGAAAATGTATGCAATTGATGCATTTATTGCGATTCATCGTCAGAATGTGCTGAAATTGATAAATCTTGGAGATTATCATGGTTAAGCAACAATTTTAGAGCATACATTGTTGATTTGGATAAATGGTTGTGGTGACCGATTTCAAATGAATATCAGTATCCAATTTTAGGTGGTAATTTTAAGATTAGAGGGAATTTTTCACCTGAAGAAAGGGAATCATATGATCCACATGAAAAAGCTATTGCATTTCTTCTGTTAGCTTTGCCTATAACTCTTAAAAATCAAGGCAGAAATTATGAAAAAACAATGCAGATATGGGATTTTGTAAAGAGATGTTGTGAGGAACATATGTCTACAATCTCTCAGAAAACAATTAATCAAGAGTTGAAGTTTAAAGGTAAAATTGAAGAGTTAGAGAAGAAAGATGCGAAGTTATCTGAAGAAAGTAGTATTCTGAGAAAAGAATTGGAGGAATGGAAAAATAAAATTCATGATGGTTACAAAGCAAAAATTCAACAGAGTGCATCTTCTTCTTGTACAACGTGTACTGATTTTGTTAAAATTAAGGAAGATTGGTTGAAAGAAAAAGAAGTGCTAATTGAAGAATGCAATAAAGCTAAAGTTCATGAAAAGGAAGCTATTGAAGATTTTGATGCTTTATTTGCAAAATGTTATCATCTTCAACAAAAATATGAAAATGTTAATAAAATTGTTGTCGAAGCTGCTGATAGAGTAATTCAACTTCAAGAGGAACTCACAAAGCCGCGTGATAAAAATAGTGAGGTTCAAAGTCAAAATGATATTTTGAAACAAGATGTTGCCTCTTATAAGAAACAGGTAGAGAAGGTTACTGCAGAAGTTCTCGCTGGATCTGATAGAATGTATAGTCAAAAGCTTAAGTATAACGATTTATCTGAGAAATTTATTGATTCTCAGAGAGACTTAATGGAAGCTAATACAAAGATTTCTGAGATAAAAATTGAAATGCTTGACTTGCAAAGAAAACTTGAGAATTGAAATACATCAAGTGTGTTTCAGAATTATTTGTATCATCTGGAACGAGATGGCAAAACATGCAAAGATGTTGATAATCATGAAGTTCCTTCTCAAGTGGTTGATATGAAAACGTCATCTAATGATAATTCAACCAAGAAGTTGCAAATTATCCTGAAGGAAATGGTGTTAAGTCTGGAACAACAAAGAAGTCAAAACCTAAGAAGAATAAAAAGGATATTGATTATTGCAAAGGATTGAAGTTTGATTCCAAGTCTGTATTTCTTGATAAAGAAAATATTTTTGAAGGAAATCCAGGTAATGTGAAGATTCCTGATTTTTCTAATATTGTGATTGACGAATCTTTACTAAATAAGGAAGTCGGTGTTAAAGCTATCAAAGATGAATTTTCTCGTCTAGCATCAAAAAGGTCATTCTATGAAAGAACATCCTAAGCAGAAGTATGGTGGTTTGGGATATGAAGGAAAAGAGGTTCCAATTAAGGATTCTAATAAGAAGAAGTTCAAAGCTGAGCAGAAAAAGAAAGAGAAGGTGTTTTCAGATAAGAAGTCTCAGTTTTGGAAGAAGAAAGTGTCTTCTCCATCTGCAAATGAAAAGGTTTCCTCTGAAGAGTCTTCTTGCATATCTGATGCTACATCACAAGGCGGTAAAAATTCAGATTCATTCCATTCTGCTAAATTGAACAGGTTTTATCATCAAGATAAATTCTTTGGTTATGAAGATGATTCAGGTTTTTATGATTCTCCAAAATGTTTTCCAAAATTTCAGAAACTAAAGAAATTTAAACTTGTGATTTCAAAAGTTTATGATGAATGGTCGACTGATCACTTTGGAAAACCAATTTCCATCACTAACACTAATCATTGACTATGTTATGTTTGTCGTCAGAAGGGTCATTATGCAAATAATTGTCCTTCGACAACTAACAATTCATCATCAAATGGCAAACATACAATGTATGTTGATCCTGATGACATTATTTTTGGTGAACTAATACCCAACATTAACTTTTTCTGGAAAAAGAAATTTAATTCTGAAAAGTTGGGTAGTAGTTTTGATTGCCATTCATCAGTTGACAGTGGTTCACCAGAAAGTTTAAAACCAAAACAGGAATGGAGACCAAAAGTTATCTCCACAGCCAACACTGATTTTGTTGAAGACACTGGACCACCTATCACCAATGTGGATGAGGGTCAGGGGTTTACAAACTTATTATTTTACAGTGTGTGCAGGTATTTCAAGAAGACCTGTTAGGGGGAGAAATTGGAAAATATATAAATTTTTTTTTTGAGAAATTGATCCGAAAAATGCGAGAAATGATAGTACATCAGCATACACGTTATCTGCCATTGATAGACTAAGTCTAAAGGCTGTAGGTACTTGCATAATCTGTGAATGTGCATGACTAATCTTATATCTGCAAGTAAGATATAAACATAAAGCTTGCCTGATGATCTATAGTTATTTGCTTCTTGATGAATGCTGTGTGATGATTCTAACAAAAATAGAATAAAGAGTTATCCTGATGAATGCATGTTTTCATTTTGAAAGATTTAAACTTGTTTGATTTTCTTTATTTTGTCAAATGATGGGATTATCTCTGCGTATCGAAAGATCGACCTGATTGTTGTTCGTTTGACGTTCTACTTTATTTTCTTTGGTGTTTTGTCTAACTCATCGAACTTTCTCTGCGTGTACGGGAGTACCAACTTGATTGTTATTGGGTTATACAATTTCAACTTGTTTTGCTTTCTTATTTTCTCAAATACTTGGGCTTTCTCTGCGTTTCCACAAGACCGACCTGATTGCTAGGTATTTGGGGTTCTGCTTTATTTTTGCATGACACATCAAGGATGATTAAATCTCTAAGAAAATTTGCTTCTATATGATAAACATGACGATTTACTAGTATTTCTGATATAGTGGAGGTCGAGTTATCAGTGCATGATAATATTACCTTAAACATATATGAAAACGATAAAAAATGATTGGTGCAAGCTGAAATAAACACAAATGTTATATCTGCGATCATCTTGGCTTGCATGTTAATTAAGACCGAAATTGAAATGTGTTAGATGCGTTATGTCTGATATGATCTCGCGTCGTGATCTTTCTCGCAAAATACCAAAAATAGAGTCTAATTTTGTATTGCATTTTTCCATTTCAGAAAAATCAAAAAAAAAATTTGGTGTGTTTTAGTATAAACTTGATAAAAGCCAAAAAAAAATTTACTTCTTATTTGTTTTCGATTGATTGACACAAGATACAAAAAACATTTTCAAATCTATATCTTGTATTCTCGAAGAGAAGTTTTGCGCTAAGATTAACTTATGTTGGCTTGAAAATGGAAAACCACGTTTCTGTCTTCTGAAATTACAGGTTGTTTGCTGTCAAGACTCAAGCATGGTGAAAGGGGAGTATGAAGTATCTTTCTCAAATGGATCTTGAAGATTCAAAGATTGTTCAAGAGTGATCCAGCCATGCAAGCTCTATAGCTGACAAGAAATTTCAAGTTGAAGATCAAATGCAGCGATGCTGAAGATTGAAGACTGAGGTTTAGTTAGCATAGATACACTACACGTTATGGGGGAGTTTGTTAGAGCATATTCTTATGCTACAGTGTGTCTCATGTATTGTATATATGTGAGAGCATGAGTATGTGAGTCTTAGAGACAGCGTACCATGGTCCGTACCAGTTGGTACGAAGCCAACGTACCAATGGAACGTTGGATGGTACGCTGGGAAGTTTATGTCACCTATATATAGGTTGACCTGTTTAGCATGTTAGAACTGCTGGTCATATCATCTCCACTAAGTGTGTTTCTAAGTGTGTTCTAGAGAGAGAAACCAAAGCCTTGTAATTTTTTCATGGTGAATCAGTAAAACAAAGTTTATTTACATTCTTGTACACTAGATCGATCAGTTCATCCAGTAGTAAGATCCGTATCTGGTTTTACATAATTGAATCGAAAAAGGCGTTGGGAGAAGCTCAAAAGAAGATATCAGATTTGAATGTTGAAGTTTTGGATCTTAATTGGAAGGTGAATACTTGACAAATCACATTCATTTGCAAGTTATTTGTGTCAGGATGAAAACTTCAAAAGGGTGTTTGAAGGAGAAGAATTCAATCAAGTTCCACATCCTGTGATTCAATATGATGCTTTAGCCGATGTTCATTCTTTTGATGTAATTTGCGATTATTCTGAATTTGTGTCTGAGAAATCTGAAAAGAAAAAGTCAAAGAAGAAAGAGGAGAAAGAGGAAAGTGTGGTTGATAAATCTACATCAAAGTTTGTTTCTAGTGGGTTTATAGCAGATACGAGTGTTCTTTCTACAGAAAAAACATAGTGAAAAAGATGAGAAGAAAGTGAGTGAAGAAACAGCTGCTGCTAAGTTGGTTGAAGCCAACAAGTTGAAGGATATCAAAGTTTTATTTTCTCAAATGGCTAATGATGGTGTTTCTGGATCTCAAGCTGAATTATCAAAATCTGGGTCCAAACATTCCGGGTTGGGAAACAAGAATCAGAAATTTGAGAAGCAGAATCAGAAAAATGTCTCAAAGAAGATTCAAAAGGAAAAGAAGGATACCAGTCTGGATCAAATATATCACCTCGCCCAGGTTTTCATTTCAACAATGGAAAAAGGTTTCAGGGGCAAGCAACAGAAGAAGAATTCATATGCAAGTTTTTCAAGAGATGGTCAAAAGATCAACAATTACTCTTCTTCTGGTTCAAATACTACTCCACAAAGTCCTACTTCCAAATGGGTGCATTCTAACCGATTTCAAAGTTTTAATGATTTTAGTGATGATTTTGATTCTGATTATGTGTTTCAGGACAACCGAAAATCTAAGCGATCATATCGCTTGTGCTATCATTGTCGCCAACGTGGCCACATAGCACATGATTGTCCTGAAGTCGCACAAAATCTTTTTCTGAAAAATCTGCCACATTTATGGATGAATCAGACAGGATTTTTACTGAGTCTTCACCTTCCAAATCAAAATCTAACACAAAACAATTTTTCAAATTCGATTCAAGTGTTGGTAGATCATCACCGGATGATGATTCAGTTCAACCTGAAAATGTTACAAAGCAGTGGCAACCTAGAGTGGTCAGCAAGGCTGCAGGTGATTCAGTTCAACCTGAAAACTAACATGTTTTCCAGTGTGCAGGTACTTCTAGAAGACCCGTTGGTGAGTGAAAAAGTTGCTGATGGAGAAGTATTCAGCGTTTTAACTTAAATTTCAAGAATTATCAAATTTCATACTGAATTTAATGAAAGCTAAATACTGAAAGGTATTAGTATCGATTGGTTAATTTTCTTTCTTTTACATTCTGTATGTAGTTTAGGGGGAGAAAATTGAAAAACCAAAAATAGTGTCTTTGTGTTTTTGTTAAAATGAAAATCCAAAAATAGAGTTTTCATTTTAAGGGGGAGAAAATGGAAAAATACAAAAACATTGAAAAAACAGATAATACAAAAAACATTGAAAAATGAGAAATTGTATCCGACATATTTGGGAAATGATGGTACATTGGCTTACGTGTCTGACTCATGGATAAACTAGATGAAAAAGCCATAAGATCATTGTTCGATGTGCTTGGTAGGCTCGGCATTAAATTAGAAAGTATTTAGATGTGATATACATTAAATGCTAATGCTTGACCAAGTGGACAACATCTTGATGCATATCTCATGATATCAAGAAAAAGTTATGTGAAATAGAAAATGAGAAGTCACTATGTATACATGTGTTCATTTTGCAAAGATTTAAACTTGTTTGATTTTCTTTATTTTGTCAAACGATCGGACTTTCTCTGCATATCGAAAGATCGACCTGATTGTTGTTCGTTTGACATTCTGCTTTATTTTCTTGGTGTTTCGTATAACTCATGGGACTTTTTCTGCGTGTACGGGAGTACCGACCTGATTGTTGTTGGGTTATACAATTTCAACTCTTTTTATTTTCTTATTTTGTTAAATCCGAGGCCTTATTTGTGTATCGAAAGATCGACCTTAAGGTAGATGATTTAACGTTCTTATTTCTTTTTGCATTGAACACAGTTGACTAAATCATAAATACAATCACTATGTGTTAAATCATAAGTGAAATCACAAAATGTGATATAAAGAATCATATCTGAGTATGCCCGATAGTGTGGTCAAAGAAATTCTAATCAATACAATAACATATCTAGATGTTATGAGTATGATTATGCATGACTTTAAGATGGAAAAATTATATCAGCAATCGACATGACTTGTGTGCTGAAGTTATTGAAATTGAAGTGTAGTTCAGCATGTCATGTTCAATATGATCCCAAGTTGTGATTTGTGATCTTTCTCGCAAAAGACAATAATAGTGTCTGATTCTGTATTGCATTTATGTTTTCTATCTGAAAATCCAAAAAGATTTTAGGTGTGTTTTAGCATAAACTTAGACAAATCAAAAAGATTTTCGGTGTGTTTTGATATAAAGTTACAAAGAGCCAAAAAGATTTTATTTCTTATTTGTTTTCGACCGATCGATACAAGATACAAAATTATGATTTCAAAACTATATTTTGGATTCTCGAAGAGAAGTTTTGCGCCAAGATTAAATTAATTTTCAAAAAGAAAAAGAAAGTCGCGTTTCTATCATCTGTGTGACAAGACTCAAGCATGGTGAAAGGGGGAGTATGTAATATCTTTCACAAGTGGATCTTGAAGTTCAAAGATTATTCAAGACTGATCCAGCCATGCAAGCTCTATTTCTGACAAAAGTTCAAGTTAAGGATCGGACGCAACGTTGCTGAAAATTAAAGACTGAAGGTTTGTTAGATAGATAGATAGATAGATACACTACACGTTAAGGGGGGTATGTTAGAGAAAGTTTGTGAGTCAAATAGTCATCATATCATTGGGGCCGTACCATATGCTTCACCGTACCAGTTGGTACGGACGTACCAAATGGTACGTGGATTGGTACGCTGCACTTAATGGTAAGTATAAATAGATCGTGTTAGAGAGAGTTGTCTAGTTCCTGTCATTTTCATATCTCTTAACTGTGTGTTTTCAAGGTGTTTCTCTCTCTACATTGTATTCTCTAAGTGAATCAATAAAGCAAAGCTTTATTTACATCCGTATTCATTGATTAACCGAATCATGTAGTAATAAGATCCGTTTTGTGGTTTTACAGCTTTACATTAGTAACTGGCAAGAAAACATATAGAGAACATAATGTCAGGCCTACTTGTTGTAAGATACAGAAGAGAGCCTATCATCCCTCTGTATGTATGTTCATCCACAGACTTACCAATTTTATCAGCATCAATTTTGATATATGTAGCCATGGGAGTTTTGTATGGAGGGGAACTTCAAAAGGAGTGTTTACTTTGGAGATTTTAGATGTATTTTGCTTGATTATAAAAATTCCTTCTGGAGTTTGTTTGACTTGGATACCGAGAATGTAATTTAGTTCACCTATCATACTAATTTCAAAATTTGTTGTCATGAGTGTCTGAAATTCTTTACAGAAAGATGGACATGTGGACCCAAAGATGATATCATCTACATAGATTTGTACTACAAGAAGATGCAACTTTCTTTCTCTTAAAAATAAGGTGTCAATGGATCATTTCTTAAAATTTGATGACAAGAGAAATTCAGAGAAGGTATCATATCAGGCCCTGGGTGCTTGTTTTAAACTATATAGAGCTCTTTTAAGTTTACACACATGATTTGGAAATTTTTCACTTTTAAAGCCTGGTGGTTGTTCAATGTAGACTTCTCGAGAAATTTTACCATTTAAAACGCACATTGAACATGCATTTGATAGACTTTGAAACCTTTGAAAGCTACAAAGGCCAGAAATATCCCTACAGCCTCAAGTTTTGCAACTAGAGCAAAGGTTTCATCATAATCTAACCCTTCTTGTTGACAGTATCATTTTGCTACAAGCTAGCTTTATCTCTTATTATAGTACCATCTTCATCAGTTTTATTTCTGAAAACCCATTTTGTTCCTATTACAAATTTATTGCTAGGTCTTGGAAGTAGATCCCCACACATTGTTTCTTTCAATTTGTCTAGCTCTTGTTGCATAACTAGGATCTAGTGGGGATCTTGAAGGGCTTCTTCATACAGTTTTCGTTCTATGATGCTTAGAAATCCAGCATATAGACAATGATTAGCCGAAGCAGCCCTGGTTTGGACACTTTTTTCCTGATCACCAATAATTAAATTGATGGGGTGATCTTTTGTCCATTTTGTTGCTAAAGGAAGAGTAATTAGTTCTTCACTTCCAAGCATTAGATCAGTTGTGTCAAAGTTTTGACACTCTTCCTTAACCGATGGATCAATAGTTGAGTTGGAAGTTTTGTTTACAGAACTACTTCTGTGACACCCGAGAATTTCAAGGTTAACTTCCGTTAGACAAACCCGTTAGTTACGTTATAAGTGTTAACTTAAGTAACTAATGCTTAACTAGGCCGAATACGTCCACGACCTTTGGTTGATCACCGAACCCGCCCATATGTGTTATGTGTTCATCATTGATTGTCTTTATGTGCAATATGATTTAAATGCATGACCTACTATTGTGAATAGCATGATTAATTGTAAATACTTGATTATGTGAAAATTGCCTAAATTTGGTTGTCAGCGAAACTACCGGGCGAAACTATAGTGTCGCCCGGTAGCCAGCTAAGACAATCCAATGTCACGAGACCAGAGCTAGTTTCGCCTGGCCAGCGAAACTGCCAGCGAAACTGGCTCCTGATATAAATAAACTTAATAAACCCTAAGTAGCCTCATTTGCCTCATTACACAACAAACACACACACACTCTCCTACCTCGAGATTTCTGGTCAGCTAAGGATCACAAGGGATTACCAAGATCTCAGCCTTGAAGATCATTCATCCGGATCCTAAGATCAAACCGTGAGTCTCCAAAAACCACCATTCATGTGTTTTCTTTGTATTTCTCTTAAAAGCATGCCTAAACCTACATGAAATCACTTGATCTCTTAATATGTTGCTTTAGGATGCTAGATCTACCTTAAAGTCAGAAACTTTACGTGTAAAAACAAACCATGATGATGATTTATGCTAGAATAGGTCTTTTTAGGTTAAAATGTGCTTTTTGGTGATTTGATGACAAAATGCATGTTAAACGTGTTAAAGTTGCTTGATTTATGTTGGTAAATGCCTATGGATGCTAGATAATGAATTGCATGTATGATCAGAAGCTGTTAGGTTGATTTTTAGGCAAATCCGTATGTTTTTCGCGACCAGCGAAACTGTGTGTTCTCTGGGCGAAACTAAGTAGCGAAATTATATCTCCTTCCAGCGACACTGACCAGCGAAACTATAGTGTCGCCGGGAACCTGACCAGACCAGCTCGAGCGAAACTATCGAGCGAAATACCTGAACGAAAGTTCAAACCAGTTTCCCTGCGAAACTAGGCTAGCGAAACTGCGTCAGCAGTTTCGGGCGAAACTAGCCTAGCGAAACTGTGTTACCGGGCATTGCCTAGCGAAAGTGCTGCCCGTGCACCTAGCGAAACTGCCTAGCGAAACTATGCTAGCGAAACTAAGACCTGACCTAAAAACCAAACTTGTGAAATTTGCTTAAGTGTTATGCCATGACTTACATGATTATACCATGATGAAACATGCTTGAATCTGATTCATATGAACCCTTGTTTATGATCAACCATTGGTGTCGTGTGTCGGTATGTCGAGTCATAGTTGCAACGTGCTATGTTATGGACCATAGTGACGTTAAGTAAAGATTAGACACGAAACTAATACCTAAGACCTAAACGTGTTCTAGGTCTTCGTTAAACAACAATATTTGGATTACTTGAAGTTTAGCAGTGCAACCAAAGGTGAGTGTCACTAACCCGCTTACCGTGAGTCCGATGGGCCACACAGAATAACTTAACGAAAACAATGCTGATAAACTCGAGAGTGCTAGGCACCTCACTGATGAACATGATAACCCGGGATGCTTGGCACCCACTTGATGAACTGAAGTGTTTTATGGGAAACACTTGTGTACTCTGAACAAACTATTTTTTTTGAAACGAAACTGAAAACGTTTTAACATGGCTAGTGTAGGTTAAAGTCTAAACCATATGATATCACATGTTTTCTAAGGATGCCTTATAACTTGAAAGTCCTCAACTTAATTGTGCCATTAATTTGTGAAAGCGAGGGGATGTTGGGTAGATCTACTGGAGTTTGACAAACTCCGCCCCGTGGCACGGGAAGTGCACGGAGGAACAATATCAGCCTATTTGACCGTGGTCCCGAGAGGACACGGGGGAGGCAGAAACCGCGATGACAAGGTCCGCACCGTACGGGATGGCTCGGCCCCCACAAAATAAGTCAGCTTTAGTACAAACTTCCTTAGAGCATGGAACAACGGATTAGCTACCCGCGATATCGGTTGAGTCCTTTAACTTTACGGAACTAGTACATACCCGATGACGTGGTCACGGACAAACCATTTATAAACTGAGAATTAAATACGAGCATTGCTTTTCACAAATGAATATTTTGTAAGTACATTTTGATACGAACAATGATTATGAGACCGGGCCAATGCATGACAAGCCCACTGTGAACTCACCAACCGTTAGGTTGACACTTGCGTGGTTTAAACTTTTGCAGATCGCTAAGGAGTATCCGCTGGAGGTTGGCATGGCATTTGAAGACCTTTGTTCTTGATAATTAAACTAAACTGGGGAATTTTAAAACAATGAAATTGTAAGGCACGTGGTTAGTGCCAGGATAACTATTTCCGCTGCGTATGTAATTTAAGATTTTGATTTCTATCTTGTGTTTGAACTAACCCTGATTCGTTTAGTATTTGTAACTATGGTTGTGGATCCTGGTCTAGTCGCGCCCCTTAACGGTATAAACTCCGTTAGTGGTATTTTGGGGGTGTGACAACTTCGGAGCTCCAGAGTGGAATCTGTAAAGTATCTGTAGTTGAATTTTCTATTGTTAGAGGATGAGAATCTGAAATATTCTCTTTATTTTTATTTTTTGATGAAAAAGTTTCACTTTGATTCATAGTTTCTATGTTATTTTCTTTTACAGAATCATTGTTGTGATTTTATGTGCTATTTTCTGTGACATTGTCTTTTGAAATTAAAGAGTTGTTTGTAAACATAGGAATGTCACTTTCTTCATCAGAGTTTTCATTGGAAAGTTTGTTAAATACCTTTTCCTTTTCAGAGATTGTCATCCCAGAGATGTAAACCTTTTAATTTTTGTCATTTTTATTTAGAGGAGTTATATAGTTGTACATAGCCATCTTATTATCACTAAAGGATATATTTATACTTTCCCTTACCACTTGATTTGTTAGTACAATTACTCTGTATGCTTTTGACTTGAGTGAATATCCAATGAAGATTCCTTTGTCAGCCTTTTTGTTGAATTTTCCAAGGTTGTCTTGATCATTTAGTATGTAATACCTGCATCCAAAGACATGAAGAAAAATTTATATTTGGAATTCTCTTATTAATTGCATGCTAAGGAGTTTGATTGATTCTTCTGTTGATGATTGATCTATTTTGAGTGAAGCATGCAGTTGCGATTGCTTCAGCCCAGAAGTACATGGGAAGATCTGCAGATGAAAGCATGGATCTAGAATCTTCAATGAGAGTTATGTTCCTCCTTTCTACTACTCCGTTTTGTTGTGGAGTCACTGGTGTAGAAAAGTCATGAGAAATACCTTTCCTGACTAGATATGTATCTAGTTTTGTATTTTTGAACTCAGTTCCATTGTCAGATCTTATCCTTCTGACTTTCATGTGCATAAGTTTTTGTATTCTTCTTATAAAATTAGTGATAAGATGTACAGTTTCATTTTTTAATTTTAAGAATTCAACCCATGTGTATCTGGAGAAGTCATCCACTATAACCAGGATGTATTTCTTTCCTTCGAGACTCTCTCTGCTTATCGGTCCACAGAGATCCATGAGGATTAGTTCAAGGGGTTGACTTCCAGATGTCACTCAAAGACTTCTATGAGAGGCCCTTTTCATTTTCCTCATTTGACATGCTTCACATATTTTTTCAGATTTTGAGGATATGGCAGGAAGACCTTTTACCATTTTTTTATTTGCTAGTTCATCAATTGTTCTGGAGTTTAGATGTGATAGTCTTCTATGCCATAACTCGGTTTCTTTATCCGATGACTTTGACAGTAGACAAAAGGACTCATTTGAAATTAAGTTTTTAAAGTTTACAATGTATAGACCTTGATTTATTTTTTTTCCTGTTAAGTAAACTTTATTGTCTTTTAGTCCTACAACTTCACACTTGTTGGAGTAAAGAGTAAATTTAAATCCTTTATCACAGAGTAAAGAGTAAATTAGTAATGGTTCATACTTGTTGGACGTGTGATACATTTTCAATTGTGACTTCAACATTAGTAATGGTTCCATAACCATAGGTTTTGTATTTTACACTGTCACCAAATGTGATGGATCTCCCTTTTCTCTTTACATAGTTGCTTAGAAGATTTATTTCCCAGTCATTTGGGTTGAGCATCCTGAATCATAGTACCAAATCTGTTGTACATGATGTTCCTGAGAAAGATTAGACTATTTTAGGGACCAATTTATTCGTAGCTCCTATCTTAAGTGATTTCATCATGTAGTTGAGTGTGCTTGATCTACATACTTTTGAGCACATAGATAATTTGTTTATGACAACTTCATGAGTAGGTCTAACATTACTGCTCAAAGATTTTGTCATTGCTGACTCATATATAACGTTGTTAGAGTCATCAGGATTGTTTAGAAGTAGGATGGATACTTCTTTATTTGGATATAACAAGGGGTCTTTTCGTTTAGATTGAGGACAAGAAATACTGCTGCTTTTTACAAATATAGTATTGTGACCCTTATGATTTTATATCCAATTCCATGACCATAATACGTAGGGGTATTTTGTAATTTTTCAAGTTGGTCATGAGCTCTTATGATTTTGTTGATTTTCTTGATTTCTTCATATGACTCATGATACTGGTCATATGTTTTATCTCATAGAGCTTTGCTTTATTTTTCAGATTTTTAATTTTTCTGATGTTTATCAAGTCATTTTATTTTCTCTTTTTATGTTGATCTAGTTCATTCTTAAAGAAGTTAATTTCTTCTTCAAAGCCTTTGAAATTTATCTTAGTGATGTTTTGAAGATTTGTTTGTTTCAATGACATGATATGAACCTGATAGCTTAAATCTTAGTGTGAAAAACTTACTTGATCCTCAGTTTGTGGTTCTGGGCTATCAGTGAGGTAGGCTTTCTTTTTTGTCATGAGACATATATGTGATTGATGACCTTCTTCTGATGATGTAGATTCCTAGTTTCTACTTCAGTTCCTGTTATTTCAGGAATTCAACTGTGGGACAATGAGGTCCGTTGGATTTGCAATCCAGCAGGGAATCTTCAACTTCTTTTAAGAAGTTGGTAATCCGTATTTTCCACTGTGGATACTCCCCTCTCTAGCATAGGAGCTTTTGCCAAAGAGCCAAGAAATTTCCTATTGTTCCAGTTTGAAGACATTTTGAAATAAGGTTTCAGTAAAGTTGTGAAATTCCAAAAAAAAACGTTAAAGAGCAAGATCTTTGAATATGAACTATTCAAACTGCTCTCATACCAATTGTTGGGTACCGTGAGGGGCTCTTTAACAATATTGGCTCAATTTGATTTAAACAAGATAAACAAGTTGCGGAAAATATATCAAATTGGAAGACAACAATCCATAAAAAAGTTTTTCTGCATCTCTCAAATGTAATAATGGTTTACACGAGTTTATTGTATAACAATATATCAACAGAAAGAACTTTTCTATTGGAGTAAGTTGTAAGTTCTTTTGAGAAGTTTGTGATTTGTGTGCTTGTTTTTCTCGCCATCTTTGGTGAATTCCGCTTGCTATTTATAGGAAGTTGTAGCAAGTTGCAAGTGAATAATGTGATTGAGGACGGTTGAATTTGGAGTAAGTTGTAAGTTCTTTTGAGAAGATATTCAATTGATCTCTTTTTCAACTGTCTTAAACTACTTTTGCATTTAAAACCCAAGTTGGTATCCTTCTTTACTTGTTCTTCACACAAAGGCAAATTTGCTGTTCTCGTAAACTTTATCTTCTGATAGTCTAGAGCTCCTCCATGACTCTTCTTTGAAGACTAGTAATGCTTCCCATCAGAAGCCTTCTTCAGAAATGAGGAACTCTGTAGAAGTTGGTCTGTACAGAAGTACATCGAAAATTCCGGAGTAGTTCTGTACGGGTACAGAAATCTATAAATCTTACAGATTTCCATATCCTTTCTCTTTTGAGGATATTCTTATCTTTTCTTCTAATACTTGACTGTTTCCTGTTACATGTACAATATGCTCAAACACAAAGGTCCTGAGTTGACTATTTATATGGAAGTCAAACCAAGTCAATGAAAGTCAAAATAAGTCAATATGCACATAATTTTCAGCAATTTAATGAAGGGTAGTCCTAGATCTATCATGCAAACCTAGATCTAATCAAAATATATAATGAAGTATAAAGATATTGCTATTTCTAACATGGACTTAATCATTTAACATCATCAAACCAGTACATGACATGGGTATAGTTATATTTAGGCACATATAACATGACCCTAAACACAGCTAATCATATGAGACATGTATCTAAACATTCCATGACAAGAGGGGGCTGATTTGATCATAATAAACATAGATCTAACATTAAATATGGAGCATGATAAAAATCTAGTCATTTAGAGCATACAAGTCCAACCATAATGTCCAAACACATAGATTTAAACCTAGATGACATGCAAATTATAGATCTAACCCTCTTAAGTCATGAAAATACCAACTTGATGATCATAGCATGTAGATCTAGTCCAAAATACCAAGCATGAGGTAGATCAAGTCATTTGGAATCATAAAAATGTAAACTTGATGAGAAAATTCCTAAATCTAGGTCTAGATGAAATGCAGTAGTAGATCTAAACATTTCAAAGCATAAACAATGTAATCTTGATGATTAATTTCATAGATCTATACTTAGATAGCATATACGACCAAGGTCTCATCAATTCCAAACATAAAAATCAAGTCTTGCTAGACAAAACCCTAGATCTCCACATATCAATCATCAAGAACATAGATCTATGCAAAATCAACCATAAAGCAGTTTTAATCTTGGTGCAAGAAATAAATAGATCTAGATGGAGAGATGATTTAGAACATAAATTTAGTCATAAATGCCCATAAAAGTCTGATCTTGATGAGATGGGATGAAGATGATCACTTACCGGTAAACCGAAAAGATGAAGAAAAGGGATGAAGAGGGAGGAATCAATCTTTGATCTTCAATCTTCAACCTTCAAGATGATGATTAGGGTTTGAAAATATTATTTACAGAGGTATTTGGCCGTTCAAGAGGGAGTGGGGGTGAAAATGGAGAGCATGGAGGATAATGATGCTTAAATAGTACAAAAATTAGGGTATGCAAGAAAGGCCTTAGTAGGCGTATCACTTAGGGGCTAGGGATGCTCCAAGCGATACGCGTGGAGCATGCCTGAATGTTTCTTGTGCAGTTTTCTCGGTACACGTGCTCGGTTCTTCATTTTTCAAGGTTTTCGAGTCCCGTTTTCTCCCAAAACACCCATTTAACAATTCCATCATGATTACCAAGTATAATCCACTCAAAATGATAACAAATACATCATGTAACTCAAACATATGCTCAAATTAGGTCAAAACATGCAACTTTGGTCGATTTTGGTGTGCGTACCGATTTTGGGCAATTCACCAATGATTCGCGACTCGGTCAAGTGTGTGATAACTCATGACATGATAATTGATTATTAGACTCATAAAAATGTTGAAATGGATATATGATGACCAAATCTGAGATTCCCGATAAATAACGAATCGTGTACCGAAATCGCGTAAAAACCGGAAATTGCTTTATTTTCAATTCGAGACAGCCAATTTGATTCCAACTGATTGTAATTAAGTATTCGGTTTTGAAAATCGATTATAAATCATTTAGATTCATTAATTAGGGTATAAACATCCGAAAATTCTTCCGGTTCTCAATAATTTACAAATTGGTGAACTGCGAAACTTCAAAAAGGGTCGTGATTCTCAATCGGTAATTTGCAAATGTTACAAAATGAGAACAACCCAAATATGACCGAATGGACCCTTGTGTCACCGGGTTTCGGTTAAACCAGTCGGTCTGGTCCGGCCACAAAAACATTGGTTAAGATGTCGAATGCTAAAAAACAACCATTTGACCAAATAAATTGAACAAATTATTGTTTTCGACTTTGAGGTTTGGTCCAAATATCCTTTTTAATACAATAAAATTTGTTATTTCAGTCCAATAGTTGGACTTTTATCTCTATTATTTTATAATCCAGCCTACTAACCCTATCCATTTTTTATGTTAACTACATAAGAAAAGACCAAAATACCCTAAGAATTTTTAACAAGAGTTATAAAAACCGAATACAACACCATCTCTCTCACGTCTCTATCTACTCACCCAGCCCAAACACCCATTCTACCCCATCTATCTAATTCACTATCTGTCTCTCTACTTGATTTATAAAATGCATCACCACCACCACCGACCACCACCATGTCGTATTTATCACCACTGTCATTGACCTTCATTTTCAACTATTCAGCTTTTTCATATACCCTCACCTTCTCCTCTCCCTAACATCCATCACCGGTTGTCGTAAAAAATGGTGAGAAACGAGACCGCCAAAACAGTTTTGTCTACAGAAACGAGACCACAACCAGTGTGTGCTACAAATCCATTGCCACACCGATCCTACAATCATCGTAAGGAACTAGTATCACAACGGAAGGATGGACAATGAAGAGCAGTGCAGTATTCCAAAAGAATAAGTTCCTACAATACTTGCAATTAGGATTGCAACAATGAATGCATTGGTCCGATTTCTTTTCACCTTTTAATGGTCAACCAATCGCCATTATTGGTTATGAAAAAGAAACATCAGAAAAAGCTGATAGTCGGGATAACCAAAACAACTTCAATATGAATAACTTTCTTAACAACAAAAGGGGTCATTTGAAATAAACCAACACGGTATGATTGAAGCACTTGACAAAAAAATAGGGACAAACACAGATAGATATTGGAGACGGAGTGTATATAACAATGGAGTTTACTAGACGTGCAATAACATTTTCCATCGAAGATGAGAATGTTGGCATAAATTCCAGTCCATTGGAATACTTAGAAATGACTTCTTTTAGTCCATCCTTAGTCAAAACGCATTTACACTCCTCCTTATCAAAAAAGTTTGATCAGCCATATTGAAACAAGAAATGAAAGACAAAACATAAACTGACATGTTACTCGATGATCGCTCGAAGAAGATGAAGAAAGAAGCATTTCGAAAGTGAAAATTAAAAAAAAAAAAAAAGTTATTAAAGAAGCAGATGTGACGGTTGAAGGAAGGTACCATCATGGCCCATCAGTGTGTCGTTACACTAATGACCCAGAAAAGTGAGAGGCGGTGCCAGGAGTCATATTATACGGTCCGGATTGCTATGAAGGATCCAAGGGCTAAAATAGAGCATATTATCAAGTCAAGCACAACTTTTGCTATATCAAAACTATACATGATTGAGGAGGTGATGACATAGGTGGATTTACCAGCGAATATACTAGATAAGAGCCATAAAAGCTAAGCCATACAAGACCAAGAAAGTACCGAACCCCAGGAAAGGAATAAACCACACTAAGACTTGCAAGGATAAACTTACCAAGATGAACTTGCAACCAAGGGCACGACAAAGCCATGTAGTGATATGGTCATTGGCCATAAAAAGAACGTTACAAGACCTGGTAGATACACAAAGCACAAAGTTACCCAAGAAAGCTAAGTTCCAACGATTGTCTCTAAAAAGCAGTGCATCTACTCGAGAAAACAAGCTCGCCCTCCGTCCCTCCCTCCCTCCTTCCATCTTAGTGAATCTAATGATATTGTTCGTCTTAGGAGGTAGGAGACACAAGTACTCTCACACATACATAGTCTCATATCATCAAAACCTCACTGCCAATACCCGTCTATGCATGTATCAGTCTTTACCCGGTTTTTGTTGTAGCAACATATATCCTATTGTAACTAGTTGTTGTAGCTAAAACTTAAATATCTATGAAGTATCAAACTACAATTCTAAATGGTATTATCTATAATTAAGGACAGCGCTTTAACAACACCCGCTCGGTTAGATAAAGTTGAACCTAACATTCCTTCTTTGTTTTGGTAAACAATGTGGAAATATCAATACCAACTTTGCTAACGGGTAGACTCGAAAGACATTAAGGGAGGTATGGATGATCTCAAGAGGTGGTTCTGAAGGAGATCTAAAAGTTAAGGGTATTATAATAATAATATTAATTAAGATAGAGTTAGTATTATTATTAGTTGGGTATTATTTACGTATGGATTAGAATGTGTTTAGGATTATGATTTCCGTTTTTTATTATTATAGTTTAGCTTGGTGCATGCCTACATATGTTTTATTATATAAAGATAGGTCAAAGAGTTGTATTCATAATTTCAAGAATTTAGTATTCAATAAAATTCATTTTGTTTATTCTGGTCAATTCGCAATTCGCAGCCTTCAATTTTAATCAAATGGTATCAAGAGCTTAACGAATCTTGGGACCAAAGCAAGTAGCCCATTCAAAGTATATAAGAAACTGAACAGGTTTGGGATTGCTTGAAGACTACTGTAGGATGAAGTAGGGTTACGTACTCTAGGTCAAGAACAACAGCAAGCAATCAGGAAACCAAGATAGTTGGCAGAATTTCAAGTGATGGGCAGAATCAAGAAGCTAAGTTATTCTAACTACAAATCATGGAGCACTTACATCAAGTCTTATCTCCAAGGACAATGATACAAATTGAGGAATCAGCTCAAGACCTAATCGGTGGTTGAGCTGTGTTAGTTGATCGGAGATCAAGAATTCAAGAAAAGATCTCGGAATCAGACTAACCTTCGATCGGATTCAAACCAGAGAGAGAGCGAAGGGTAGTTTATTTCACAATCGAATGGTTGTTAAGTTCGTTACAATCAGTATTTATAACCTCTAACTATCTACCCTGAACTATTGCATCTTGACACAATCTACCCTCTAACTTCTAATTTGCCACTAACAGATTCAATTACAAATTTACAAAATGACAATTAAGCCCCTGAACTTCTATTTCGTAACAAATCCCCCTCCTTAAGACAAGCCTTGACCCCAAGGCTGAAAATCAGGGAACCAAGCCATGATCAACTCCACATTTTCCCATGTAGAATCTTCAACAGCAGCTCCTTTCCATTTGACTAACCATTGAACTAACATATGATGTCCCTTCTTCACAACTTTCTTATCAATAACTAATTCAGGTTCTCTGGTGACACTAGAAGAACCTTCATCAGCTGCAGTAGTGGTAACATGTGGAATAGGGCCATGATACTTTTTGAGCATTGACACATGCACTGTAGGATGGATTTGGGCACCAGGAGGTAATTGCAAAGTGTAAGCAACAGGTCCTACTCTAGCAAGAACCGGATAAGGCCCATAAAACCTGGCAGACAGTTTCTGATTCAACCTGGTAGCCACAGATTGTTGCCTGTAGGATATAAGCTTTAAATACACCCAATCCCCTACTGAAAATTCTCTTTCGGATCTTCTTTTGTCAGCAATTTGTTTCATACGATTTTGGGCATGTCTGAGATTGGACTGCAGAATTTTAATGACTTCCTCCCGGGCTGTTAGGCTGCGATCCACTGTGTCATTAATACATTCCCCTGGCAAGTAAGGAATGTGAAGAGGTGGATGTTGGCCATAAATCACCTCAAACGGAGAACATTTGATTGCTGAATGGTATGAAGTGTTATACCAATATTCAGCAAGTGGTAACCACTTAGCCCAATCATGAGGCCTATCAAAGCACATACAGCGCAAATAACTCTCCACACACCTGTTTAAGACCTCAGTTTGTCCATCAGTTTGAGGATGGAAAGAACTAGAAAGCCTCAAATCAACTCCTTGTAAGGCCATTAATTGCTGCCAAAAATTACTAATAAAGATCTTGTCTCTGTCTGAAACAATGGACTTAGGATTACCATGCAGCCTGAAAATGTTGTCTAAAAACAGCTGAGCAACATCAACAGCCGTGAAAGGATGTTTCATAGCCAAAAAATGAGCACCCTTACTTAGTCTATCCACCACAACAAGAATGACAGTTTTATTGTGAGACATTGGCAAGCCTTCCACAAAATCCATTGAAATATCTTCCCACACCCCTTTAGGAATTGGTAACGGCCGTAATAACCCTGGAGAAGCGGCATTATCTATCTTACATTGTTGACAAATAACACAGTTTCTAACATAGGCAGCCACCTCCTTTCTTAACTTTGGCCAATAGAATAATGAAGCTATCCTATTGGCTGTCACATGAGAACCAGAATGCCCCCCTACTGCAGAATCATGCAACCACTGAAAAATGTGTTTTTTCAGGTCCTCATTCTGTCCAATGACCAATTTTCCCCTCCTTCTTAGTTCCCCATTAAACCATTCAAACTGTGGGTGAGAAGCTGAATTCTGAGATAACTCCTGAATAATGGTTTGTAACATAGGATCAGTCATCCATGAGTCTTTAATGGCTTGCCATAAGTCTGAATGAATAGAAGAAGAAACTGTTTGTAACAATTCACCATGAGTAACTCTAGAAAGAGCATCTGCTACTTTGTTCTCAGACCCCTGTTTATACACTATATCAAAGCTAAAACCCATCAACTTGGCCACCCATTTTTGTTGGAAAGGTGTACTGATCTTGCTATCTAGCATATATTTTAAACTCTGTTGGTCTGTCTTAATGGTGAAGTGATTATTGGCAAGATAATGTTGCCACTTTTGAATTGCATGAATAATTGCTAACATCTCCCTTTCATAAGTAGATAACAGCAAATTTCTGTCAGATAAAGCCTTACTAATAAAGGCTATAGGATGGCCCTTTTGCATTAACACAGCCCCTATACCAAACCCTGATGCATCTGTTTCTACTTCAAAAGGCTCATTGAAATTAGGAAGGGCTAACACAGGTGGTTGAACCATAGCCAACTTCAAAGCTTGAAAAGCTTGTTCAGCTGCTGCAGTCCACACAAAAGAGTCTTTTTTTGTAAGATTAGTCAAAGGCCTTGCTATTTTACCATAATTCTGCACAAATCTTCTATAGTAGTCAGTCAAGCCCAAAAAGCCCCTCAAAGCCTTGACATTAGTTGGACTAGGCCAATCCTGAATTGCTTTGACTTTGTTTGGATCAGTGGAAACACCTTCAACCCCAATAATATGACCCAAATACTCTAGTTTCTGAGCAGCAAAATCACATTTAGATTTCTTAACTACCAACTTATTATCCCTTAGCAGTTGGAAAACAACCTTCAAATGAGCCAAATGTGCAGACCAAGTAGGGCTATATATGAGAATATCATCAAAGAAAACCAATACAAATTTTCTCAAGTGATCCTTAAAAACATGATTCATAAGCCCTTGAAAAGTGGAAGGAGCATTGGTTAAGCCAAAGGGCATCACCAAAAACTCATAATGACCACTGTGGGTTCTGAAAGCTGTCTTGTGAATGTCTTTGGGATCCATTCTGATCTGATGATAACCAGCCTTTAAATCCAATTTTGAGAAATACTGAGTGCCACTCAATTCATCTAGCAACTCTTCAACTAAAGGAATAGGAAATCTATCTGGGACTGTTGCTTGATTCAGTTTCCTGTAGTCTATACACATCCTCCAACTCCCATCCTTCTTCTTAACTAAGACCACAGGAGAGGCAAAAGAACTGTTACTATATCTAATAACCCCCTGCTCCAACAGTTCATTAGTCATTTTTTCAATTACATCTTTCTGTACTGCTGGATACCTATAAGGTTTCAGGTTGATGCCTTCAGTTCCTGACTTCAAAGGAATTCTATGATCAAAATAGTCCCTAAGGGGTGGAAGGGACTGTAGATCAGTGAAAACATCATCAAAATCCTTTAATACCCCCTGCAAATCAGTCAACTGCTCAGGTGTACTTTGGGAATTTTGTAAAACCACTGTTGCATCAGTGGGAGTGCCCTCCACAGCCATTACTTGAATTAAAGACATTTCGCCCCTTTGTTGGCTCACTTTTTTAACCCCATTCTTTCCCATGACAGCTACCTGTTTATTTTGCTGCCCCCTTAATGTCACTTTCTGCCCATAGTACTTAAACTCTATGGTTCTATCCTTGTAGTTCATTTGAATTGCCCCTAATGCAGTAAACCATTGTACCCCCAAAACCACATCACAACCCCCTAAAGGCATCACATATAGATCAGTCTTGAAAGAAAATGCTTGCATCTTCCATTGGAAATCTTTCACCATCTTATCACAAACCACAGTATTCCCATTAGCCACCCTTACTAACATAGTGGGAACATCAACCATTTTACATTTCAACTGTTGTACTAACCCACTATCCAGAAAATTATGAGAACTTCCTGTATCCATTAATATCTGAATCTCAGTTTTACCACAATGACCTGTTACCCTTAAAGCTTGATAAAGATCACTGCCCTCTAATGCATTAACTGATATTTGGGCACACTCTACATTATCAGATTCCTCCATTAATAAATCCTCTTCTTCTTCAAGATAGACCACCTCTAAATGATACAACTGAGGTCTCTTTCCTTTACAAACATGGTCTCTACTATATTTGTCATCACAGAAATAACAAAGACCTTTGGACCTTTTCTCATCCATTTCTTGCTGAGTTAAAGTTTTCTTAACAGTAGTGGGTTTCTTGGCATCTTTAAGCAATGATTTATTGTAGGGTGTTAAAGCCAATGGTTTACTATTCAATGGTACAGGATTAGGCAATAACGGTTGTTTGAATTTATACTTGACATTAGACAAAGCAGCTTCTTGCAACTTAGCTAATGAACAAGCATCCTGAATGTTCTTGGGCTGAAACATTCGGACTTGTAACTGAATAGATTCATCCAACCCAGCCAAAAAACAACTTAAGGCATATTCATGTGTTAATTTCAATTTGCTTACTATTGCATCAAAAGCATCATGATAATCCTGTACCGAACTTGTTTGTTTCAAATTCTTCAAATCAGTCATAGGGTCATCGTAAATCTTACCAAATCTTGCCTTCAAAGCTGTTGACAATACCTCCCAAGTTATCTGTTGATCCTCCTTCTGTTGAATGAATGCTTGGTACCACTGCAAAGCTTTCTTCTCAAAGTGAATGGAGGCCAATCGCACCTTCGTTTCATCGTTCACCTTATCCAATTGGAAAAACTGATTAACTTTGAATAACCAGTCCTCAAGATCTTCACCGCCAAATTTGGGGAAATCAATTTTAGGTAATCGCGTGGCAAAATTGTAATTAGCCGCATCACCATCGCCATTCCTGTTCCTGTTGTTCGTCGTTGACACCAGTTGATTCATTTGATTCAACTGCAGAGTAATTGCAGTCATAAACCCTTGGATTGTCATCTCCTCTTCAATTGCACAAGAATTCGAATCACAGGCGAGGGGAAAATTGGTCATTGGACAGAATGAGGACCTGAAAAAACACATTTTTCAGTGGTTGCATGGTTCTGCAGTAGGGGGCATTCTGGTTCTCATGTGACAGCCAATAGGATAGCTTCATTATTCTATTGGCCAAAGTTAAGAAAGGAGGTGGCTGCCTATGTTAGAAACTGTGTTATTTTTCAACAATGTAAGATAGATAATGCCGCTTCTCCAGGGTTATTACAGCCGTTACCAATTCCTAAAGGGGTGTGGGAAGATATTTCAATGGATTTTGTGGAAGGCTTGCCAATGTCTCACAATAAAACTGTCATTCTTGTTGTGGTGGAAAGACTAAGTAAGGGTGCTCATTTTTTGGCTATGAAACATCCTTTCACGGCTGTTGATGTTGCTCAGCTGTTTTTAGACAACATTTTCATGCTGCATGGTAATCCTAAGTCCATTGTTTCAGACAGAGACAAGATCTTTATTAGTAATTTTTGGCAGCAATTAATGGCCTTACAAGGAGTTGATTTGAGGCTTTCTAGTTCTTTCCATCCTCAAACTGATGGACAAACTGAGGTCTTAAACAGGTGTGTGGAGAGTTATTTACGCTGTATGTGCTTTGATAGGCCTCATGATTGGGCTAAGTGGTTACCACTTGCTGAATATTGGTATAACACTTCATACCATTCAGCAATCAAATGTTCTCCGTTTGAGGTGATTTATGGCCAACATCCACCTCTTCACATTCCTTACTTGCCAGGGGAATGTATTAATGACACAGTGGATCGCAGCCTAACAGCCCGGGAGGAAGTCATTAAAATTCTGCAGTCCAATCTCAGACATGCCCAAAATCGTATGAAACAAATTGCTGACAAAAGAAGATCCGAAAGAGAATTTTCAGTAGGGGATTGGGTGTATTTAAAGCTTATATCCTACAGGCAACAATCTGTGGCTACCAGGTTGAATCAGAAACTGTCTGCCAGGTTTTATGGGCCTTATCCGGTTCTTGCTAGAGTAGGACCTGTTGCTTACACTTTGCAATTACCTCCTGGTGCCCAAATCCATCCTACAGTGCATGTGTCAATGCTCAAAAAGTATCATGGCCTTATTCCACCTGTTACCACTACTGCAGCTGATGAAGGTTCTTCTAGTGTCACCAGAAAACCTGAATTAGTTATTGATAAGAAAGTTGTGAAGAAGGGACATCATATGTTAGTTCAATGGTTAGTCAAATGGAAAGGAGCTGCTGTTGAAGATTCTACATGGGAAAATGCGGAGTTGATCATGGCTTGGTTCCCTGATTTTCAGCCTTGGGGTCAAGGCTTGTCTTAAGGAGGGGGATTTGTTACGAAATAGAAGTTCAGGGGCTTAATTGTCATTTTGTAAATTTGTAATTGAATCTGTTAGTGGCAAATTAGAAGTTAGAGGGTAGATTGTGTCAAGATGCAATAGTTCAGGGTAGATAGTTAGAGGTTATAAATACTGATTTTAACGAACTTAACAACCATTCGATTGTGAAATAAACTACCCTTCCCTCTCTCTCTGGTTTGAATCCGATCGAAGGTTAGTCTGATTCCGAGATCTTTTCTTGAATTCTTGATCTCCGATCAACTAACACAGCACAACCACCGATTAGGTCTTGAGCTGATTCCTCAATTTGTATCAGACCAATGGCAGGTGACGAACGACTCCGAAACTCGGGCACCCACGAACGATATAAATGGAGCTATCGAGAAGTGGCAGGTAAAGATGGGACAGGCTATGTTCATGATCAAACTAAGGTGGAGCATGACATCATGGATCATATCTAGCACCTTGATTACCCCAAGCAAGCTTGGGATACACTTGAACCGCTATTCTTGAAGAAAAACGATGCTCGTTTACGGATGGTCGAAGTTGAATTGATGAATTCTTCTCAAGGAGATGCAACGATCTCACAATACTTTTGAAAGGTAAAAAACCTATGTCGAGAGACCGGGGATCTCGATCCATAGTCAAAGGTTAGAGATGCAAGGATTAAGCGAATACTCATACACGGGCTAGAACCCGAATACCATAGCTTCATCACCACTATCCAAGCATGGCCAACCCAACCAACAATCACTGAATTGGAGAATCTATTAGCGGGACAGAAAGCATTGGCTAAACAATTGGCTGGGACTTCTATAAAGGCCAAGACACAAGCCTTTTATGTAGGAAAAGTGAAGGAAAATTTTTGCCCTAATAAACATCAGAGCCGTTGCGACGAGAAGGTAAAGAAACATGGTTGGGAGAAAAAGAATGATAAGGAAGAAAAGCCAAAGGAGAAGAGAACAGGGAGCAATGCCAATAGGTTTCCATATAACTGTGGTCATAAAGGTCACATGGCCAAGGATTGTCGGTCCAAACACAAGACGAGGGAAACACGGTTGAGATCGAGAGTGAACAAACCTAGGATGCCGAAGCTCATGTATCACACCACGCCCTTCCGCACCCTGCCAGCAGTGGTTGAGAGGATGTGGGACCGGCTTCCAGTATCAGATCTCGCCGAAACAAACAGATAAACCTATCATTTTCATCACAACAGACACCCAGTCCAATAACATTTCACCGCACCAATATAAAGTAGTCGTACATTGAATAAACTACTTAATGGTTATGCAGTCAACATGGTCCCAGACTGACCCCAAGACTGGAATATCAACAAAATATAGATACAAGGATTGAGTAGTCATGACATCTAGACAAAATACTAAACAAGAGTTTGTTTCTATTAGCTAACACACAATCCGCCTACCCCTCGCATGACCATCACCTAGCTGCCATAACTTACCTGCAATATGAATCAAAATATATTACTAACAAACGTTGTTGGTGAGTCGTAGCTAATAACTCAGTAATACAGTTTAATAATATTTGCCTGAAATAAACATCGAGTTATGTTAATGGTTAACCAGCAATCCAGGAGGCATGTTTCCTCGGTTGTACACCTCCCTTCATGTTCCAAACGTATAAGCCAAACCCACTTCTAATTATTGGACTACCTGTGGGCATGAGACACCTAATCTAGCTATAGAGCTGCTAGGATGCAATTATATGCCTCGTGAGAACTTCCCAGAAGGGTATATTCCTAAATGTCACACCATGTAAATTTTGTATCGGGCGTGAGTGTGATGGATCACAGTCAAGGTTACATAGAATGACCTCTGGATGATTAAAAAACTAGAGCCGTTTTGAAAGTTAAGTTAAATAAGAATTTGAAGTTTCAATTCAAATAGCAGCGGAAATAGTATTGAAAGTTAAGTTGTCTTAATGGTTACAAAACAATTTCATTCAAAAGGATTTAAAAACATGACAATGTCAGGGTGTTATGCAGAGAAATATCAAAAGTGGCTGGTTTGACCATGACTCAAGATAAGATAATGCAGGTCCTAACATATTGAAGGCAGTCCAAGCATGCAAGCAAAAATCAATCACCTGACAATTCATATACTAAAACGAGTCAACATAAAGTTGTTGTGACGCCCACTCCTAGTCTTGGTTTCAGGAGGGGTCACTTGTCGGATTTACTCATGAACACATGATACAACAGAGATAACTAAGCAGCGGAAATTAAAAACTTTTCATTTATATATATATCAAGTTACAACAGTAAGGAAGATAACAACATAATCTATAACTAGATCTTATCTATAGCTATGCCAGTCTACTACCAAGTCTTTCCTGATAGCTTGCCCATCTACTCAGCCCTTGCTAGAGCCATTCCCTTGCTACTTTAAACTTCACCGATACCTGACATACATGCTTTTAAAGGTCAGCTTACGCTGGTGAGTTCTAAGTATTTTAAAACTTTACCTTTCCTTGAAAGGTTTACCTCAAACACTTGGGCCTAACGACCCCTTCTTTATAAACATTTATCAGGTATAAAACCTAACAGAGTTATACCAAAACATTTATCCTTTATCAGGTATAGGACATAATGGAATTATACCAAAATATTTAATCATTTATCCTTTATCAGGAATAAGACATAACAGAATTATACCAAAACATTTAACCATTCATTCTACTAAGCATTGTCTATTGGAACCACGTTAGTTCCTCGGGCAACCGTCTCCACCCGAAACCTTTCATAGAGTAACCGTCGTTACCCCGGGGAACCGTCATTCCCCGCTTCTAGTTGCACAACCACCTTTTCCCTTTTCACTAGACAATATCTGCTTAGATTAAAACCTTTTCAACCTTTTAAATCTTTTCATCATTTTCAAAAGTCTATTTAAATAACTCTTGTATTTGGACTCATAACTATTTCAACACCAGTCCATCACCCGTATATGGAAATAAGCGTTTCATAAATATAATGTTATGGGTCTTGCATAACAAGGCTAATAAGATCATATTTACCCGACACTTATTCATATACATAGCTTAGACCAAACATTCACATTTTCCATTTCTCAAAGCTTTATATACAATTTTCATCCTTTATATTACCCGTTTATTATAACCTTCCCGAAAAAGTAATAACAGGTAATAATAACTTTAAAATAGTTATAAGTATTATAACTTTTCCACGTGTGTGTATCAACACAAAACAAGTAAAGGCATCTCAAATACTATTCAAGTAAACAGTTGAATATATATCATTGCATGTATATCAGCCCAAAAACATTAAAACATTTAAAACAATTAAAAGTGGGCTCATAGAACTCACCTTATTCTCTTAAGCAGTTAATTCAGAGAAAACCTCCGCTATGCCTTCCAATTAAACCTAATTGTGTATTGTACGGCGTTAACGCAAGGTTTAATATAATAAACATTTACTATGTTTATTTTAACTCTTTATTAACTTAATAATACTTAGTTATTAAGTTTATTCCTTTTAAAATGTCAAAATGACCAAAATACCCTTTAGGTCATTATTCTTTTCTTTTGTTGAAAATATGAAGACACGCATTCCTATAAGTAGACGCTCACTCCGGGATCGCCCAGTGAGGGATGCCATTTCCCAGTTGGGATTTATGCGACACCCTCGCTTTTGCCAGAAACCCCGGTGTACAAGCGTCTACCCTTCCGGTCCGCATGAACTTCTAAATATCCGATTAACTCAGTATTTGAAATACTTTATCATTTATCCACTTTAACTTTATATATACTTATTATATATATAAACATAGTTTCATGTCAAAAATCAAGTCTCCATACCCTTCGGATTATTTTATATTAAACAATCATATTCCGAAACCCTAATTTCCCGTTTTTCTCATTTCTTTATCAAAATCTATTTTCATTCAGAACTGACTTAGGGTATTATCCGTTATATCATTTTATAACATGCTTTAAAATTTCAAAGCTTAGTTCATTACCGTTTATTCGGGTTTGACAGAACAGTGTCTAGAAAACCCTAATTTTACATTAAACACTTTATATATATTTTTCAATATATATTTAAACATTCTCTAACCCGATAATTACTTTATAATTATCGTTAACTTTTATATTAAATATATATATTTATATATATACATTTAATATTTAAATACAATATTCTTTTAATCAGTTTTAATTAAATAAAACTGATTAATAATTATATATATTTATTCGTCTTAAATATATATTTATATCATTTATCTCGTTTATTATATAAACTTTAACTTAACAATAATATTTGTAATAATAACAAATATATAACGTGATTACCTTCTCGACGGGTCGTGAAACGAGTCCAAAATAACCCAATAATAAAGTTGTCCGTTCTTGACAAACGAATAGTCATTCCTGACTATTTTCTTGCCAAGAGCATATCCCCGTTGTCGGTTTGTCGTTTGGACCTCGTTACGCCACCGAAACGTCGCCCGGAAGTGAAGACGGGCTTTATTAACGTCAATAGTTTACGCCCCGTTTGCCGCCACCGTGGACCACCGTCAACGACCATTGATCACCGCAATCATTCTCTGCTATCCCGGTAGTTTACTACCGTCTCCGTCTTCACTCGTCTCCAACCGAGCGTCACCGAAAATCAACCGAAAGAGGGAACGGTGAACCGGGTTTTTACCGAGTTAGTTCTCGAAACCCCACCGTGGACCACCGTCAACGACCATTGATCACCGCAATCATTCTCTGCTATCCCGGTAGTTTACTACCGTCTCCGTCTTCACTCGTCTCCAACCGAGCGTCACCGAAAATCAACCGAAAGAGGGAACGGTGAACCGGGTTTTTACCGAGTTAGTTCTCGAAACCCATTACATGCACCCAAGTACCATCGTAATCCATCACCACTACCAATCTGCTGCCACACTGTTATATTCCTGCCGCCTGTTGCCTATGTTGTCCGGTGGTCGGAGACCCGCCACAGTCCGTCGCCGTCACCTAGTACCACCCCAAGCCTCAAGAACATCAACTTGAATTCTCATCATAATGCCGTGAAGAGGACTTACGATGCAAGACGGTTGGTTTCACCGGAGGGGGTGCGTCGCCGTGGCTGCTGGGTGTCAGTCGGGAACATCGAACGGAGGCGAGGGAGAGGGTGGTGCTACTGTGCTGCCGGCAAAACGAGAGCAGGGGGGGTGGGGTGGCTGCGTTCGTTTAGTCGAACAGAGAGGGAGGAAGAAGGGGGCTGCTGGGTTTGTAGTCGCCTGAGGATCGCCGGTGAGGTCACCGGTTCTGATTGGTCGGAACGAAAGGGAGAAGGTCACGGAGGTTCCCGGTTCGTTAGTTGCTGCGTCGCCGGAGGTATGTGAGATCGTCGGAGACCACAAAGGAGAGGGAGTGCCGTAGTGGAGCAGGGTTCGAGAGAGTCGAGTTCGCCGGTGATGGGAGCCGGCTTCAGTCGGAGCTGCCGTCTAAAAAAACGAAGAGGAGGGGAGGGGGGAGAAGGTGAGTACGGCCTCGTCACTTCTCTCTCTCTTATTCTTTCCATTCCCTTTTTTTTGTCGTTTATATATGTGTGGTATGAATTGTCGTTAATATGTATGCATGTATTTATATACAGAATTTGATTCGTAGAATCCCTCCACGTAAACATACCAACAATCAAAATATTTGTTGAATCAAATCAAATTTTCGACACATATTAGAATGAGAAGTAAGGAACAAGCAAAAGAATATTTTGTGATGATATTAATAAGCAGGTATTATACCTATAATCTGGACCCGTTAAATAATTTAATATTTTGTAAACGGTGTATAAAAATTCCTGAACATCTAAAATATTACGGAAGTTCACTAAATTTAATTATTATATTTATTTTTCGGTTGTAATGCAAACCGGTGAACGTTACGTGATAGAAAGAGTGTCTAATCATCGTTGCGATCTCGGCCGTTTGACAGACCGAATACGTCGTCTGGACTAAAATACTTAACTATTATTATAATAATTATTTATACTTTGCCGAGGCGTTATAATCATTTCGAACGGCTAACCGAATTGATTTTGGTTATTATCGCGTAACAACAATGGTTACCGATTCCACCTTCTTTTGTGTCGAATATTGTAAATATATTTTATAATGATTATAAATCAAGTATTTAACAATACCTGATATTTTGTTTTCGCCTCGGTGTTATTTTAGCGACGTTCGTGCTTTAATTACGGTTATTACAAACCGGGCCTAAATCATTATTTTATGTTTTCTCGCTTCGTTATCATTCGGATTTCAGATCCGTGTGTGCCCACGATCTTTATTTTTCGTTATCTATCATATTCTATAAATTCGTCTCCTGACGTTTCCTCGAATATTGTATCGAATATTCGTACGTGAATCGTGACGTTTCTTTATTATACGTATATATATACTATATCACATGCATTTCAGCTACTTAACAAATATAGCACACGTATATAATTTAAGTCATAAAATTTTGGGGTGTTACAGTTGTTGAGTTTACAGGTTTAGATAGCATCCATGTATAATTTTCATAATAAAGTTTGTTTGAATCATTCAATCATTTGACAATTTGTTTAGATACTATTTTATTAATTACCATTAACCTTGAATACCGAAACTAACTGTTTACCCACTCATGGTACTATATCCAACAACACTGCATGACCAGAATATAAAACAAGATTTAGGACTGGAGCGAATCAAGACAGGGGCGTTAACCCAATAGATCTATTCACAAGTTATCGTTTCTATCTGTAACTTAATCGGATTAAACTAATAGTGGGATTTCATCATAGCATGAACAAACATGATACAATAAGATTTGGATTAGAATTGCTCATGTAATAAATAAGGTAACAAGTAATCTATTTGTCAGGCAATAATCATGGATATATGAATTCTCTCCCAAGTATTTAAACAGTTAAAAGAAAGGGGCCGTGAAAACTCACCTGAGCAGTGTGGTCCAGGTGACACAGTTAGATATGGAAAAGCAGTCCTATATAGTTATAAGACATCTTAGTTTATGAAATTGGGTTGACATTTAAGTCACTCCAATTTGGTTGATCAATTCTTGACATCATGATAACCTTAGAGTTTATCAGTTACAAATATTATTCATAGTTACGTAAATATCCGGTTTCGCATACGACTAGAGATAATAAAGTATATATATTTTAAATCAAGAAAATATATAAGTATTCCCAAAACTCTTATGAAAAAGGAAAATATTTATATTAGTAAACATTATGATGAGATTAAGAGGTTCCAATGGATAAATAATTTTTATAAGACCCAAA
This sequence comes from Deinandra increscens subsp. villosa, assembly GCA_039602395.1. Taxonomy (NCBI): domain Eukaryota; kingdom Viridiplantae; phylum Streptophyta; class Magnoliopsida; order Asterales; family Asteraceae; genus Deinandra; species Deinandra increscens. The sequence continues at coordinate 46,431,955 of JBCNJP010000007.1, read as the reverse complement.
AGTCTAAAATCGGGCGTTTTTTGCGGTATTAACTGGATACGTGATCTTTATCAGTTTTTTGTTAGACAATACTTATGGCCATGAAAATAATTATATTTTCATCTTTATATTCCAGAAATATTATTCAAAGTATTTAATTTGGCAGTTTTGACGGTTTTACCGATATAATGTCAGTTTTGTATGATATGTAGCTTCTAAAATTTATGGTAAACATTTGTAGACACATTTTAAGTCTCAAAATATATAAGTATCAGTTTTGTCTGTTTTTATTGTAATTTTTCCCTAAATTCAAGTCTTTTAATTTGGAATCTCTTTGTGGGACTTAGGTATCAAGTTTCATTATAAAATTCACTGTTTTATGTCCCAAACTCTCTGATCAAATTATTAAACATAGATGTGATCAAATTACAAAGGTTATATTTTGTACTTTTAGTGTTAAAATGTCCCTATGATGGTTTTGGGCATGTGTAACCTCACTAAACATTAAGATAACATTTCTTACTGGTTTTTTAGAGTCTAAACAGAACCATGGGTCACGATGGATTCATCAACCATCAATAAACAACTATATTATACTTATACATAATAACATCATGGATTTTCAAGTAGTTACACATATATGAACACAAATATTCCATGGACCTAAATATTATCCATATTTTTGTTAGTAAATCTCTAGTAAGTTCATAAAGAAGCAAAATACTCATGGTAACTTCAAAATTGCAAGATAAAGTAAGCATTTTTTGAAGAAAGTTTATGTTTAGGCACAAAGATTCATCAAGTCTTGCTATGGGAGATCATAGATTTGAAGATAAACATGAAACTTGTGTTAGATCGTGATTTTCTACAAGAAAAGTTGGAAGGAAACACTCACACACTTGCGGAAAACTGAAATAAAGATAAAGAGAGTGATATCTTGCTTCCCTTGAGCTCCTAGATACTTGTAGCTCTAAGGAATGTGGTGGCTTGATGGTGGAATCGTGGAGAGGGTGTAGAGAGAGAGAGAGAGAGCCGGTTAGGGAGTGAGGAAGGAGGTGGTTGGAGAAAATTTTCTTTAGGGTTTGATGTTATGATCAAAATGAGATAATTTTGTTTATATATGAAGGGTTTAATGACGTATGGGGTGTTTGGATCGATCCAAGGGGATGGTATGGGTTGGAGAGAACGAGGGGGGAAGTGAGGGTGTTTGAGAATTGTTACTTGCTAGGAACTTGTATATTTTATAAGTGTTTGTGTGTGTGTCGTGGGTTATAGCCGAGAAGACAAGAGAAGATACGAGTTCGAGTCCTCGGATCGAGCCACTTCAATTAGGGGACAAGAGAGGAGTCTTTTGTATGTTTAATGGCTCCACAATCCTTGGTTGTCTAGTCCCTAAACCGACTTCAAGTTTCCAATGGGAATGGGAGGGAAGCTATGGACCACTGGTCCATAGATCTTATACTTGAGGTAGACAAAATTTACCTACATTGATGTGTTTGATGATAGACTACGACTGGGTATAAGAAGGATTAGTTTGGTATATCTAAGCACTTGAAACAAGTAACAAAGGTGGTGATGGTTTGGTATTTAAAAAAACAGCATAGGGGAAGGAGAGGAAGGGCGCCGGTTCGAACCTTAGGGAAACTGGGTCGAGAGGGGAAAATAAAGAGGTGAACCGGGTGGGGGTGGCGGACGTGCATGGGGAGGGGCTAATCGGCCATGCAACGGGCCGGGTCCATCGGGTTGTGTTCAATCTGGCGTCCAACAGGTTTGAATAAAATAAATAGATACGTGGTTGATAAATAAATCGGTTACAAGCCTCGAATTAATGAAATGGATACGAGTGATAATGTTACAAGTCTTGAAAATCTAAAATGACAATAATCATTGGTGTCAAAACGTTTGAAAATAGTTTTTACAAGAGAATGATTTGTAAATCACAAGACGTCACGCTAAATAATATTTAACGATGAGATACTGTAAAATTTGACGTAAGGATAAATATTTATACGCTAAACGTTCGTAAAATAATAACATCCCAAGATGATGGGATAATGCATGAAATATACATATATATTATTACAAAGGTGATATAAAAATTAACATAATTTTTCTTAAACTTTTCTTGTTATTGAAGTTCCATCATATAGTTATATGGAATCATTGTTAATAAAGGTCGATCGTCGTAACGACATCAAAAGGCTACGTGAAGATTATAGATGAGATTGCACATTCGGTCTCTAAATTATCACAACTTAGAATAATGCACTGGAAAAATCAGTTAACGAACAGTTATATATATATATATACATATATATATATATCTTATCTTAATCCTAATAAAGCAATAAAAATTGTGCTACATGACTCATTTATAAAGGGTCCACATCACCATCGCCACATGTCAAACTCATAATCAATTACCAATTTAGTAAATTATCAATAAGATTAATTACCACTTTTGTCAAAACTAAAATTCTATTTTAAAATTTTGATAAAATTATGTAGATTTGATTTATTTACTCGATTATTTTAGTCTTTTTATAAAAACTAATCAACATCTTGTCAAACATAAAAAAAACTTCTCAAATATATTAAATTATTATTTAATATATTACGAGAATTTTATATCAATCATAATTTTTAAATTTTTTTATCAGTATCTTTTTTCTTTTGTATTTATCTAATATTATAAATCTATATTCAGCCCGTGTAGTGCACGGGTTACTAACCTAGTATATATATATATGACTAAGGAAACTTATGGGTTGTCCATTCTCCCCTACTTGAGAGAATTTTGTCCCGAAATTCAGGCTGCGTCATCTATAGGAGCTTGGTCAAGAAAGATGTGAGGATACTTAGATCTGAACTGGTCTTCGCGTTCCCAAGTGAACTTAGATCCACGACAGGAGTTTCATCGAACTTTGACTATATGAATGCGGCTTCGCTTCAGTTTCTTAACCTCACGGTCAACGATTTCGGCGGTTCCTCCATGAAGTGAAGGCTTTCATCGATTTGGATTTCTTTAAGAGGAATAATAAGCGATCCATCGACAAGGCACTTCTTCAGATTACTGACATGAAAAGTGTCGTAGACACGGCTAAGCTCGATTGGCAGGTGTATTTAGCAAGCAACATGGCCGACCTTTTTGAGGATTTCCTTTGGACAAATGTATCTGGGGTTTAGCTTACCACGCTTTCCGAAGCGGATGACACCTTTCGATGGGGATACCTTAAGTAAAACCTTACCACCGACTTCAAAGGATAAAGACTTCGAGCAAACAAATGGGTTTCAAACGGTTTTGGATTTGGGAGACTTTCTCAGTCGTCTCGATGACTATCTCCGGACCGGTTAATTGGCTATCTCATACTTCAAAGCAACAGATGGGTGATCGGCACTTTCGACTGTAAAGTGCCTCGAATGGGGTGACTTAGATACTGGTATGATAACTATTGTTTTATGAAAACTCACAAATAGGCAAGTGATCATCCCAGTTATTGCCAAAATCTATTACGCAAGAGTGTAACATGTCCTCAATGGTTTGAATTGTCCTTTCTCTCTGTGTTAGAGGATAATTCTATGTGTCAACTGATGTATCTAGAATAGGTTATAGATGTATGTGAGTCTAGGTATTAGTCTCAACGAACCAACACACAGACCGAGGGTTCGTGGGTCGGGAACTATTGGTTCGTGAGATAGCTTGGTTCGTTGACCAGTGTAGACTATAAATAGTCTAAAGTGTGCATGATGCACATAACGAATCATGCATAATCTTTCGTTCTCAACCTGAATTTGAAGAGACAATTTTCTATGAGCAGAAAAAGATTAGTGATGTCAAAGCTGTAGAAGCATATTCTTATGCTACGTTGTGTCTCGTGTATTGTATCTATGTGAGAGCATATGTGTGTGTGACTATGAGGGCAGCGGACCAGTTGGTCCTGCGTACCAAATGGTCCGCCCGGACCAGATGGTCCGGATGTGGTCCGCAGCTCATTTAGTCGTACCTATAGAAAGGTAGCATGTGTAGAGAGTTAAGAACTTTTTTCCATATTCTACCTTTCTGTGTGTGTTTCTGTGTGTGTGCTCTCAAGACTCATTAATACAAATTCCATTTGTAATTACTTGTTTGATCTCGTCTTCATCTCGTTATCACATGATTAGCAAACGATCCATCGCTCCTTGCGTCTACAAGTGGTATCAGAGCTATCTGGTTCCATTTGCTGATCATATTCTATGATTTTGGAGATTTTTAGAGAGAGAAAGTGTGGGGTTCTTACATTTTTCATCAAATTTTTCCAATTCCGAGTGTTTCTATGGTGAAAAATGATTTTTAAGTGTTTCTATAGTGTTTGCGCACCTTCGTGATCCATGTTTCAGTCAAAATCATCAGAAATTCGAAAAATTAGTTCATTTTGTGTGAAACTCGACTGGTCCGCCCGACGAACAGATTGGTTCGCCGTCTGGTCTGCTAGGCAATATTCATTGAGCTAGTCTGTGGCGGTTATCGCGTACCAGTGTGATCCGCTGAAAAATTCTGGTCCGCCGTACCAGTTCTGGTCCGCCATACCACATTTGGTCCGCTCTTTGAACTGATCCGTGTTTTGGTCCGCTGAAAGTGTTTTGGTCCGCTGGCAGAAAAGTGTTCATCACTAAAACTGACGTAACTTGAGAACCGTAAAGAGTTACAGAACCCAATACCAGTCAAAACGTTCGTCTCGACTTCAAAGGATAAAGACTTCGAGCAAACAAATGGGTTTCAAACGGTTTTGGATTTGGGAGACTTTCTCAGTCGTCTTGATGACTATCTCCGGACCGGTTAATTGGCCATCTCATACTTCAAAGCAACAGATGGGTGATCGGCACTTTCGACTGTAAAGTGCCTCGAATGGGGTGACTTAGATACTGGTATGATAACTATTGTTTTATGAAAACTCACAAATAGGCAAGTGATCATCCCAGTTATTGCCAAAATCTATTACGCAAGAGTGTAACATGTCCTCAATGGTTTGAATTGTCCTTTCGCTCTGTGTTAGAGGATAATTCTATGTGTCAACTGATGTATGTAGAATAGGTTATAGATGTATGTGAGTCTAGGTATTAGTCTCAACGAACCAACACACAGACCGAGGGTTCGTGGGTCGGGAACTATTGGTTCGTGAGATAGCTTGGTTCGTTGACCAGTGTAGACTATAAATAGTCTAAAGTGTGCATGATGCACATAACGAATCATGCAGAATCTTTCGTTCTCAACCTGATTTTGATGAGACAATTTTCTATGAGCAGAAAAAGATTAGTGATGTCAAAGCTGTAGAAGCATATTCTTATGCTACGTTGTGTCTCGTGTATTGTATCTATGTGAGAGCATATGTGTGTGTGACTATGAGGGCAGCGGACCAGTTGGTCCTGCGTACCAAATGGTCCGCCCAGACCAGATGGTCCGGATGTGGTCCGCAGCTCATTTAGTCGTACCTATAAAAAGGTAGCATGTGTAGAGAGTTAAGAACTTTTTGCCATATTCTACCTTTCTGTGTGTGTTTCTGTGTGTGTGCTCTCAAGACTCATTAATACAAATTCCATTTGTATTTACTTGTTTGATCTCGTCTTCATCTTGTTATCACGTGATCAGCAAACGATCCATCGCTCCTTGCGTCTACAAGTGGTATCAGAGCTATCTGGTTCCATTTGCTGATCATATTCTATGATTTTGGAGATTTTTAGAGAGAGAAAGTGTGGGGTTCTTACATTTTTCATCAAATTTTTCCACTTCCGAGTGTTTCTATGGTGAAAAATAATTTTCAAGTGTTTCTATAGTGTTTGCGCACCTTCGTGATCCATGTTTCAGTCAAAATCATCAGAAACTCGAAAAATCAGTTCATTTTGTGTGAAACTCGACTGGTCCGCCCGACGAACAGATTGGTTCGCCGTTTGGTCTGCTAGGCAATATTCATTGAGCTGGTCTGTGGCGGTTATCGCGTACCAGTGCGATCCGCTGAAAAATTCTGGTCCGCCGTACCAGTTCTGGTCCGCCATACCACATTTGGTCCGCTCTTTGAACTGATCCGTGTTTTGGTCCGCTGAAAGTGTTTTGGTCCGCTGGCAGAAAAGTGTTCATCACTAAAACTGACGTAACTTGAGAACCGTAAAGAGTTACAGAACCCAATACCAGTCAAAACGTTCGTCTCGACTTCAGAGGATAAAGACTTCGAGCAAACAAATGGGTTTCAAACGGTTTTGGATTTGGGAGACTTTCTCAGTCGTCTCGATGACTATCTACGGACCGGTTAATTGGCTATCTCATACTTCAAAGCAACAGATGGGTGATCGGCACTTTCGACTGTAAAGTGCCTCGAATGGGGTGACTTAGATACTGGTATGATAACTATTGTTTTATGAAAACTCACAAATAGGCAAGTGATCATCCCAGTTATTGCCAAAATCTATTACGCAAGAGTGTAACATGTCCTCAATGGTTTGAATTGTCCTTTCGCTCTGTGTTAGAGGATAATTCTATGTGTCAACTGATGTATGTAGAATAGGTTATAGATGTATGTGAGTCTAGGTATTAGTCTCAACGAACCAACACACAGACCGAGGGTTCGTGGGTCGGGAACTATTGGTTCGTGAGATAGCTTGGTTCGTTGACCAGTGTAGACTATAAATAGTCTAAAGTGTGCATGATGCACATAACGAATCATGCAGAATCTTTCGTTCTCAACCTGATTTTGATGAGACAATTTTCTATGAGCAGAAAAAGATTAGTGATGTCAAAGCTGTAGAAGCATATTCTTATGCTACGTTGTGTCTCGTGTATTGTATCTATGTGAGAGCATATGTGTGTGTGACTATGAGGGCAGCGGACCAGTTGGTCCTGCGTACCAAATGGTCCGCCCGGACCAGATGGTCCGGATGTGGTCCGCAGCTCATTTAGTCGTACCTATAAAAAGGTAGCATGTGTAGAGAGTTAAGAACTTTTTGCCATATTCTACCTTTCTGTGTGTGTTTCTGTGTGTGTGCTCTCAAGACTCATTAATACAAATTCCATTTGTATTTACTTGTTTGATCTCGTCTTCATCTCGTTATCACGTGATTAGCAAACGATCCATCGCTCCTTGCGTCTACAAGTGGTATCAGAGCTATCTGGTTCCATTTGCTGATCATATTCTATGATTTTGGAGATTTTTAGAGAGAGAAAGTGTGGGGTTCTTACATTTTTCATCAAATTTTTCCAATTCCGAGTGTTTCTATGGTGAAAAATAATTTTCAAGTGTTTCTATAGTGTTTGCGCACCTTCGTGATCCATGTTTCAGTCAAAATCATCAGAAACTCGAAAAATCAGTTCATTCTGCGTGAAACTCGACTGGTCCGCCCGACGAACAGATTGGTTCGCCGTCTGGTCCGCTAGGCAATATTCATCGAGCTGGTCCGTGGCGGTTATCGCGTACCAGTGTGATCCGCTGAAAAATTCTGGTCCACCGTACCAGTTCTGGTCCGCCATACCACATTTGGTCCGCTCTTTGAACTGATCCGTGTTTTGGTCCGCTGAAAGTGTTTTGGTCCGCTGGCAAAATAGTGTTCATCACTAAAACTGACGTAACTTGAGAACCGTAAAGAGTTATAGAACCCAATACCAGTCAAAACGTTCGTCTCGACGAGATCTAGGACTTGTATCGGCCTATGGCTAGTACCGTCCAGTTTTGACCCACTAAATCCGCTTGGAAGACCTCCGTTTTTGAGTTCGAAGTTTTTGAGGTGTCATATTTCGGAAAATATGTCGGATTTTCAAGCGTTTTCCGCGATTCAAAACACGATGCAAGCTATCATTAACTATGATAATGAAATAGGAACAAGTCAGAAAGTTCCGAAATTGATCAGATTGGAAGATTATCATAGTTGGGTGAAGCGATTCAATGCATATGTTGGTGCTAATGATGTTGATTTTTGGATATCTTACAATAATCTATACGAGTATCCAACAGGAACAAATGGAAGGCCAGTTTTGCAACAAAGTCTTACTGGTGAGCAAAAGAAGGCATATCAAGCAGAACAAAAAGCTTATGGTGCTTTAACGATGGCATTACCTTCAGACTTATTAAATCAATTTTCTGCGTATACTTCTGCAAAAGAGTTGTGGGATGCTATTCAGAAATGAATGTGAGGGTAATGATCAATTCAAGAAAAGCAAACAAAAGGTTCTAAGAAAAGAGTTCGACAATTTCAAGCATTATCCAAATGAGAATATTTCAAAGCTTATTACTCGGTTTTCACATTTATTAAGTGAAATGGCTTTAGTTGGCATCAAAAAGGAAGAAGCTGATCTGAAAGAGAAAATACTAGAGGCATTACCTGAAAAATGGGAAAACTATGTAATGATGATTACTCATGATAAAGAATTTTCAGGGTTGTCATTCATCAATTTGATTGAGCAGATACAAGCAAGAGATATGGAGTTGAGTGTCAACAAATCCATGCCTGCGCAAGTACAGAATCCAGCTGCATATCGTGGTGAAAATGATTCTACCATAAATGCTAAAAAGTCAAACATTTTCAGTGAAGGTCCTACTACTGCATTTCTTGCTGGAAAAACTGAGAGTTATGGTGATTCTCCAGGTTGTACTTTTACAAGTCCAAACCGATCATCAAAGTGTACAATTTCTGATAAGGCATCTGAGGATCTAGCTTCATTGTTATCTGCCTTTATATCATCGTCAAATGGTTCAATTTTTGGGAAACTGGGAGAAGTTGATTTGGTTGCAAATGACTTAAGTGAGTTGGATGATGATCATTTAAATGAGTTAGATTTAAGTTGGCAATTTGCTATGACTGTTGAAAAGGGTAGAAGATACATGAAAAAGCATGGTAAACAATCTTTTCTTCCTGGAAGAAAACTTGGTTTGGATAAATCCAAAATTAGATGCTTCAAATGTGCACAAATTGGACATTTTGCTTGTGAATGTAAAAATCCAAAAACATCCGTATCTTCGTCCTCAACAAACAATTCAAACTCGCAAGCCTTGATTTCACAAATGGATGAAGTTTATGATTGGAATAAGGATATTAAAATAATGGAAGAGAGACAGAAACAGTTGGCATTAAATGCAACTCAAAATTCAGAAAGTTCCACTTCTAGTTTTGATGCTACTATAGAGTCTATTTACAAAACGTCACCTGCTATGGTGTATAATTCGTATCTAAAGAAATATGTTAAGTTGTATCCTGATGAATCTGCACTTATTGCCGAAATTGATTCTGATTCAGATACTAGTTCATGTGAAACAACAGTGGAAACTGATACTGCAGGAGTTACTAAGGGGGTACAAAAGAACTGTGAAGCATGTGTTGTTGCAAATGATAAATTTGAAACTTTGTTGAAAGATTATGGTTTGATAACTGAAGAACTCAAAGTTGTGATAGCTGCTTTGGAATGTTCAAAACAAAGATGTGCTCATTTAGAAAAAGTCAATTCAGAGTTAGTGCAAGAAAAGGATAAATGGGTTACTGAATATGAGAATGAAAAAGTTGCTCATCTTGATGCAGTTAAAGATTTTGAGAATCTGTTTGAAAAAAGCTATCTTGTTCAACAAAAGTATGAAAAAGCAAATGCGATTGCTGTTGAAGCTGCAGATAAAGTTTTAGAGCTTCAAGAAGAACTTTCAAAACTTCGAGATGCGAATGTTCAGTTCCGTGAGAAGAATGATATTTTAACACAAGATGTTCTTATTACACGAAGAAGTGGGAGAAAGTTCATGCAGAGTTAATGGACATTTGTGATACAAAGAGGCAAATGAAGGCAGAGTACAATGACTTATCAGATCAATTTATTGGTACTCAGAAAGAATTATTAGATGCTCAAGTCAAGATCTCTGAGTTGAAAATTGAAATTCTTGCTCTTCAAAAACAAGTGAAGAATTCAGTTATGTCTCCTACATTACTGAATTACCTTTATCAACAGGAAAAGAGTGCTGCAAGTATGAAAGAAGAGGAATTACGTTCTATTCCAGCTCCGGTGGCTATATTAAATCCTCCATCTATATCACTTGATCCGAGAGTTGAATTGCAAGAGTATTCTAAATTTGCAACGTCGGCAAAGAAGAAGAAACATAAATCTGAGAAAAAGGGGAAGAAGTTAGGTGAAGCTCCGAAGTTTATATCAAATTCCAAATTTTTGGAAAATGAACAGGTGTGTGAGAAAGTGGTTTCAGCTTCTACATCTGCTGATGAAGAAGAAAAAACTTTGATTCAGGATAACAAATTGCGAGATATTAAAGCTAAGTTCACTAGCGCAGCTAAAGAACGAAATGTTCTAGAATCTTCGTCGAGTTCTTCACAGGTTCCTGGTTACAAACACCAAGGATTGGGGTATGTTGTTCAAGACGAACCAGTTCATCAATCACAGAAGCAGCTGAAGGAGAAGGTTTCAGTTCCTAAGAATCAATCAAAGCAGCAGAAACAAACGGTGTTCAAATCAAAGGATGTTGATTACTATTCTGGAGGATCTTCTTATAGTTCTGGTTATT
>JBCNJP010000007.1:46332785-46420932 GCA_039602395.1 Deinandra increscens subsp. villosa | reverse complement strand
ATTTGAAGAAAGAGGAAGAGCTAGCTCAGATGCAGGTTAAAGGACTTTGCAGCTTGATTGACAAAATATTTTATGAGCTAAAAGGAGAAAGTGCTGCTGTTAATCCTAACCTGGTGATGCCTTCACCATCAGAGCTGGTCTCAGGTACTATAACTGCTAATGTTAAACCTGAAATTGATGATATTGCAGATATACCACCTCCACCTTCATTTATTTATGATCCAAACCCAATGCCTACAACAACTTCATCCATTCTACAATCACTTCCAATCATACCTTGAAGATCAATGTAGGGAGGAATTCATTATTTTGTTTAGTTTGATTGTAATAGTTTAGTTTCTTGTAAATGTTATGTTTTGGTAGGCTAGCGAAACTACCGAGCGAAACTGTAGTTTCGCTCGGTACCTAGATTAGACTGTCTCAGTGACAGTTTCGCTTGGCCAGCGAAACTGCCAGCGAAACTGTTCACTGGACAGTATATATACGCAGCCTTGTGCAGCCATTTGTAACTTTCTCAATCATTGTGAACCCTAATACAAGAAATCTTCATTTGGTGAGTTTTGGTGACGGCTAGGAGCTTATTTCAGTATATTGTAGCTTGTTTATCATTTCTTATCCATCCTTTGGTTCATATTGAGATTGTTCAAGGCTAGAAAACCATTTTAGTCATTGGAAATCACATATCTTGTTGTTTATTTGGTTTTCTTCTCAAAAACATCATTATTTGCACTGATAAAGATCAGTGAGGACCAACAATATGGTATCAGAGCCTTTGTGCTCTTGATTTTGGTGTTTTTGAGTGTTTTTGGGTAAAACTTTGAAAAATCTATTTTGATTCTGAAATCTGCTTGTTTTGGACTGGAAATTGATTGAATATTGTGTGTTTTGATGTCTTGAACACTAAGCAATCAACCGATCATTAATCCATAGTGATTTGGGTTGATTTCTGATCATTTCTTCTTCAAAAAGAGGGTTTTCTGTTCTGGGCGAAACTGCTGATTATTCAGCGAAACTGTGCCTTCAAACAGCGAAACTATCAAGTCATTTGGCAGTTTCGCCGAATTATTACCGAGCGAAACTATCATCACCGAGCGAAACTATTCTTTCGCCGAAAATCGAGAAGCGAAACTATTGTCTTTTTCTTGAACGAAAGTTCAAACCAGTTTCCAGCGAAACTAGCTAGCGAAACTGTGTGTCATCGGGTATTTCCGAGCGAAAGTACTGCCCGTGCATACAGCGAAACTAGTTGGCGAAATTGCTGATCTGGTTCAGTATTGTCAAGCGAAATTGCTGGCGAAATTATAAAATCCAGCGAAATTGTTCACCTGTTCAGGATTTCCGAGCGAAATTGCTGGCGAAACTATATCTCCCAGCGAAACTAATCAATTTGTCTTGTTCTTGGTTTGTTCTTTGTCTTTCTTATTTCAGGCTGATTTAAGATGGCGTCAGGTACAAATGCTGGTGACACTGAGAGTATTGCTCCAAACCGACCTCCAAGGCTGATCAATGGCGACAATTTTGAGGATTGGAAACGATGTCTCAAATCGTTCTTCTTGTACACCGACTATAATCAATGGTTGTCAATTGTCAACGGACCTCACGTTCCTACAACTACTACTGGTGAAGTAACACAGATCAACAATACTCCGTCTTCATTCTCTGAGAAGGACTTGAAACTCATTGATCGTGATCAAAAGGCTCTCGGTGCCCTTTCTCTATGCCTGTCACAAGAAATCTACAACCGTTTTGCTGAGCACACTGACGCAAAAAGTTTGTTTGACGCTCTCTGTGAGTTTTATGATGGCAATGAAGACCTGGTGAAGGACAAGGAAGCCCAAGCCACCAAAGAATTCAATTCATTCACAAGCATGAAGAACGAAAAGCTAGTGGATTTGACCAATCGCTTCCTAACTGTATCAAGCAATCTGAAGAAATATGATGCGAAACTCACTAACTCAGAACAAATCAAGAAGCTGCTGGATGCTCTTCCTCCCGAGTGGAGCATTCAGGTTCGCATGCTAAAACAAGAAAGAAGTTTTCCCGACTACAAGCTCATGGATGTTATTAACAAGCTTAAATCCTTTGAGTTGGATGTGCAAAGGAGAGAATACAATCAAACCATGGGTCCAACTAAAGTTTACTCTCCAAATTCTGCTTTCATCTCAACCGTCACACCCAAAGGAGCTTTCTCTCAACTTCAATCTTCACATCTTGGATCTGGGTCATCCTCAACTGCATCTGCTTCCGCCACTAATCAGCAAACATCCCAGATTTCACCTGAATACATGGGATTGTTCTCATTGTTTACTAACAGCTATCAAGCTTTCGCTGCTGGAGAACTTCAAGGTTCAACTCTGACTGCTGAGGACATGTACCAAGTTGATCCAGATGATTTAGAAGAAACTGACCTGAAATGGCAAATGGCCATGTTAACTGTTCGAGCTAGAAAATTCTTCGAACGCACTGGGAGAAACACCTTCAAGAATCAAAATGGAAGAGTCGGTTTCGACAAGGCTAAGCTCAGATGCTACAACTGTAAGCAACTCGGCCATTTCAAAAGGGAGTGCCCAAGTCCAATTGTCACTGAACCGACCTCTGAGCCAGCAACTCGTGCCATTCCTATCACTGACAAAGCAGAAGCCAAGCCAACCAAAGAAGTGGCTCTTCTGACTAACTTCGACTGGAGTTCGGAGGTCTCTGAAACCGAGGAAGCCATCAATCAAGCTCTTGCAGCTCAAATTCAGGAACAAAGCCATGAGCACACAGTTAACAGTTGTCAGAAGGAAGAAGCTGAGAAGAAGGTGAATGAGAAAACTGCAAGCACACCAGCATGCACATGTGAAAAGGCCCTGGCTGCAGAAAAGGCACTCCCGAAGAACAGTTACTGGCATATAGATTCGGGATGCTCTCGGCATATGACAGGGATGAAAGACCTGCTCACAAATTATAGAATCGTGGATGGTGGATTCGTGTCTTTTGCAGGAAATAAAAAGGGTGGTAAGATGGTTGGACAAGGAGACGTGTCAAGTGGGTCTCTTACTCTGGAACACGTCAATCATGTACCCGAATTAAAGTTTAATCTTCTGAGCGTATCACAAATCTGCGACAAGAATATTCCTGTATTGTTCAAAGCAAATGAATGCCTGTTTCTCAAGCCTGAATTTTCTGTGCCCGAAGAGATGGTGGCGATGCGTGCGCCTCGCATCAATGACACATACTTGCTGAATTTGACCTCAACTGCATCTCTCAATTCCTCCATGACTTGTTTACTTTCAAAGGCATCTGTTTCTGAGTGCTTCTTGTGGCATAGACGTCTAGGACACATAAACTTCAAAATTCTAAACAACCTTGTCAAAAACAATTTGGTCCGAGGTCTTCCATACAAAGATTTTTCTGTTGTTGAAAAATGTCTTTCATGTGCTAAAGGAAAACAACATAAGAAGCCACATAAGCCCAAATTGGAGAATTCTATTTCAAGTCCCTTAGAATTGCTCCACACTGATTTATTTGGACCTATTAGTGTACCAAGTTTGGGAAAGAGAACTTACTGTCTTGTTGTGACTGATGATTATTCCAGGTACTCTTGGGTCAGATTCTTGAAGCACAAGAGTGAAACGACTGAAGCTCTACAAAATATCATTCTGTCCGTGGAAAGCTCAAGAAGCAAGAAAGTCAAGGCAATCAGAAGTGATAACGGAACTGAATTTCGAAATCAGATCTTTGACTCATTCTGTGCAAACAAAGGTATTCTTCGGCAATACAGCGCAGCAAGAACTCCACAGCAGAATGGAGTTGCCGAAAGGAAGAATCGCACTCTGGTTGAAGCTGCTCGCACAATGCTGATTGAATCAAAGTTGCCAATCATTTTCTGGGCTGAAGCTCGGACTTTCTCTGCGTGTACGGGAGTACCGACCTGATTGTTGTTGGGTTATACAATTTCAACTTGTTTTATTTTTCTTATTTTGTTAAATCCGAGGCCTTATCTGCGTATCGAAAGATCGACCTTAAGGTAGACGATTTAACGTTCTTATTTCTTTTTACATGGAACACAGTTGACAATATCATGAAAATATTATGCTTTGTGATAATCACAAGTGTAATCACATAAGAAAAGGAAGAAATCACACAAGAAAACGAAAATGTCTGAATATGTCTGATAATGTGGGATATTGGTCAAAGCATAATCTAATCATTACCTTAACATATCCAGATGTTATGAGTATGATTATGCTTGAGTTTAAGATGGACAAATTACACCGGCAATCAGCATGACTTATGTACTTCAATTAGTTGAAATTAAAGTGTTAAAAGTGCGTCATGATCAATATGATCCCGTTTAGTGATCTTTCTCATATCAAAAATAGAGTTTGTTTCTGTATTGCAATTTCATTTCATTTCAGAAAAGTACAAAAAGATTTTTGGTGTGTTTTAGCATAAGTTCGAAAAAATAAAAAAGATTTTAGGTTTGTTTCGATATAAATTTTCTAAAAAGCCAAAAAGATTCTGTTTCTGCTTTATTTTCGATCTGATCAACACGTGATGCAAATTTAAATTTTCAAAAACATATCTTGGAGTCTCGAAGAGACATTTTGCGTCAAGATTATTTAAATTTTGAGCAAGTTCCTAAAGTGAAAGATATCACAACTTCAAGTCTTCTGAAGATGTTGATAAGAGACAGAGATACACTCGACATTGTCAAGTATTCAAGATCAAGCTACGATCAATTTGAGGAAGAGTTTGTTTGAATATTCAGTTCACTGGACGAACGAATTCTACATTTGAGGGGGAGCTTGATTGAAGATACAGATTGATGATGTTGATGAGATACTGCACACGGCGAGGGGGGGGGTTTGTAGATACAAGATTCGTGCGTCGTGTGAAGTATCAAGCCAAGACAAAGACCACGATCAAGACAAAGGTTGCTGCCGGCCGAACCTGGTCCGAACCTTAGGTTCGGATCAGACGAACTTCAGGTTCGCCTAAAGTTCGGCAGGTCGCTATAAATAGGTGTTGAATCTTTGTAATCGATGGACTGAGCGAGTGAGAACAAATGTTAAGTGTGTGTTTTCTGTGGTGCTTCTGTGTGTTAGTTTCTCTTTGTTTACTAGTTGTAATTGTTCAGTTTAATCAATAAAACAATCGGTTTAATTACGTTTTGTATCCGAATTAGCTAGATCGAGTAGACGATCCGATGCTCACACAATTTCACGTGTCGCACGATACCAATCTCTAACAAACTCCCCCTCGACGTGTTCTGTATCCGTACAATCCATTGTCAGATTAAAACATGTGTTGCATCAATGCTTCTACATTAGACATTAGTATCTTCAATCAGACTCCCCCTCAACATGAAAGTAAGTCCGATCTTGAATACTTGAACATGTAGAACATACTATGTCTTTATCACCAACTTCAGAAGACTTGAAATTGTGATATTTTTCTTCACTAAGTACCTGGCCAACATATATAATCCTGGCGCAAAATGTCTCTTTGAGACTCCAAGATATTTAAATATATTTCAGCCTTTTTTTGAAAATCTTGTATCTCATGTCGATCAGATCAGAAATAAAGCATAAATATAATCTTTTTGGCTTTCTGAAACTTTATATCAAAACACACATAAAATCTTTGTGTTTTCTAGAAATGAAATGAAATGAAATCAACAAAACAAAACAAACTCTATTTTTATGAGAAAGATCTGGATGTGAGATCATATCAGACATAACGCATCTAGCACATTTCATTTTCGACTTCATCAGCATGCAGATCAAGATATATCCATATCAATTCTTTTTCAACATTTGACAAATCAATTTCTATAGCTTTCTAATATATTTAAGGTGTATTAATCAAGCACTAATAACATGGTCCTTACACTATTCAGAAATATCGGCACCTCATTATTGTTTAATTTTGTTCTTCTCAACGATGATATTATCCATTGTGTGTTATGCAAAAAGAAAGTAGAATCCTAAACAAACAGCAATCAGGTCGGCCTTGTGAGCACGCAGAGAAATTCTGATTGTTTAGGAAAAATAAGAAATAACAAATAAAGCAGAAGTTGTATAACCCAACAACAATCAAGTCGGTAATTCCGTACATATAGAGAAAGTCCGATGAGTTATACGAACACTAATGAAAATAAAGTAGAACCTCAAGTGAACACCAATGAGGTCGATCTTTCGATACGCAGAGAAATGCCGATCACTTGAGAAAAATAACGAAAATAAAACAAGTTTAATTTTTTGCAAAATGAACGCATGTAAACACAAGGATATCTCTTATTCTATTTTTGCAGATTTGTCATGCAATACCCATCAAGATGAAAAACCACAATTATCAGGCATGCATTATCTTGATATCATACTTGCATATATCAGATTTGTCATGCAATTTTCCATTTTTTAGCAATAACCTGTAGCCTTTACATCTATTTTATCCATAGCAAATAATGTATATGCTGATGTACCATCATTTCTCACTTGTTGTCGGATCAATTTCTCTTTTTGAGATTTTTCAATTTTTATAGTTTTTGAATTTCTCCCCTTAAAATTTAAACAAAACACTATTTTTTGAATTTTCAAATTTTCTCCTTCTAAGCAAATGAAAGAAAATAAAACGAAAACCAATAAAATTGATCGATCGACATTCGACACGATAATTGAAAAACATCAGCTTTGAAAATCAGGTTTATAAGATGATTTGTCAAGTAATTTAAGTTAACATGCAAGCAACCATAGTTAGTAACAAAGAATTATCACCAACTGGTGTTCTTGATCACTTGCATACACTGGATAACGATTAGATGTTTTTGGATCGACCCAAGTCAACAGCCTTGGGTCGACCGGTGTCTTCCACATAATAACCGTTGTCCTTGACCTTTAGAGGTCTCCAAATTTTTGATGAATTATGTTTGATAACCTTTGAAAAAGATTTAGCATTGTTAGGTTCAAAAACCAAAGTGTCATCAACCTGTGGGAATGAAACTGTTGACTTTCTTGGTTTTTGTGGTTTATCAAAAAATTGAACTTTGGCATCAACATATTTGACATTCTTTTTACGAAGAATTGTTCAACATCAGATTTGTGTTTTGAAAAAATGGACAATCTGCAGCATAACGCTCGTATTGTCGTCATTCATAACACAATATGTGTAGTTTCTTAAGATCAAAAATATTTTCAGTAGCCGGTCATGCATTGTGCAATTGCGTTGGTTTACGAACATGTCGCACAGTTGGCGAATCGTAAAAACCATACGAATGATTAAACGGGACCGAATATTGAAAATTATCAAAGAAAGTATTATGATGAAACCTGTTTGATGACCGACCAAAGACACCAGAAGAAAATCGTGGACTTCCACATGACGAGCCTCCAGAAGTCACATCATATAAAATTGAAGAACAGGAACAGAACTGCTGCTTGGTTGTGTTCATTGAAATACTTGCAGTATCTTTCTTCACAGATTTCTTTAACTTTTGAACCTTTTCTTTTTTGACTTGAACTTGCTTAGAAATCTTTGCTTGAGACTCCAAATGAATATCCGAATCAAAAGCATCCTTAAGATCAGTTTTTTAAACCTTTTCAACTTGTTTCTCCTTCTTCTTGCCTTTTGACTTCTTTTCAACTTCCTTTTTCACAAACTTTGAATAATCAATCTCTGGTTCTGGTATTTGATCACTCATTATGGAATTAGTAATTACCACTCGAGCTGGAATTGAATGAAATCTAGAACCATAATTTGATGTAGACTTGTAGAGATAATTTGTGAATGCTTCAGATAACTTGTTCTCAACTTCTCTCTTCAAAGCAGCAAGATCAACATCTTTTTCAGAGATTTCAGTTTTAGCAACAACCAATTTTTTTTCAACTTCAAGAAGCTTTTCAGAAAGTTGACTATATTCATATTTTTGCACTTCCATCTTGTTGCACTCGGCCAATAATTCTTTTTCACATTTCTGAAACATTTCTTTGTAAATCTTGAGATTACCTTCAACATCACTGCATCTTTTTCTCAAAGTCTCGTTTTCTTCCAAAAGCTGACTATTAACCGTATTCGTAGTTTGACAATATTTACACAAAGATGAAGCAACATTTGATATGTGTGTCATGACATGGGTTAATTTTCCTGTTTCGCACAGTTCTCGAATAGCTTTCCATAGACTATGAGTGGACTGTAGGAACTCAGCTGACTGTATAGGACGAGATAATGCACTCTTCAACAAAGTGAAAGTCGGTTTGTAACTCAAACCTTGTCTTGGCATCTGATGAGAATTTTGAAAATTGTAGCGGAGTACCAAGGGTATCTGTTGGCCAATCAAACTCCTTCTCTTAATTCTTGAGAAAATCAACAAAATGATCATGCAACTGATTCATCTGATGATATTTGAAATGAAAGCATTGCTAGTTTATTACATGTAAACACGACATTACTTTTGTAGTTTGCACATATTTGAAATGAAAGCATTGTCAGCACTACCCGTCAAAACTCCATATCTATACGTAATTAATGCGGAAACCAATGCCACATATTGATCATGTGTAGCAACTTGTTAGAACACAATGTAAATGTAACGGAAAACAGTTAAGTATTAGAAGAAAAGATAAGATACATCCTCAAAAGAGAAAGGATATGAAAATTTGTACGATATACAGATTTCTGTATTCGTACAGAACTACTCCGAAATTTTCGAAGTAGTTCTGTATACACCAGATTCTACAGAAATCCTCATTTCAGTAGAAGGCTTCTAATGAGAAGCATTTATAATCTTCAAAGAAGAGTCCTGAAGGAGTTCTAGACTATCAGAAGATAAAGTTTACGAGAAGAACAATTCTTCCTTTGTGTGAAGAACAAGTAAAGTGAATACCAACTTGGCATTTATAGTCTTTAAAGAAGAGTCCTGAAGTAGTTGAAGACAGTTAAAAAGAGATAAATTGAATATCCTCAATATATCTCTATATACTTTGACACACTCCAAATTCAATCGTACTCAACCACTTTATCCACTTGCAACTTGCCACTACTTCCTATAAATAGAAAACGTACTTCACCAAAGAAAGCAAGACATCAAACACAAAATTTACAAGCTTCTCAAGGCAATTACAACCTACTCCCATAGAAAAGTTCTTTCTGTTGATATACTGTTATATTATAAACTCGAGTAAACCATTATTTACATTTGAGATATACAGAAAAACTCTTTTATGAATTGTTGTCTTCCAATTTGATTTACTTTCCGCTACTTGTTAATATTGTTTAAATCAAATTGTGCCAATATTATTAAAGAGCCCCTCATGGGACCCAACAATTTGTATGAGAGTAATTGAGTAACTAATATTCAAAGATCTTGCTCTTTAATATCTTTTTCTTTCTCTCAAAAATGTCTTCAAGCTGGAATAATGGGAAATCACTTGGCTCATTAGCAAAACCCCCTATGCTTGCAGGGAGGAATATCCACAGTGGAAAATCAGAATTACCAACTTCTCAAAAGAAGTTGACAGTTCGCTGTTGGAATGCATACCCATTGTCCCACAGTTGACATTCCTGAGATAAAGGAAACTGAAACCTCAGCTGGGGTTCCTGCTCGCACCATACCTAGAAAAGTAAAATGGTGGAGCGAGGAGGACAAAACCAAATAGATAAATGAGGACAAAGCCAAAACTGTTCTCATTATGGCTCTTCCTCATGAGATGTTCTGTCAAGTTGACTGCAATACCTCAGCCAAGGGCATATGGGATGCCCTTGAGAAACTCTTTGATAGGGGAGACCAAATAAAAAGAAACAAAAGAACTAAATCACTAAATGAGTATGAATCTTTCAGATCACTCCCAAGCGAATCACTACTAAACACATACAATCGTTTTGCCACAATAATCAATAATCTAAGGAAGTTTAATGTCTCTAAGTCAAATGATGAAACAAATATTAAATTTATAAAAAGCATTCCTCATGAATGGAGAAGTCTAACCATGACTCTCCGGTCAACTTTGAATTTGTAAGAAAAAAGTCTAAATGACCTCTTCTATATTCTAGACTCTTAGGAGTCTGAAATACTAGATATCTCTAAATCCAAAGTCGATCCAGTGGCTCTTTACTCTGAAAAGAGGAAAAGAAGTACTAAACAAGAGCCAATCCACTCAAAGAGAAAAGAATTAAGTGACTCAAAAATAGAATACTCTGAAAGTGAAACAAAAAATGAGTCATCTGAAAAGTCACTGGCACTTCTGACCAAACAGTTTGGGGGATTCAAAAGAAATCCTTCCTAGTCAACGAGAAAGAACTTCTCAAAAGGTGAAGAAAGCAAGAAACAACCTTCAGAATCTAACAAACCTGAAGTTGACAAAAGTGAAATAAAGTACTCCAAATGCGGAATAATGGGCCACTATGCCTCAGAATGCAAGAATAAAAAACTCAAAGATGCAGCATACTATAAAAGAAAGTATGAACAGGCCATGCAGAAAGAAAAGGCATTGAAGTTGAAAACTAAGACTCAGAGTCATCATCTGATGAAGAATGCCAGGCAAACAGATGTCTCATGGCCAATGATGAATCTCTCTCGTTTGACCTATCTGAAACTTCACATGAAAAACAAGTAAGCTCCTCTCATACTGATCTAATTTTTCAATTCAACAAATGTCAATAAACTACAAAGTTCTTCAAGAAAACTCTAAAAGAAACAAACATTTAAATGAAAACAAGTTTAAAATCTTTAAAGAAGTACTAAACTCTCTCCTATCTGAACTTCATCAACTAAAAGGAGATAGAGAAAATGAATTGTTAAGATTAAGACAACTCGAAACACAGAACTTGAGCAACAAAGCCAAAATTAATCACTACGAGACTGAACGTGCAACTCTGTATCAAAGGTTGCATATGGAAACAAAAAAGAAAAGAAAAATGGTCTCATAAATGCTCATGATCAACTTGAAAATATGACAAACACACCAAGAAGTTATGGTCTAGGCATCGTGTATATTCACGGGACTAAAAGTTCCAAGACTGTCTTTGTAAAAAAGTAGCAGTTAATATGACTCACAACTGGACATCAATGCCAAAAAAAAATCCATTTCTGTATCTCTATTTAAAAATAGTCCAACCCTAATGAATCTAACACATCTTGAAATTTTTGGAGGAAATATCGTATACAAACACTGCATGTGTACTGAAATCTTAAAACTAATTGGAAAACATTATAGCATGAAAAATACATACCCTGCAAACTCTAACACGTCTTTAAATGTTTCTTCCAAGTCTGTAAAAATCAAAAGAAAAAGGATTCTACATAAACAATAAACAAAAAAACCCAAAAACAAATGGGATCCAAAAACGAGATAAAACCTTCTTTTCAAAAGTTGAGCAGACATTCTTCAGAATTTCTAAGGCACATTTGTATCAACTAAAGAACTCCTTCCGTAGCACCTATCAAGGGGGAGCCTCTCTGTTTGTCTTATTTTTCTTTTCTTATATTTTTTCTCCCTTCTTCTAAATAAATGAATGTTCCAAAAAGACAAATGTCACTTTCTGGATCCCTTTTCAAAAGGTTGACTGTCACATCTCTACTGAAAAGCAATGATGCCCATCAAATCACACTTTTAAATAACCATGGGCATATCGGGAATCAAATCTTTATGAGTTAAGGCACCCAAAAGAGGTAATAATAACTCTAAATAGGAGGAAAATAAGAGTTAATTCCCTCTCACAAACCATCTCAACTACCTCTACCGGGAGCCTAAACAGCCGACCAAACCCAAAAGTCTCACTGACAAATCTCCAGACCTCTGAACTCTTTCCGATTACAAATAGATGGATGTCACTCTCATATCTTCTCATCCCAATCCCCATCCAAACAAATCTTCATCTAAAACTGGATCTTCGAGCTCTTATGGAAAGACAAGCCTTCCAAATTCCACTCCACCTCACCCATAATCTTTGTCTTCATACATCTAACCACCAGCAAACATTCACCAGAATGATGAGGTTCTTGCAAACCTGCACCATTGGTTTTGCCCTCACCTAAAACACTCCCATCATATATGAATTTCTAAAGGAGTTCTGGGTCAACGCCAGGTCTGATCCAAACTTACTTGGAAGCCCAATCAGAACTCGGGTGAACCATCTTACATTTGAAGTCACTGAAGACTCCATCCGCTCAGCTCTCAACTTAAATGACAAAAAATGGGGCCACTCACTTCAATAGAGCCCAAGTCATTGAAACATTCATTGACATCGGGTATGCCTGAGAATTCTTGGAAGAACAAGCCAATAGATTTCACCTTCCCCCAATCTAGAATATCTTCTTCTCACAAATCCAACTTTGTTTCTCCCCCCATGTCAATAATCATTGTCACACCCCGGTCAACGGATTAGGTGTGAGCGAGACGGAATCATAGTCGCAGATATACAGAACAACTTCTACTAAATTCAAACGTCATTTAAAACATAATACCATTCATGTTGCAGTGGAAAGTCGTGGTGAGAAAGTACCAGTTGTTTGGGATACGGAATGGAACATGTAGTCAAACGGCTAAAAGGTAAACCATAACATTAAGTAAAAAGCATTTTATCAGTTCATGATTTCTCCCCCATAAGTGTAAAACAGTTGTAAAGAAAAGGGGCCGTGAAACTCACATGATTCAGTGATGATGATGGATTACCGAGTGGCAACTAGCAAGTAAAGTCCTAATAAAACATAAGACAATATGCATAAGGGTCCACATAATCATTTGAGTAACGGAGGTTACCCAAATGATACCGGTCAAGTCTTGACGTATAATCCCGTTTCTAGCGTTTGAAAACCCGTTAGTTAATCAGTTTAAAATCAGAAATGCTATGTTCACGTATGAAGGCATTTATGTAAATTGAATATAAGTAATGGGCATGTGATCACGTATCATGAAGGTCAGTTCAATCAAGTCTTGAACATTGTGTTAAATAATAATATTTATTATTATTTTTACTTCGCTCGATCGATTGAATAAATAATCGCTTTGAGTTATATTATGTATAACTAGGGTTCACAATTATTATCGAAATAATTATTCTAACTTGTCGGAATAATTTATTAGATTATTACAAGTTAAAGATTTGATGATTAAACACAAGTAGGTTAATATTAAAGGTTATTTTAATATTAAACTCATGTTTTGAAAATTAGGGTTTTGAGTTAATGTAAATATAATTAAAATAATTATATTAACAAACCAAAATGATTTTAACTCAAATTAGTGTTTCTAAAATTCATACGAATAATTATTTACGTTTTGTTACGACGTAAAACGTCTTTAAAAAGTTTAAAGGTATCGTTTATTCCAAATGTTTAAAAATAAACATTTGATCCGGTTAAAACGTTTTGATTATTTTGATTTATTTAAAATAATCAAAAATATTTAAAATATGTTTTTCATAATTTCTATAAGTCTTTTGATTTTATTTTTATAAAATCATTTTTAAATAACTTTATTTATTAAATAAAGTTAGTGTTTTCAATTAAAGACCTTTTATAGAATATTCTCAACATAAAACATTTTCCACTTTTTGTATAAAATCCAAGATTTATAGTTTTTATGTCAAGTGACATAAATATGCTCTTTTATCATTTTTGATATAAAAATATATTTACATATTTTTATCCATTTTATTTTCTATAAAATCCAAAACAAGCATTTTAAGTCTTGTTTTCTTAGAAATCATCTTGTTATAAAATGTGACCATTTTATATATAAATTCCATGATGTCATTTTATGGTTTTAAAATCCAAGTAATTTTTATAAAATTACCAACTTTGTTATTAAACCATCACAATTCATTTAAATGTTTTAAGCTATGATTTTATGTCCAAAGATTAAGTGAACACACCTAACGTCCATATTATTTCCATGTATATCACTAACGTTATTTGTTCATGTTATTTGTCATTAGCAACACATTAGCTTATAACAAGATGATTAATACTAAAAATCACAAATAACAATCTAACCATTTATTGTTATATTAAAACATGAAATAACTAATATTAACCATGCAAAATATATAATCATCATCAAATCATCAAATGCTCAAATGATCAAACCAAACTATTTAATTTGTAAATTAATCTATAGATTTTTGTTTTAAACAAGAACACTAACACATTTGTGATAGAAAAATAGTTTGGTGGTTACGATCGTTTAAAAAGCTCGGGTTTTAAAGGATCGATTGTCAAGACTCGGGGGATCGTTTGGGACGTTAATAACATGTTAAAAACATAAACGACAACGGTTAAAAGACTCATAAAAGAGAGCGGTTAGACCGAGAGAAAAGGGAAAGGTGGCGGTTCGGTTTTACGGTGCTCGGGGGTCACGACAGCGGCTCACAGCAGCGGCGGCAGCAGGGTCGCACAGCAACAGTAACTCAGTGGCGGAACAGTGGCGGAATAGTGGCAACAGGTGGCGACAACAGGGTGGTGTGGGCTGTTTGGCCGGAAAAGAAAAGATAAAGGGGTGTGGCTCACGGTGGCTGGACATCAGCCCCCAGCGGCGCAGCTGCATCTCCGGCAGAAGGGCCGTGGTTGGCTCCGTCAGCAGCAATAGTGGCGGGCAGCAGCAGCAGTGCGAGGTGGTGGTGGTTGTGTGGTGTTTGAGAGGAGAAAAGAAGAAAAAAAAAAGTGGCGGGTGTTGGTGGTTCACGACTGCCCTTAGCAGTGCAGCAGCACTGCGCGGCGGCAGTAGGGGTGGTGGTGGCAGCCGGAAGTGGTAGTGGTAGTGGCATCAGGGGGCACGGCGGATGGTGGTGGTGTTGCGCCTGTGAAAAGAAAAAAAAACGAAGGAGATGATGGTTCATGATGGTGGCGGTGGATAAAGGTGATGGTGGTGT
This sequence comes from Deinandra increscens subsp. villosa, assembly GCA_039602395.1. Classification (NCBI taxonomy): domain Eukaryota; kingdom Viridiplantae; phylum Streptophyta; class Magnoliopsida; order Asterales; family Asteraceae; genus Deinandra; species Deinandra increscens. The sequence continues at coordinate 46,406,082 of JBCNJP010000007.1, read as the reverse complement.
TGGTTGCTTGGTCGGAAATGAGCGGAGAGATGGGTGGTGGTGGTGTGCAGCCATGAAAAGGCAAAGGAGGAGGAAGGTGGTGGTTGTGTACTTGTGTTGTTTGTTCACCGAGAAGGAAAAGAAAAAGGGAAAGTGAGAATAGGGTGCGTGTGAATGTGTAGGTTAGTAGGTTGGGTTGGGTTGGTGAATGGTGTGGTGAAGAGCATTGTGTAGTCATTTTCAAGTACAAGGTGGTAGGTGTAAGATGTGGCTAATTCATATTCACAATTCTTATAAAAAAATTCTCCTAACTCTTTTTATAAAAACAACCAACAAGTAGTTGATTTTTCTTTATAAAAGTTAGTCATCTTTTATAAATTATATAATGCATAATACACAATGTGTAAATTCTATAATATATATAAGGATTTAGGAGGAAGTAATCCTTAGTTTTTATAAATAAATAATGTATAAAAACTTTACAAGTTTATAACAATTTTTATAAAAATTAGAGGTGTTGTCAACTTTTATAAAAATGAAAAGTTGATGGGCCAATATTATTTAAAATAATCCATTGGGCTTGGGATTTATATTGGGCATAAACATATAGAGGAAAAGTGGATCGGGCCGGTTCGTCGGTTATAGGCCGTACGGGCCCAAACAGGACGCCGGTTCGAGGCCCGGGCCCGTTGTGCATCGGTTGAGGTTACGGATCGCCACGACCAATTCGGAATATTAAGTTTGAGTAACGGGTTAAGGTTTCGGGCTCGGTTTCATTCTTTGAGGCTTATTGGGCCTATTGGGCCAAGTCGGGCCCAATTGGATTAACGGTTGAGGTTTAGGCTTAAGTCCTGAATACGATTTCAGTTTGTGATGTTTTTATTTCATAAAACCAATTGCTTATGTCGGTTATAACAGTTTTTCAGAAAGCAGTTATATTTTTCAGTTTTTCGCACAGTTACGGTTAACGTTTTTAGTTTCGTCAGTTTGTGACAGTTTTAAGCTCGACCGTCCAGATTGTTTAAAAACCGAATGGTTTTAAATATATGATTGCTTATTAGTTTTTCCGTGACGGTTATATAAACGTACGACACCAGTCCCGGATAATATATAAAAATACATTTTATATTTATTTTCTTGTTGTTGAAATTCCATAATTAATCAATGGAATCTCTATGAAATTTACGGGTATACGCTTCTAGTACAAACGCGGGATTAGGTATACGTCATCATTTAACGGTCAGGCATAGTAATTAACAGTTTAAATAGTAATCAGATCGGTTAAAGCACATTAATACTTAATTAATAAGTCAAAGTAAAAGGGTTTGACCTATGTTTTCGGACGAGGTGTCACATTCTCCCCCAGTTAGAAGAATTTCGTCCCGAAATTCAGTTCTTGATCACTGGTTAAATGCTACGTTTCCGAAAGACGAGGGTACTTAAGACGCATTTGGTCCTTGCGTTCCCAATTGTACTCTAGACCTCGACGTGAGTTCCAACATACTTTAACAATGGTAATGCGGCTATGCTTTGTTCTCTTAAGGTCTCGGTCAAGTATCTCGACCGGTTCCTCAATAAAGTGAAGTGTTTCGTCAACTTGAATTTCGTCAAGTGCGACGACAAGCGTTTCATCAATCAAGCGTTTCTTAAGATTACTAACATGAAAGACATCATGCAAACTGCTAATCTCTACGGGTAGACGTAGACGGTAAGCTACTGGTCCGATTGTCTCAGTATTTTCAATTGGACCAATGTAACGAGGGTTAAGCTTTTCTCGTTTGCCGAAACTGGTGACACATTTCCAAGGTGACACTTTAACATGACGCGGTCACCCTTTTTAAAGGATAAGGGTTTGTGACGATTGTCGGCAGATAAATCTCAATAGTCTGATAAAAGAATGAGGATTGACACACGGATGAACGAGGTTTTGAGTATGAAGGTTTCTGGACAAGTCAGGATTTCTCATGAATGGGCTCTACCAGTATTTTCATACAGTTCAAATTACAATTATGTGTGCACCCACAATTGTGATTTGCCTTACATGATTAGCCTAAGCTTTGCTCATACTTGAGTTTTCAGTTTTCGTTGGAATATGCAATGTATCGGGGACAAGATGGCTTATGGAAAAGTTTAGATTGATTCGCTATCCGACGGGATCTTCTTTGATTCCGGGATTCCTAATGATAACAATAATGGAAATGCGGTTTGGCTCCAGTCTATTGGTCTTGCAGTCTAAGGTCTTAATAGGTTCTAGACAAGATGGGTGTGCAGGCCATTGGTCTAATCCGTTCCAGGATCTCAAGGGACCGATGAGGTTTAAGCATACCTAGCTTTCCAGGCCTAGTTACCTCCGTCTGAGACAAAATCCATTATAAGGTTTTGAACCCCCTTATAGATTCTAAGGGTTCGCATCGAGTGTTAACGTAGTTCTCCTGAAGATTACCTATGGCTTTTAAAAGGCTCAGAAATTGAAAGGTCTCCTTAGTAGTTTCATGAACTATCACTGGACCAGTCAGTTGACTGTTACGGGCTTCGGTCTAGCGAAGGGGCGAATAAAACTTTCTTCCATACAAGCCTTCGAAAATGGGCGGCTTGAATATTCGAGCGATATCTATTGTTATAAGGAAACTCGGCGAGTGGAAAATGGTTGTCTCAACCATTGCCTAGGTTTGTCTTGCGTGAAGACAATCTGTCACATAACTACGCAACGTACCTTTTTAAGGTCTGAATTTTTCCTTTTGATTTGGTCATCAGTATAACTCCTTTATACATACAATTTGTTAGATCCCTGGGTGGATGGAATATCTTGATTTGTGAACTTCATCAAACACTAGCCTTCTCAAGTCTCTAAAGCTAGGTACCCATAGTCTATCCAAATAGTTTATGGTTCCATCAGGCTTTTCAATCAGTTGTTTCTCCATGTCATGCAGGCATTCATTTTCCAGATTCTCTGGCTTAAGGGCTTCGATTTGAGCGTCACGAACTTGTGACGTGAGATTCGAGTGCATGGTCATTCTTAAAGCTCGAACATGATACGGTTTGGCATGTTCCTTCCTGCTTATAGCATCGGCTACAACGTAAGCCTTGCCCGGGTGATAACGAATCTCACATTCGTAATCGTTATGCAGTTCAACCATCGTCGTTGTCTCATGTTTAGCCCTTTCTGGCTAAGGATGTGCTGGAGGCTCTTGTGATTGGTGAATATAACGCACCGAGTCGCATAGAGGTAGTGCCTCCAGATTTTGAGGGCAAAGACAACGGCTCTAAGTTCTAAGTCGTGTAATTCTTCTCATGAATCTTCAGTTGTCGGGAGGTGTAAGCGATGAATTTCTCACGCTGCATTAGTATGCAACCCAAGCCTTGATGCAAAGCATCACAGTATATTATGAAATCATCGATTCCGTCAAGTAAGGATATGGTTGGGGCGTTGCAAAGTGTTTGCTTCAACAATTGGAAAGCAGTTTCAGTTTTATCATCCCAGATGTACTTCTTATCTTTCTGAGTCAGCGAGACCTAAGAATTGTCGAATCTCGATTGGGGTCGTGGGAGTACTACAATCTTTGATTGATTCAATCTTAGACGGACCAACACTAATATCTCGGTCGTTGATCACATAACCCAGAAAGTGTACTTCGGGAATCCCAAAAGTCACATTTGGAGAATTTTGCATGAAACTCTTCATTTAGTTCTAAGATGAGTCTCAAGTGACCTTCGTGTTCTTTCTTACTACGCGAGTAGATAAGAATATCGTCGATGAACACGATAACAGAGTTATCCAAGTATGGTTTACACACGCGATTCATTAAGTTCACGAATACGGTCGGCGCGTTAGTTAAACCAAATGGCATAACGAGGAACTCGTAATGACCATAGCGTGTTCTGAACGCTGTCTTTGAGACATCTTCATCTCTAACTGGGAGTTGGTGGTACCCTGAACTTAGATCGATCTAGGAATAAAAGCATGATCCTTAAAGTTGATCAAACAAGTCATCGATCCTTGGAAGCGGGTAGCGTTCTTTATAGTCAGTTTGTTCAACTCTCAGTAGTCGATACATTCTGAACGTTCCATCTTTCTTCTTTGCGATTAACACGGGAGCACCCCACGGCGAGTGGCTTGGACAAATAAAGTCCTTATCTAGCAACTCTTGCAGTCGGCTAGATAACTCTTGCATTTCAGATGGTGCCAATCTGTATGGGGACCTGGCAACGGGGCGGCTCCGGGTGTTAGGTCGATGCGAAACTCTACTTGCCGTGCTGGAGATAAGCCTGGAAAGTCTTCTGGAAAGACTTCCTGGTGTTCGCAGACAATAGGAACGTCTTCGACGCGTCTCTTTCAGTTTCTTCTCAGTGACATGAACTAGAATGGCATGGCATCCTATGTGGAGGAATTTCTATGCCTTCGTACAAGAAAGGATAGCTAGTTTGGCTCCACTCTTTTTGTCTTGTACGTTAAGAGTGTTGCCGTCCGCTAACGGCACTCTAACCATTTTCTCATGACACATAATTTCTGCATGGTTCTTTGCTGACCAATGAATTCCAATGACTACATTGAAATTTCCTCAATCATGGGCATTAAGTCGATGGTGAAAGAATGGTCAGTAGGTAGCCTGGGTAGATTATTCTGGTTTCTATCAAAATCCATTCGCTAATTCTATTGCAAACTTAATGTCTCAGACAGGGGCGATTTCAAGTAAATGACTAAAATCGATAGACACAAGGCTTCTATCGGCACATGTACCGAATAAAACAGAGGTATAATTACTATTTAGCGGGAATGTACCCGTCTCCGTGTTGGGGTCACGACGGGCGTCTCTAGCATTGATCACAAAAGCTCTTCCTCTAGTCGGGTTAGCATCTTGATTATCCACCTTCGTGCATTCCTTTGTAATGGCTAATTTCCTTGCAACTGTAGCAAGTGCGATTTGGGCAATCGTGTGCTACATATCTTTTAACCTTGTAGATGTTACAGTAGACATCACCACAATCGAGAGTGTGGTGTAGGTTGCTTTTGGAGAATAGAGGTGTTGTACCGGTGTAACCGGTCCTTCGGACATGGTGAATAGTTCACGGAACCTCTAAAATGTGTAGGCTTTAATTCATAAAGTCCTTTTAGGAACATTCACGAGGGCTTACAATATTAGGTTAAAACATCGAACATAATTTGACGAAATTGTAGTCTGGTGTTTTCTAACCTTGGTTAATTCGTTCTTACCGCGCGCCCGACCGTCCGTGTGACGTTGGGTTGCAGTAGTAGGGACGGTTTCAGTAACACGTTGAGCAATCGATTCCTCGATTTCAGCAACGCTCAAGGGCGGAGGAGGTGAAGCATTTCTAATGGATCGGCGTCTAGGCGGCATACTTTCGCCTTATTGATGTCAACATAAAGGAAAGTCTAGATTATATGTGAATGGGGTTATTACATGCGCGAGAATAACTGCCACGACATACATCCACGGTACCAAAATATGACGCGCGCAAGCACGGCCAAGAAACAGGAAGTAGAGGGGAACATCATACGCGTATAAACGACATGATAAAAACGATAAAATGACAGCAACAGTAATGACATCAATCCTAAACGTGGAAATCATAATCATAATGCTAGTTTCCGTTACCACCATATTAACTGCTAGAATATACGTTAGTCAGAAGAGGATAAGTCTTCATTCTGGGTTTGCAGTCCTATTGCAACAAAATATGTAAATAATTTTCATTGTAAAAATGAGGGATCAAAAGTCTAGATTCTAAATCAAGCCATCTAGAGTGGCGGGGATCCAGAGGGAATAGTTAAGGTGGTGGTGATCTGAGCAGTGAGGTTCATGTAACAGAACACTCACCCAGGGAATTCTTCTAGGTAAGCGACTCTCGCTTGGAGGGACTCGTTGGCCAACCGCAGATCGGTGTTGGCCATGGTGACACTACTCATGTGAGCGTGCAGTGACTCCATAACACTCAGTGTGGCAGCCTGGTGGTGCTCCACGGCGGTTGGACGGGTCTCTAGTGTCGCCAGATCGGTCCAGGTGGGGAGTCTAGTGATCTCATCGTTGATTACCCCAAGGCTTGTTCGTGATATCTCAGGCATATCACTAGTGGCAGTGGCCGCACCGACAGTGGCAGCGGTGGGAATCGAGTGGTCCGATGAGTCGTCTGAGAGACGGGGTCACAATGGTTTCAGAAAACTCGATGGAAATGAGGAATGTCGGACTATACCGACGGTGAGAATATCCTGCATTAGGTTGGAAAGTTCATGGTCCTCAGAAGAATGTGTGTACTCAGGCACGACTGTGTCTTTTCCAGAGGAATCAGATATGCAGATGACCTCTTCGGAAGTCATCTCTGTGATAGTATTCCAGGAGAGAACATTGATGGTAACATGATAACAGTATCTAGAATAAAGATATAAATGTACCAGTTGCAGTAATAATAACTCGTATATGTAAAGCATAAGTTAAAATAACCAAAATGATAAGGAACTGGTCTTGCGTGCAAACGGTAGCTTCGGAGCGGGTTATAGTCCAGGTTTGGTTTTTGTTTATTTGTTTAACCTAGTTCGCTATAACCACGGCTCTGATACCAATCTGTCACATCCCGGTCAACGAATTAGGTGTGAGCGAGACGGAATCATAGTCGCAGATATACAGAACAACTTCTACTAAATTCAAACGTCATCTAAAACATAATACCATTCATGTTGCAGCGGAAAGTCGTGGTGAAATGATATTGTCTTACATTTGAACAAAAGTCTTAGTTTGATATTGAAATCATAAAGTAGTTTATTTAAGATAGGTCGGGACTATGAATCCGGTAAAGCAGGGTCGAAAGTTACAGTGAAGCCCCATTTGCACGTCTTCCATGATAAGCTTAGATACCTGAGAAATCATGAGTTTAAAAGGTCAACATAAAGTTGGTGAGGTTCACAGGTTTATGATTCTATGGTAAGTTTGTGAAAACAGTTTACAGCATGTTGGAATAACAGTTTATGGTATACTTAAATGTTACGTTGGTTTACTGTCGTGGTTGTAAGATCTCCCATGAACCTCAAATTCGAATACTAACGGATTACCCACTCATGGCATTCTATCCTAAGAATACCGAACAGGCAAGAATAACTGACGTGTACCCCTTGACAATGTACGAAGTCAGGATTGGAGCTACCAATCTGGGCAGGGTTGTCAACCCAAATAGATCTATTCACTAGTTAACGTTTCAAGAAGAACTAATCAAATTTAATTAATAGTGGGATTTAGTTGTACTAACGTTTATAACGATAAAGTACCAGTTGTTTGGGATACGGAATGGAACATGTAATCAAACGGCTAAAAGGTAAACCATAACATTAAGTAAAAAGCATTTTATCAGTTCATGATTTCTCCCCCATAAGTGTAAAACAGTTGTAAAGAAAAGGGGCCGTGAAACTCACATGATTCAGTGATGATGATGGATTACCGAGTGGCAACTAGCAAGTAAAGTCCTAATAAAACATAAGACAATATGCATAAGGGTCCACATAATCATTTGAGTAACGAACGTTACCCAAATGATACCGGTCAAGTCTTGACGTATAATCCCATTTGTAGCGTTTGAAAACCCGTTAGTTAATCAGTTTAAAATCAGAAATGCTATGTTCACGTATGAAGGCATTTATGTAAATTGAATATAAGTAATGAGCATGTGATCACGTATCATGAAGGCCAGTTCAATCAAGTCTTGAACATTGTGTTAAATAATAATATTTATTATTATTTTTACTTCGCTCGATCGATTGAATAAATAATCGCTTTGAGTTATATTATGTATAACTAGGGTTCACAATTATTATCGAAATAATTATTCTAAGTTGTCGGAATAATTTGTTAGATTATTACAAGTTAAAGATTTGATGATTAAACACAAGTAGGTTAATATTAAAGGTTATTTTAATATTAAACTCATGTTTTGAAAATTAAGGTTTTGAGTTAATGTAAATATAATTAAAATAATTATATTAACAAACCAAAATGATTTTAACTCAAATTAGGGTTTCTAAAATTCATACGTATAATTATTTGTCGAAATAATTATTTACGTTTTGTTACGACGTAAAACGTCTTTAAAAAGTTTAAAGATTTCGTTTATTCTAAATGTTTAAAAATAAACATTTGATCCGGTTAAAACGTTTTGATTATTCTGATTTATTTAAAATAATCAAAAATGTTTAAAATATGTTTTTCATAATTTCTATAAGTCTTTTGATTTTATTTTTATAAAATCATTTTTAAATAACTTTATTTATTAAATAAAGTTAGTGTTTTTAATTAAAGACTTTTTATAGAATATTCTCAACATAAAACATTTTCCACTTTTTGTATAAATTCCAAGATTTATACTTTTTATGTCAAGTGACATAAATATGCTCTTTTATCATTTTTGATATAAAAATATATTTACATATTTTTATCCATTTTATTTTCTATAAAATCATTTTAAGTCTTGTTTTCTTAGAAATCATCTTGTTATAAAATGTGACCATTTTATATATAAATTCCATGATGTCATTTTATGGTTTTAAAATCCAAGTAATTTTTATAAAATTACCAACTTTGTTATTAAACCATCACAATTCATTTAAAATGTTTTAAGCTATGATTTTATGTCCAAAGATTAAGTGAACACACCTAACATCCATATTATTTCCATGTATATCACTAAACGTTATTTGTTCATGTTATTTGTCATTAGCAACACATTAGCTTATAACAAGATGATTAATACTAAAAATCACAAATAACAATCTAACCATTTATAGTTATATTAAAACATGAAATAACTAATATTAACCATGCAAAATATATAATCATCATCAAATCATCAAATGCTCAAATGATCAAACCAAACTATTTAATTTGTAAATTAATCTATAGATTTTTGTTTTAAACAAGAACACTAACACATTTGTGATAGAAAAATAGTTTGGTGGTTACGATCGTTTAAAAAGCTCGGGTTTTAAAGGATCGATTGTCAAGACTCGGGGGATCGTTTGGGACGTTAATAACGTTCTAAAAACGTAAACGACAACGGTTAAAAGACTCACAAAAGAGAGCGGTTAGACCGAGAGAAAAGGGAAAGGTGGCGGTTCGGTTTTACGGTGCTCGGGGGTCACGGCATCGGCCCACAGCAGCGGCGGCAGCAGGGTCGCACAGCAGCAGTAACTCAGTGGCGGAACAGTGGCAACAGGTGGCGACAGCAGGGTGGTGTGGGCCGTTTGGCCGGAAAAGAAAAGAGAAAGGGGTGTGGCTCACGATGGCTGGACAGCAGCCCCCAGCGGCGCAGCTGCAGCTCCGGCAGCAGGGCTGTGGTTGTCTCCGTCAGCAGCAATAGTGGCGAGCAGCAGCAGTAGTGTGAGGTGGTGGTGGTTGTGTGGTGTTTGAGAGGAGAAAAGAAGAAAAAGAAAAAGTGGCGGGTGGTGGTGGTTCACGACTGCCCTTAGCAGTGCAGCAGCACTGCGCGGCGGAAGCAGGGGTGGTGGTGGCAGCTGGAAGTGGTAGTGGCAGCAGGGGGCACGGCGGATGATGGTGGTGTTGCGCCTGTGAAAATAAAAAAAAACGAAGGAGATGATGGTTCATGGTGGTGGCGGTGGATAAAGGTGATGGTGGTGTTGGTTGCTTGGTCGGAAATGAGCGGAGAGATGGGTGGTGGTGGTGTGCAGCCATGATAAGGCAAAGGAGGAGGAAGGTGGTGGTTGTGTACTTGTGTTATTTGTTCACCGAGAAGGAAAAGTAAAAGGGAAAGTGAGAATAGGGTACGTGTGAATGTGTAGGTTAGTAGGTTGGGTTGGGTTTGTGAATGGTTTGGTGAAGAGCATTGTGTAGTCATTTTCAAGTACAAGGTGGTAGGAGTAAGATGTGGCTAATTCATATTCACAATTCTTATAAAAAAATTCTCCTAACTCTTTTTATAAAAACAACCAACAAGTAGGTGATTTTTCTTTATAAAAGTTTGTCAATCTTTTATAAATTATATAAGGCATAATACACAATGTGTAAATTCTATTAAATATATAAGGATTTAGGAGGAAGTAATCCTTAGTTTTTATAAATAAATAATGTATTAAAACTTTACAAGTTTATAACAATTTTTATAAAAATTAGAGGTGATGTCAACTTTTATAAAAAATGAAAAGTTGATGGGCCAATATTATTTAAAATAATCCATTGGGCTTGGGATTTATATTGGGCATAAACATTTAGAGGAAAAGTGGATCGGGCCGGTTCGTCGGTTATAGGCCGTACGTGACCAAACAGGACGCCGGTTCGAGGCCCGGGCCCGTTGTGCATCGGTTAAGGTTACGGATCGCCACGACCAATTCGGAATATTAAGTTTGAGTAACGGGTTAAGGTTTCGGGCTCGGTTTCATTGTTTGAGGCTTATTGGGCCTATTGGGCCAAGTCGGGCCTAATTGGATTAACGGTTGAGGTTTAGGCTTAAGTCCTGACAACGATTTCAATTTGTGATGTTTTTATTTCATAAAACCAATTGCTTAGGTCGGTTATAACCGTGTTTCAGAAAGCAGTTATATTTTTCAGTTTTTCGCATGGTTACGGTTAACGTTTTCAGTTTCGACAGTTTGTGACAGTTTTAAGCTCGACCGTCCAGATTGTTTAAAAACCGAATGGTTTTAAATATATGATCGCTTATTAGTTTTTCCGTGTCGGTTATATAAACGTACGACACCAGTCCCGGATAAAATATAAAAATACATTTTATATTTATTTTCTTGTTGTTGAAATTTCATAATTAATCAATGGAATCTCTATGAAATTTACGGTTATACGCTTCTAGTACAAACGCGGGATTAGGTATACGTCATCAGTTAACGGTCAGGCACAGTAATTAACAGTTTAAGTAGTAATCAGATCGGTTAAAGCACATTAATACTTAATTAATAAGTCAAAGTAAAAGGGTTTGACCTATGTTTTCGGATGAGGTGTCACAATCATCATCTCGCTGACCATGACACCCAAATGGTGATGCATGCTCTGGTTCAGGGACTGAACATGAACTTCTCTCATTATCTTCTATAGGATATGAAAAATAATTGCTACATTCTTTTAGAAGAGAGAGTAATTCTGTATATCCGATTTGTGACAAGAATCATATGCCAGGCCAAACAGTGGCTGGGAATTCCTCGTGAATTTCACACTCAACTCCTACCCACGATATCTTGGCCTTCATCTCACTGGTCTTCCAAAAGATGAAATAGAGGAAGAAGAAGAGGGCCCAAGACCTATGTCTCACAATCACATCCCTCTTCAAGTTGAAGCCAGATCACATCCACAAGTACCCACCAGAACAACCAAACCATGTACCCGCCGAACTACATGCACCCACTTAAACTTAATGTTTAAATAGTTCTGTACTCGTTTATTTCGTTGTGAAAAAATTGTTGAAATATGAAATCTTTTGGGAGTTTGTGAAGAAAAACTCAAATCAGGTTAATTTAGGACATTCTAGACAAAAATCAAATAGCTTCTGCACTTCTTTTGTTCTTCTTCTGAAAAAACCAGTCCTACAGAACCACTCCGGAAATTCCGAAGTAGTTCTATACAGAAGCTATAATAACATTCTGAACTAAACGAAAAACTTTTTGTCACACAAACACAGACACAAAAAAAGGGTTTAGAAGGAAGGGAAAAGAAGAAGGATGAAAAAAGAACAATCATCTCTGCCAAGAAAGTCATCTAAAAATTTAGGGATTAAAACTAATCTCACACCAAGATCACTAATAATCCCAAACATTAATGAGGACGCTAAAACTCCTAATGAAAATGGAACGGTAACTTTTCAGTTACAAAGAAATCAGTGATCCAACATATATCCTTTCACCAGCCAATCAGTCTAAGCAGTGAAAAATAGCCATTAAAGCCCTAAAATCTCTCGTTGACTATAAGATCATCACTCTCTCTCCAAATTATACACTGTTCCTAAATCATCATTTTCACCAAGCAGAGCATCTCCTCGAACACTGAAAATGGCCACATCTTCTCAAATCTCCCCATTGAAAACCTTCAAAATCGAACAAAACAATATGTGTGCAAACTAAACCCATTGGCATACTATGACGACGTACGAATTGTCATCGAAGCCCTAAGATTTTCACCACTCAGGGTAGCTCTCACTGAAGATGAAGAAGTTACCAAACAGATTCTTATGAATGTTTGGTCAATAATCAAGGTACAAAAAGAGACCATAAATGGCAAGAAAACGGAAAGGATTGAGGTACTCATTCAAAATGAAGATCGATCTACGGCAACTCTATAGTTTTCTGAAGAAGATTTTAGACAAGTTGTCGATCTCAAAGCACCAGAAAACCCTGCAAACCCTCAAAACAAGAAAGAAATTATTAAGGGCATCAACTCTCTGAAGAAAGGCACAAGCTTCACCACTATCTCATGTATAAACATCAATCATCTTGAGAGAAAGTGGAAGCTAATGATGCACACCCTCATCTGTAGCTTGACTTTAAAAGCTGGATCATCAGATCAGGCCAATGACTCCGTATACTCCATAATGATCGCTCTAATCCTAAACAGAAGGGTGGATTATGGAGCAATACTTTGGAAGAGTCTGATCAAAAGAATTGAAGACAAGCAAAAGGAAAGGAAAGAAACAGCTCATATTCCATTATTTAGATTTCTCTCTTTGCTCATCTTCAAGAAGACACGAGAAAATTCAATAGCTCTAACAGGAGTTAAACATGACTCCACCATTCTGAAAGTATTGAAGAAATTTGAATCAGGTACAACTCACTCCATATCCTCTGTACCTTCTTCATTACTGTCAAACAAACCAGATGGCTCCCTATTCCTCATAAAATACAAACTGGGAATAGAATCCCAGGATCAAAACCCATCTGAACCAGAATAACTAATCCACCAACACAGCCCACAAGCATCCCACTTTTCTAAATCAGTCAATATGAAAAGAAACTCACCAAACTATCCCATATCATATTCCTCCACCCCTGCCTACAAAGATTTCAACCTCAGTCCATCAAACTCACCACCTCACATCCACATCCCTGAAATAGCCACCAAGCCCAGCCTGTTTGATGACTCTAAAAGTTATCACCAAGCAATAACAAGTGGAAACTCAATGAGTCAAGGATACTTGGAATAATTCACAGGGATTGGTTCCCTAAGGACTCGACAAATGAATTTTTTGAAAAAAAATATTTATACAACACACAAGTCTGATTCTTCTGAAAAGAAGACAATGAATGTGGAAGACTTGGGAACACCAGATATTTCTAGTTCTATAGGCACTAACAAAACTCTCAGCAGAAAGTTTGGTAGTAAAACAGCTAGATATGTGTTGCCCACTGGTGTGCTAGAAGGAGAAAGATCATCTGTTGATCCCTCTCTGAATTTACCCAGTACTCTACTCAAGTCTGATCTCTTAAACTTTTCTCAAACAATTAGAGAGAAAATATCTAATTTTAAAAGAGATCAGAAAATTAACCTTTATGAGCTAGGAAAGCTCAGTTCTTCAAATTCGAAAAAACTCAAGAAGGTGGAAAGAGAAACAGCTCAAAGCACTAATGAACTAACAACTCTAGTGGATGAGCTAAAGAATTGGAAAGGAGAAATTAGAAAAGAGGCTAACCATATATCAGAAGAAATTAATAGAAGTCTCTTAAACCTGCCATTTGTAGACACAAGTGCTGATGAATTAAGGATCAAAAACCTGTCTATAGAACTAATGAACAAGAACTTGATTCTGGAAGAAATGTGCAGAAATCAAACAAAGGAAGCATATGAGATAATAAAGCAACCTGACAAGAAATCAAATAACCTTTGTAAATATGGACATCTAACACTCCTTCCAAGAAGATAAGATGAGGGAAATTGAAAGAGAGTCGAAATATAAGATAAAAGGCACAGGTGAGAAAAGGAACCAAATCACAATCTTTGTTCAACCATCATCAAAGAAGATAAAGGTTCAAGGTGAAGAGTCAGATGAACAAGGAGATTAGGAAGAACAACTCAAAAGAAAAAATTCAAGGGGATGCAGACCCACACCTCAAACTTCAGAAGGTATGAATCCTTCCCCTCCTCCTCCTACTTCTCCTCCTACTTAAAAGCCATCAAAAACAGGTGAGAAAACAAATCCCTCTCAACCCCTCACCTCTGAAGAAACAAGGAAAACTTTAAGGACCAAAGAATAGAAACAAGGGAAATCATCTTCATTAGCTGGATCTTTCATATCTGGATTCTCTTTTGAAGATGACTACACTGAAAAACAGCATATGCAAAAAGTAATTTGGGAAGAAGTTAGAGAGCTGCACGAGAGACTACTCAAGAAAGAAGAAGACAACCCTTCAATGAGTCCTCTCTCAAGAAAGGCATTTGACAGAACCACCGGAAATCAAGTTGAAGAAGACCTAACATATACAATGCCAATAATTACTAAATTCATAAAGATCAAAGACCAATCAATACCAAGACATCTATGGGTAGATCACTTCAACTGGTACAGAGTCAAGACACTTGATGGAAGTATAAATGAATTCACTGATAAAGATCTAGAGCAATTTAACCCTGTTTAGTTGATTTCATTCATAAAATACTTTTCTAATCAACCCTCAAAAACTGAAAGGGTAAGTGTCACACCCCCAATTTCCACTAACGGAGTTTTACCGTGAGGGATGTGAGCAAACTAGGATCCCTGTCCATTAGTTACACCAAACGATCATTAAATATCAAAAGATTTTCATTATGTTAATATATAATGTAAATTCAGAGTTTTACAAAATGCGAAAGCATAAACAAAAGATTTAGTAATTACATGAAACTTTGTTATTTGAAATAACATAAACTGCATAGAAAAACATAGGAGGGTTTTAAGGGCCCATGCATGCATACTCGTGATACTCGAACACCTGCGACCTGAGAGAAACATGGTTAAAGAGGAAGTGTCAACCAAAAGGTTGGTGAGTTCATGCAGTACGAATACAAGTACAATCCATATCGTAGGTAGCAAGCCTAAGTTCATGTCACTAAAACGTTCGCAACCAAATCTGACTGAAAAAGTGTAGGAATTCATCCTTACGTGTTTTTGCCTTCCCCGCGTCTACCCGATCACGGTAAGTGTAGGCTGACATTGTCCTAAGTCCGACTACCAGTCAGGTGGTGCATCTCGTGCCCGCTGAGTGGGGTTTGTCAGGACCCAGTAGTACTACCCAATATCCCCTCGCTATTTACTACTAACGGTTCGATATAGTAAGGACTTGAAAGATAAAGCATTTTATGGGAACATGTGATATATACTGGATTTCTACTTTACTCATACATCAAAAGTTATCGTGTTATCACCCTAACCCGGGTGTAACGTGTTCGTGTGTGTTGTCGTCCAAACCCGGACGTAATGTAAGAGGTTGTGTAACTCACCTTAGGGTGCACAAAAAATATATCCAAGCATTGTGGTTATGTAAATCTACCGATCACCTAACGAGCATGTACCTGTAAGTGCGTGTCTAAAATTCTAACAACACAACCTAGACGATGATGTTTGACCTTACGCCCATGACCCAGTGTGTGTGTTAGTTTCCAAAATCAATAAGTGGTGATGACGGTTAATCCCAATTAACCATCAAGATTGTTTATTTCAATCATGCTCAAATGATAAAAAAAAATGGTTTTATTGTAGGTTGGTACTCCCCAAAAATACACTCGATGCAACACTAAAATTTGCAGTATATCCATATTAATATATAGACGTATAATGGGTTGTAAACAACTCTTAGCAAACAATTAAACAGATTATAACATCAAATTTTAATCTTTAGAAATCCATAATACGGGATATAAACTAAAACAACAAGTTTGACAGTTAAAGGGCTTTGGAATACATTCGGGATGGATTGGGGATCAATTAAATAACTAAAGGAATTGAAAAGAATACTTAGAAAGCAATATAAAAAGTTTTAGAAATCACTAGGGTCAAACCCGTGACCTCTGGTTCACCAACCAATTGACTAACCATCTTGAGAAAGTTTGTTTTTGATGAAGAACTGCTTTGAAATGCTTTTATGCTAGCAAATAAAACGGAGATGGTAGGTCATTGTAGAGAGGTCTAGGAAAACGAACTATTTAAAAAGAAAACAGATGGTAGGTCTCAAACATATGACCATTAACTCGGGGCACAAGCGTCTAACCACCAGGACATCTGATCAATTGGTTTTTATCTTGAAAATAAAATACATAACCTATATGGGTTGGGTGTCATCTTCTACACCCAAAACCCTAATTAAGAACATGACCCTGTCGTGAACGAACCAGAAAAATTGCAACCGTTTTGTACTGATGAATCCTTGACCATGAGTGATAAAAATCGAATGCAAAGGTGATTTTTTTCTTTTACGATTACCTCTGTTGAAGAAAACAAACTCTGAACACAAGGCGGTGGCGACGAACACGATTGGCAACTCAAACCCGACCTCGGAATGGAACTGCGAGTCTTCCAATCGCTGTTGTACTCGTTGGTGTGGCTTTCTCGGTGATGTGTGATTTCGACCAGTAGCACATGATGACAAGAAGGAGGTAGCAACAGTAGAACGGTGGGGAAGTGATGATCAAGGTGGGGGTTTGAGGTTCTCCTTGCGGTGGTTCACGGACTCACGGTTGTGTTTTTTTTAGAGAGAATTCAACGAGGTTCAAATGATTCAGAAACTAATCTCTTTGTTGCCTCAACCAGACGATCGACATCTCAAGTGTTGTAACCGACGGGGCATTGAAATCGGGATGAACATGGCAGCAACAGAAGGATGTCGGTTACACTTGATGTCTCAAATTAAGTTTGGAGATTTGACAAAAATAGTCCCTACAACTTTTATGTAATATGGAGTCATGTTTAGATAAATACAGAAGTGGTCCCTCCAGGTATAAGTAAATAGGTACCAAGTTTCAGAAATTACATGATAGGTCCCTCCAAGTGTAAAACAATTAACCCATACTAATCAACATAACTCTAGCTACTAAATAGTCGTAACACGGAAACCATTTATTTTTATAAAATGCTTGGCATGGTATAATGGTATATTTAAACAACACACCAAAAATTCAAATTAAAAGTAATATAATCATACATGTATAACTCACGCAAATTCATGAAATGCAATCACGTTAACTCATGAAAGTTTATATGAAATCGTCCAACTATTTACATAAAATCGTAAAAGTTTTACGTGAAAGAACGTCACATAAATTCATAAAGTATGAAGTATAGTTCACATGAAATCATAAGATCGTGTATATCGATCATGTTTGATAGGCTAATCCACCGACGTTTAGACTCTAGTGCAATGCTTGTGAAGTGATGGTCACACAGAAACGCTAATTATGTATATAATGCAATGCATGCATGGATGTTCATAAAAACGTTCGTGATACGTGAGTTTATGTTAGCCAGAATTCAACTGAAAGTCGGGTTGTCACATTCATAACATTAACAAGACATGCAATGTTAACTACCCTAGTTAGCTAAGATAACGAAAGTTATTAACAGAGTTAATGTGGAAATTACCAGTTGTCACTTTAAGCACTGCTTTATACAAAGAAATTGAAGCTGGAAAGAGAATATTCAGAAGACAAGCACAAGTGGATGTTCAAGTAGCAAAAGACTCTGACATTCCTTTACTGTTCCTAACAAGGCCAACCGAAAATACTCTTCCTGGAGTCTCATGGAGAGGATCTGGAACATTGTTTCTTGGCCAAATTCCCAGTATCTGCTTCAGAGACCACTCTGAAGAAAGAAGATTCTTTAGGCTAGAAGAAAAACAGAAATACACAAATTTGGCCCTAGATTTCTTCTTATTTATCTTAGAGAGATGCACGAAAAATAACTGTGGAACCAAGGAAGTTATTAAAACAGGAATTGAAGCTTTAATGAAAGAGAGAACAGTCTTTCGATCCCTACTGGAAGAATGCACTAAAGATTACAACTTTGAAATTAACTCACTCACTGGTAGGGCAAAGATTAAAAGACTAGTAAATTCTTGTTTTTTATTCCTGTAAAATGATCAATGAGAATGATCAGTGCATTATTTTTATCTTCTCTTTTCATTTATTTTCTTCAAATACTTAGGGGGAGATTGTTAGAACACAATGTAAATGTAACGGAAAACAGTCAAGTATTAGAAGAAAAGATAAGATATATCCTCAAAAGAGAAAGGGTATGAAAATATGTACGATATACAGATTTATGTATTCTTACAAAACTACTCCGGAATTTCTGAAGTAGTTTTGTACAGACTAGATTCTATAGAAATCCTCATTTCTGTAGAAGGCTTCTAATGGGAAGCAATTATAGTCTCCAAAGAATAGTCCTGAAGGAGTTCTGGACTATCAGAATATAATGTTTATGAGAAGAACAATTCTGCCTTTGTGTGAAGAACAAGTAAAGTGAATACCAACTTGGCATTTAACACGAAAGTAGTTGAAGACAGTTGAAAAGTGATAGATTGAATATCCTTAATTTATCTCTATATACTCTAACACGCTCCAAATTCAACCGTCCTCAACCACTTTATCCACTTGCAACTTGCCACCACTTCCTATAAATAGCAAGCGGACTTCACCAAAGAAAGCAAGACATCAAGCACACAATTCACAAGCTTCTCAAGGCAATTACAACCTACTCCCATAGAAAAATTATTTATGTTGATATACTAATATATTATAAACTCGTGTAAACCATTATCTACATTTGAGATATATAGAAAAGCCCTTTTATGAATTGTTTTCTTCCAGTTTGATTTACTTTCCGCAACTTGTTAATCTTGTTTAAATCAAATTGTGCCTATATTGTTAAAGAGCCCCTCACGGGACCCAACAAAGCAGATAAACCAGATTGACTTGGAGTAACCGGAACGTGCACATGACATCAGCTAGATGATCCATAATTATTTCCAGCTACAAACGCAGTAGGCGGTGCAGTAGAAGGAATCACACTTGGTTTCTTTGCACTGATGGATGATGAATTTTCTCCATGATAAACTGCTGGATTCTGAACTGAACCAAACAGACTTATGAATTGATGTTTCAAGATCATGAGCTTGTAATTGCTCAACCAAACTAGTAAAAGTCATATTCGGATAATCCTTATCCCATGTTACAATCAAAACAAAGTTTTCCCATTTTCAGGTAAGGCTTCCATCAACTTTTCCTTTTTACCAGCAGCATCTTTAATAACAATCACTAATGCCAATTCACTCAGAAGATGTGAAAATCAAGTGATCAAATCGAAACACTCTCATTTGGATAATGATTAAGGTCTTCAAACTCTTTCTTAAGAACCTTTTGCTTACTCTTTTTGTACTGCTCATTTCCCTCACAACGTTTTACCAATGCATCCCATAACTCTTTTGCAGAAAAACAATCACTAAATTGATGTAAGTGTTCTTTTGGTAAGGCCATTGTTAAAACACCATAAACTTTTTAATCTGCTTGATATTTCGCCTTTTCATCAGCTGTAAGACTCCGATGAAGCTTTGATTGACCATTTGCTTATAATGGATATTTATACCCTTCCTCGATAGGGATCCAGATATCTATGTCATTAGTACCTACATAAGCTTCAAATCATTTACCCCATAATGAAAAATCTTCAAGCTTTAAGAACTTAGGAACTTTTTAACTTGTTCCGATTTCGTTGTCAAAATTGAGTAAAGCTTGCATTTGTGATTGAACAACGAATTGGATAGCAACCATGGCAGTATAATCAACCATCTTCTTGGGTAAAAAAATAATATAAAATGATACGAACAAAATGTGAAGTGATCCGAACCAATACAAACTAAATAGTCACGAAGTGATGCGAACTAGATGTATCCAAAGTGATCCGAAATTCGTCCGAACTAAAATAATATGACCCGAACTGATCTTAACTAACACTTCGGTTGATCCAAACTAAACTCGTTCGAACTCAGATCTGAACTGGTTCGAACTTATGCGAACTGAAGCAAACTAATGCGAAGTGTCACTTTGGGTGATGGTTATTTCTCAACAGATTGTTCTTCACCCGAACTAGAACGAACTGAAGTGTTTTTTTTATCAAAATTTACGATTGTTGAGGATTTCGAACTAGATTTTCAACAGTAAATCAGACGTAATCAAAAGGAGTGATTTAAGACCAAAATTTTCACTGAAAATGCAACTGTAATGAACAAATGGAAGCAAAAACACGTAGAATTTTCAAATACCGACACTTTTTGGATTAAAAAGTCCGAAAATAACCAAATTCAGATCTATAGATGAACCGAAAGCGTTGATACCACTTGAAAGAGCATGAGCTGTGGATCATCTATACAATCTAGCTATTCGGAATACAAAACGTAATTAAAATGACTATTTTATTGAACACTTGAAGACAATGAAAACAATCTGGACACAGAGAGAACATACTTAGTTACACACACTTAGTTCACAGAAGGTCTCTCAGAAGTTCAAAAAATTACAAAGACACAAACTATTTATACTATGCAGTTTTGTCCGAACTAGGCCTTCACCCGAACTGACACGAAGTGTGACTTCGTGTTCGGAAGCTCACGAACTGTGACTTCGGGTATCAGTTTGTGTGTCTTGTAATCTTCATTTTCATTACGATCTGATACATCATGCGCCGCACATAACCAAGCTCTAAAAAAAATTCATCAACTCTTCATGCCAAATCTACATCAAAGTTGAGTCTCAATCCTTCAACTGATTTTATTACTGGAAAGATTTCTGGTGGTTCTGAAGTTTTAGGTGAATATGATTCTGGTTATTCAAAAGGTTCCAGCTTTACTACTCCAAATCAATTAAATCAAACTGAAGTTCTACCAAGACAACTGATGAACATCTGACATTTATTTATGCTTTGTTGTCATCATAGTACGGACTTCTTACTAGAAGTATGCCAAATGTTGATCTGTTTGAAGACGATTTCAATCAGATAGATCTAGATAATCTTGAACATATGGATCTTAACTGGTCTATGGCAATGCTAGTGCAAAGAGCTAAGAAGTTTATGAAGAAAACAGGGATCAACAGCTTAAATCCATATGGTAAAGTAGGTTTAGATAAATCAAAGGTTAAGTGTTTCAAATGTTCAAAGTTTGGTCATTTTGCTCGAGAATGTTCTCAGTCAGCAAACGTCTAAGACTTCAACAAATAATTCAAGTCAGAAGGCATTAGTTTCTCAAATTCAAGAAGGTTATGATTGGGAACAACATTTTCTTATCCATCTGCTTATACATATCATGGAAGTTCACCAAGTCCTGACTATGGAGATGAATCTGCTTTTGTTGTTGACATGGAACAAAATGCTAGTAGCTTGAATCATATTGAATCTAACACAATCGGTTATGAATCGCTGTGTGAATTTTGTTCAAAGAAAGCAAGGTTGTTCAGGAATTACTAAAAGAAATTAATTAGTTCCTTGAGAAATGTATAAATGCTCAAGCAGAATTGGATGTTTACAAGAAGAAGTGTGTAGGTTCTAATGAGGCTGTGAAGGCAAATGAAAAGATAGTCAACGTAAAGAGTTTGTTGATGGAAGAGTTAGAAGAAATCAAGAAAAAGTTTGAAGAAGTGACTATTAAGCATTTATCTGCTTTGGATCAGTGTGAGCATTTGAAAGAAATGTACGTTGAAAATACTAAACAAAAATTATAATTTCAAAGTGAAAATGAAGAGCTTGTGGCAAAAGTTGTAAAGTTACTGGCTGAGAATGAAAGTTTGTTAAAAGAAATTACTTAACACAAACATTAAAGCTAACGAAGCATGTGAAGCTTTTAATGATTTGTTTGAAAAATCAAAGGTGAAGCTTGATTATCTTAACAACACTTGTAATAAGTGTGTTGAAAAATCTAAAAGGTATGAGGATGGTAATAAAGTTCTGAATGCTGAAAAAGCAGAATTGGTTCACAAGAATTAGTTGTTGAATCGAAATGTTCAGATGTACAAAGAAAAATGGGAGAAAGTTACACAAGAAGTGTATAGTGCTCATGATGATATCAGAAGAGAAAATTCTTTGTCAAATAGAATGTCTGATAATTGGGTGATGCGTAGAAGAAGATTTCAGATTTAACTGGTGAAGTTCTAGATCTCAAGGGGCAATTGAATAATATGAAGAATTCGCATTCTTTCACAGGTTACTTGTGCAAAGATGAGAATTTTTAGAAACTTTTTGGAGGAGAATAACATAATCAAATTCCATATCCAGTTATTCGGACTGATCCTATGGATGATGTTAGAACTTCTGATGCAAAACAAGATTATTCTGAATTTGTTGATGAAAAGCATGCAAAGAAGAAAAATCAAAATTCAAAGCAATCTAACAAAAAAGTGGAGAAGGAGACAAATTTTGGTAACACATCATCTAAATTTGTGTCTGGAAGTACATTGTTAGATGGTGAAGAAATTTCTGCTGGTAGAGTGATTGAAAAAGATGAGAAGAAATTGAGTGATGAAAAAGTTGCTGCTGATTTAGTTGAAGCAAACAATTTAACGGGGATTAAAGCTTCATTTAATCAAGTTTCTCAAGAAGGAAATTTAAGTTCTCAAGTGGAAGTGTCAAAACTACCAGGTTACAAACGTACACGTTTGGGTAGTGAAAAACATGAGATTAAGAATAACAACAAGAAGAATATGTCAAAGAAGGTTCAGAAAAAGAAAAGTGGTTTTGAAGAAACTAAAGATTCAAACATTGATCGGTTGTATCATCTTGCTCAGAAATTTATTGCTGAATATGATTAATATGTTGATTCAAAGAATAGTAAAGGATTCAGGAGTCAACAGCAAAAGAAAGATATGAAGAAGAATTTATTATCAAACTCATCTAGAGTGGGTCAAAGGTCTTCAAGATCAAACTCTACTCCTCGAAGTCCAACTTCAAAATGGGTGCATAATAATCAGTTTCAAGAATTTGATGATTTTTATGATTATTCCGATTCTGATTATGTGTGTGACACATATCAAGACAAAAAGAAGCAAAACTCGTATCGATTGTGCTATCAATGTCTCCAAAAACGTCACATGGCACAAGATTGTCCTGAAATTGCTAAAAGATCATTTCCTGATAAATCTAGCACATTCATTGATTTATCTAGCAGAGTTTTTACCGAGTCAACACGTACACACTTTAAATCTCAAAAGAAACTGTTTTTTTTAAATATGATTCAAGTGTAGGTTGTTCATCAACTAGTGATGACTCATTATAATCAGAAAAACCATAATGCAGTGGCGACCTAAGTTGGTATATGAAAGGCTAGTAATGATTTTTCTGAGCACACTGGCCGACCAGAAGATGTGTGCTTCAGGTCATTTATAAACTGATTAGTTTGTCCAGTGTGCAGGTACTTCAAGAAGACTTGTCGGTGATGGCAAAATTGCTGAAGAGTCTCCAGCGTAACTTAAATTTCAAAGATTCAATTTTAAAATTGAGATTTTTCTGAAAGCTTAAACTGAACAATATCCATATTAGTTGGCCAATTTTTTTCTTTACATTCCATTTGTAGTTTAGAGAGAGAAAATTGAAAATCCCAAAATAGTGTTTTTGTTTTTAGTTAAAATGAAAAATACAAAAACAAAGTTTTCATTTTAGGAGCGAGAATAGTAATGAAAAAAACCAAAATATGAAAAAAGGAGAAATTGATCCATCATATTAGGAAATGATGGTACATTGGCTTACGTGTCTGACTTATAAATAAATTAGATGAAAAAGTCATAAGACCATTGCTTGATATGTTCGGGAGGCTCGACAAATCATAAAGTGTACAAATGTGATATACACTAAATGTTGTGCTTGACAAAGTAGACAACATCTTGAAGCGTATTTAATGACATTCAAAAGGAAATGTGGTAAACGAAAAATGAGAATTCACTGTGTATACATGTGTTCATATTGCAAAGAGTTAAATTTTTTTTCTTAACTGATCAGACTATCTCTGCGTGCTTACAAGACCGACCTGATAGTTGTTCATTTAAGGTTCTGCTTTATTTTTTTTTGGTGTTTCGTTCAATCATCGGACTATCTCTACGTGTCCACAAGGCCGACCTGATTGTTGTTGATTGAACAACTTTAACTTGTTTTATTTTTCTTATTTTGTTAATCTGAGGCCTTATCTGCATATTGAAAGATGAACCTTAAGGTAGACGATTTAAAATTCTTATTTCTTTTTGCATGGAAAACAGTTGACATTATCAAAATACAATCACTATGTGTCAATCACAAGTGAAAAAATCACAAAATATGTACTACAAGTAGTGTCTGAATATGTCTAAAAGTGTGGGGTACAATGGTCAAACCTAATTAATTAATATCTTAACATATCCAGATGTTATGAGTATGATTATGTCTGAGTTTCATATAGACAAAGTGTAAAACCGAGATACGATCTTACTACTGCGTGTATCAATCAATCATAGTAACAACGGATGTAAATAAGAGAATTCTTATTGATCACTTGAAGATACAAAGAAGACTCTCTAGTTTCTCTCTCTAGAAACACACACAGAAAGGTGTAGAATGGCAGAAGTGTTCAACTCGTTCTAACACACACCTATTTATACTAAGTGACTAACTACTCAGCGTACCACGTGGTACGCCGGATCATATGGTCCGCCGGACCATATGATACGCCACCTATGATATAATCACTACAACACATTCTAAGACACGCTCACATAGATACAATACACGAGACACGTCATAGCATAGGGATATGCTCTAACAAACTCCCCCTTAATGTGTAGTGTATCTATTTTCTAACTAAACTCCAGTCTTCAACCTTCAACATTGCTGCATCCGATCTTTGACTTGAAATCTTGTCAGAAATAGAGCTTGCATGGCTGGATCACTCTTGAATTATCTTTGATCGTCAAGATCCACTTGTGAAAGATATAACAAACTCCCCTTTTACCATGCTTGAGTCTTGACACACATAACCTGCAATTTTAGAAGACAGAAACGCGGTTTCCTTTTCCTTTTGAAAATTAATTTAATCTTGGCGCAAAACTTCTCTTCGAGAATCCAAAATATAGATTTGAAATTTGATTTCGTATCACATGTCGATCAGTCGAAAACAAATAAGAAATAAAATCTTTTTGACTTTTTGAAATTTTATATCAAAACACACCGAAAATCTTTTTGGACTTTTCAGACATGAAACATAAATGCAATACAGAATCAAACACTATTTTTGTCTTTTGTGAGAAAGATCACAACTTGGGATCATAGTGAACATAACATGCTGAACTACATTTCAATTTCAATTACTTCAGCACACAAGTCATGCTGATTACTGGTATAATTTGTCCATATTAAACTCAGGCAAAATCATACTCATAACATTTGGATATGTTATTGTATTGATTAAGTTTGCTTTGACCAGTGTACCCCACACTATCAAACATACTCAGATATGTATTTTCTTTATATCACCCTTTGTGATTTCATTTGTGATTTACTCACATAACGATTTTATTCATGATGTAGTCAACTGTGTTCCATGCAAAAAGAAATAAGAACGTTAAATCGTCTACCTTAAGGTCGATCTTTCGATACGCATATAAGGCCTCGGATTTAACAAAATAAGAAAATAAAAAGAAGTTGAAATTGTATAACCCAACAACAATCAGGTCGGTACTCCCGTACACGCAGAGAAAGTCCGATGAGTTATACGAAACACCAAAGAAAATAAAGCAGAACGTCAAACGAACAACAATCAGGTCGATCTTTCGATACGCAGAGAAAGTCCGATCGTTTGACAAAATAAAGAAAATCAGTCAAGTTTAAATCTTTGCAAAATGAACACATGTATACACAGTGACTTCTCATTTTCTTTTTCACATTTCTTTTTCTTGATATCATGAGACATGTATCAAGATATTGTTCACTTGGTCAAGCATTAGTATTTAAAGTGTTTATCACATCTGTATACTTTCTGATTTAATGCCGAGCCTACCAAGCACATCGAGCAATGATCTTATGGCTTTTTCATCTAGTTTATCCACGAGTCAGACACGTAAGCCAATGTACCATCATTTCCCAAATATGTGTTTTCTTTTATATCACACTTTGTGATTTCATTTGTGATTTACTCACATAATGACTGTATTCATGATGTAGTCAACTGTGTTCCATGCAAAAAGAAATAAGAACGTTAAATCGTCTACCTTAAGGTCGATCTTTCGATAAGGCCTCGGATTTAACAAAATAAGAAAATAAAAGCAAATTGAAATTGTATAACCCAACAACAATCAGGTCAGTACTCCCGTACACGCAGAGAAAGTCCGATGAGTTATACGAAACACCAAAGAAAATAAAGCAGAACGTCAAACGAACAACAATCAGGTCGATCTTTCGATACGCAAAGAAAGTCCGATCGTTTGACAAAATAAATAAAATCAAACAAGTTTAAATCTTTGCAAAATGAACACATGTATACACAGTGACTTCTCATTTTCTTTTTCATATTTCTTTTTCTTGATATCATGAGACATGTATCAAGATGTTGTTCACTTGGTCAAGCATTAGTATTTAAAGTGTTTATCACATCTGTATACTTTCTGATTTAATGCCGAGCCTACCAAGCACATCGAGCAATGATCTTATAGCCTTTTCATCTAGTTTATCCACGAGTCAGACACGTAAGCCAATGTACCATCATTTCTAATTATGTCGGATACAATTTCTCATTTTTCAATGTTTTTGTATTTTTCCATTTTTCTCCCCCTTAAAATGAAAACTCTATTTTTGGATTTTCATTTTAATGCAAACAAAAACACAAAGACACTATTTTTGATTTTTCAATTTTCTCCCCTAGAAGACATACGGAATGTAAAAAGAAAGAAAATTGACCTTTTGACATGGATACCTTTCACGTTTAGCTTTCAGAAAAAATTTCAGTTTTGAAATTTGATATCACATGTAATTTAAGTTAAATCAGCAAAATACTCCTCCATCAGCAACTTTGCAATCACCGATAGGTCTTCTAAAAGTACCTGCACACTGGTCAAACACGTCAGTTTATAAATGACCTGAAGCGAATCGCTTCTGGTCGACCAGTATCTTGATTTCCTTTTGAAACCACCTTAGGTTTCCAGTTTTGTTGTCTTGGTAAATCAGTATTTGATGAACCTGTCACAGTGGATTGTGACGAACAACCTACATGTGAAACATTTTGAAAACGAGGAATAAATCTTCCATGAGTTTTGAAAAATGTAGGTTGTGAATATTTATCAAATACTCTGCCATATTCATAAATGAATCGTTGTTTGGCAGCTTTACCAACATATGGAACCTTTCCTTTTCGTGAACTAGAAGCAGCAGTAACATGACAATCGTGTGCCATATGCCCTTTTTGTCGGCAATTGTAACCCAAACGATTGTGTACATTTATTCGTTTTGGAACCTGCATTGCTTCACAAAAATATTCATCTCCAAAATGATCATAAAAATTATCATATACCTGTTGACGATGATCATGAACCCATTTAGATGTCGGGCTCTTTGGAATAGAATTTGATCATCAGAAGAATATTGGACAGATTGACTCTTCGTGTTTCTCGGATCAGCAGTCTTCACAAATACTTCAACAATTTTCTGAGCATCCACGCAGTGTAGCGGGAATTCTTTGTC
Organism: Deinandra increscens subsp. villosa; assembly: GCA_039602395.1. Classification (NCBI taxonomy): domain Eukaryota; kingdom Viridiplantae; phylum Streptophyta; class Magnoliopsida; order Asterales; family Asteraceae; genus Deinandra; species Deinandra increscens. The sequence goes on along the minus strand of JBCNJP010000007.1, from coordinate 46,378,446 downwards.
AGAAAATATTTGTTCTGAACCCTTGAGCTTGTAGAACCTCTCAGGTTGAACCTATTCAGCTTTGAAGACATCTTTCTTTACTTGCTTCACATTGACTCTTTTCAGTTGTTGTTGTTTTGAAACTTTTGAACTACCACCGTGAGCAGCTTTTCCTTCAAATCCCAAACCAACACTCTTTCCTGAACCCTTCTCTCCCATTCCAGTAGATTTATGCCCATTCTTTGCCAACCTAGAAAATTCAGCTTTAACTTTCTTGAGATCATTTGGAGCATTGACAATTGTTTCATCAATGTCAGTGTTTGAACTTGCTGATTTCTCCTTGTCTGTAGACGAAGAACCAGACACACCCTTTTGAGCTTCAGAATTTTCAGTACTCTTACCCTTTTCCTCTTTCTTTCCTTCAACCGATTTAGAACAAACAAATTCAGAATAATCACCAGTCTCAACCTTGTCTTTCAAATCATGAACGCCTTCTTTGAGACTTCCTGGTGGTGACACAGTTTTGTTGAACATCCTTTTAAAATTCTCATCCTTTGCCAAGAAACTTGTAAAAGATTGTGAATTAGTAACATTGTTCAAAAGACGTTTTGAATCAATGACTTCAATCTTTAATTCAGAAATTTTTTGATGAGCTTTAGCTAATTCCTTTTCTGTTGCAATGAGCTTCTTTGCCACTTTATTAGTTTCATACTTTTGCAATCTTAACTCATCTAGTCCAACCAACAATTCCTTCTCGAGTTTATCTTCATTTCTTTTCTGAATATCCAAATTTGCATTTTACAACTTGTTCACTCTAACCAACTCCCTCTTCTCATCAAGTAACTTTTCCATATCAGTCTGATAAGATTGAATCTTAGTAGCTTGATCATCAGAAAGTTTAGTAAGAGTATCAAGTCTGGACTTTGATTTATCAAAAAGATTTTGAAAATCTTTTGCAGTATCCTCAGCTTCATCTTTCCATTTCTTCACTTCTTGGACTAATTCATCCTTTTCTTCAGATAACTTTGTAACTTTCTGTTCAAACTCTTGTTTAACACTTTGAAATTTTGATTCTTTCTCAAGAATCTCTGCTTGTAAATCTGAAAACTTTTCTTTCTGAGAAGAAAATTCTTGAATTAGAGCTTCCAAATTTTGCTTTTCAGTTGTTAAATCTTCAAACCTTCTTTTATTCTCCTCAATCAACATTTCATTTTCCTTTATTAATTCTGGAATCTTCTTGTCTTTTTGAGAACAGAACTCACAAACCGATTCATAGCCACTATTTCCAGAACCACTTGTTTCAGATTCAGAATCAGTTACTTCTTCTTCATTATCACTATGAACAACTTGAGCAATCAGAGCACGATATGCAGACTCATCAGGTTCATCAGCAGCCCAATCATAGTCTTTATTCGATGTTCGTGCTTTTTCAAATGCTTCAAGTACATCAGCATCCCAATCATAACCTTCAATGGACTCAGAAGCAACAGCAGTTAAAGCAATTGGATCAGAAGTGTGTCCCCAATCATATTGTTTATCGACTTGAGACACCAAAGTTGTTGGAGACTTTGCTGAAGAAATATTTGATTTTGAACACTCACGAGCAAAATGACCAAAATTAGAACATTTGAAAATTTTTACCTTTGATTTCTCTATGCCAACCTTGCCATTTGGATCAAAACTTTGAAATCCGGTCTTTTTCTTGAATCTTTCAAGTCTTTGGGCTAACATTGCAAGTTGCCAATTAATGTCCATTTGTTCAAGATTATCTGGATCAATCTTATCAAAATCTTCTCCAATCAAATTAGATGTTGTCAAACCACCATTTTGCAATCCATAATATGAAGATAACAAAGCTGAAATTAATGTTACATGCTCATCTGGTGTTTTTGCAGAAAACGAAGTCTGACTCGAATTATTTGGAATCATGACCAGCAACAAAAGTTACACCCTCTTGATGAATTTGCAGAGTTTCCTGAATCATGACCAGCAACAAAAGTTGTTTGAGGTGGATTTGATGAATTAACACCAAAAGATTTAGACTTTGCATTGATACTTGCAGAATTTTGACCATGATACACTTCAGGATTTTGGAATTGAGCAGTTGACTTGTTTGATGTCATCATTTCCATCTCTCTAGCATGAAGCTTTCCGGTCAAATCATGAAATGATAAAGCAGAATATTCTTTACCATGAGTAAGCAATAAGACATAGTTTTCCCACTTTTCCGGTAATGCTTCCATCAATTTCTCTTTCAATTCCTCCTCTGTCTTTTCAATTTTAACCACTTTCATCTCACTAATCAGATGTGAGAACCTTGAAACAAGAGCAGAAATGTTTTCTTTTTCATAATGTTGAAAATTTTCAAATTCCCTGTTCAACACTTTTCGTCTACTCTTCTTATATTGGTCATTACCTTTACATCGAGCAGATAAAGCATCCCACAACTGTTTAGCTTTTTTGCAATTGCTGAATTGATGCAACAACTCGGTAGGTAAAGCCATGGTAAGATAACCATAAACTTTTTGTTCAAGCTCATAACTTTTTCTTTCATCCTTATCAAAATCTTGAATTTCTTTATACTCGCCATCTGCAGTTGGACGTACATACAACTTTTGAATTGGAATCCATAAATCAATATCGTTTGTGCTGATGTATGCAGAAAAACGTTGCTTCCAATTTTGATAATCTTCCAACTTTAATAGCTTAGGAACTTTCTGACTTGTTCCTATTTCATTATCAAAATTTAGCATTGCTTGTACCGTGCTTTGCATAGCCGCAAACGCTTGAAAATCAGACATTTTTCACCGAAAATAATACTTCAAAAACTTCGAACTCAAAAACGGAGGTCTTCCAAGTTACGTCAGTTTTAGTGAAGGTCATCGAGACGAACGTTTTGGCTGGTATTGGGTTCCGTAACTCTTTACGGTTCTCAAGTTACGTCAGTTTTAGTGAAGGTCACTTTCCTGCCAGCGGACCAAATTTGCCCTCAACGGACCAGTTCCGGATCAATTTAACTAGCGGACCAAATTTTTACCTGCGGACCATTTCCGGATCAAATTCACCAGCGGACCAGATGCGGACCAGATATCTTCAGCGGATCAAATTTGGTACGGCGGACCAAATGGTACGGCGTAACTGCCAGCGAACCAGAAAGTAACCGCCACGGACCAAACTTTGAAGATTGCCTGGGCGGACTAGTTGCGGACCAAACGTTCTTCGAGCGGACCAGACGCGTTTCATGCGGATTTTGATGAATTTTTCGAATTTTTGACGTTTTGAGCTAGAAAATGAATCAGTAAGGTGCGAAATCACTCCAGAAACACTCAGAAATCATTTTTTTAATAAAGAAACAGTCGGAATTGGAAGAATTTGATGAAAAATGAAGAAAACCCAAACTTTCTCTCTCTAAAAATCCGAAAATTGATAAAAAACACAGCAGTAGAGCAACCAAATGCTCTGATACCACTTGTAAAACCGAGATACGATCTTACTACTATGTGTATCAATCAATCATAGTAACAACGGATGTAAATAAGAGAAATCTTATTGATCACTTGAAGATACAAAGAAGACTCTCTAGTTTCTCTCTCTAGAAACACACACAGAAAGGTGTAGAATGACAGAAGTGTTCAACTCGTTCTAACACACACCTATTTATACTAAGTGACTAACTACTCAGCGTACCACGTGGTTGTGTTTTTGCTTACTATGAGAGTAGATCAGGATGTCATCGATGAATGCAATAACGAACTTATCTAGATACGGTTTACACACGTGATTCATGAGGTCCATGAATATGGTAGGCGCGTTAGTTAACCTAAAAGGCATGACCAGGAACTCGTAGTGACCGTAACGAGTCCTAAAAACTGCCTTGGCTACACTACGTCAAAAAGTGGCTTTGGCCACGGTTTTTTTGATATCGCATAGCCACTGTTTTGTAAAAAACGTGGCCAAAGGTAAGAAATTCTCGTTTTAGCCACATATATTTTGTACCCGTGGCCAAATATATAGCCTTTGGACCCTTTTAGCCACGTATTTTTTTTGTTTACGTGACAACAACAATCAGTTGCAGTGGCTTTAGCCACTGTTTTACAAAAACATGTGGCACTTATTTGTCACACTTAAAAAAGAGTGGCGAAATGCACCAAACGGCGACGGAATTTTTATGATTTTTTATTCGTGTGACCAAAAAGGAATGTATGGCCACGCTTAAATAATATTGTGTGACGAAAGAGTAGATTTTATTACTTAGTAAATTAAAAGAAAACAAAACTATTAAGTATATATTATGTGTGGCTAAATGTGAGCAATGGCCACGCTTTTTACTTAGTTATGTGGCTAAAAGCTAGTACATATGGCCACTGTTATTAGGTTGTGTCTTCAGCCGCTTCTTTTCCCTTTAAGTTAGTAGTTTTAAAGCTGTAATTTTATAGATCATTGTATTAATGGAATCATACCCCCTTTGGATTATGTGTATGTAATTGTGTTTGTTAAAGCAACCATGTGAGAAAGCAAAGAGGGATTTGTCTTCAGCCGCTTCTTTTCCCTTTTATGTAATGAATTGATTTTTAATTTAATATAATGTATTTTCATCCATTTCTGTTCATCTTCTCTCAATCCGGATGAAATCTTCTCCCTAAGGTTATAGTCTTCTACATATATATATATTAGGTTGTATGACTAAATATTAGTGTATAGAGATTTGTATTCAACCAGAATGATTTTAATTCACTAGATAATGGGTTTAAATACATGGGAATATCCAATAGACTACGAACAGAAATAACAACTATAGTATATATAGTTCATCCTGAAGAACTCTAGTTTATCCGGTTCATCCTGAAGAACTGTAGTTCATCCTGTTCTATTACTGAATAATTACTCTTGATCCTGAAGAACTCTAGTTCATCCGGTTCTATTCTTCCTGTTCTTCCTGAGGAATTATAGTTCATACGGTTCTGTTCTTGTTAGTTCATACGGTTTTGTTCTTGTTCCAATTTATTGAAGAATTAAAATCTAGCCAGTTTATAAATCCTGTCATCCACTATTAGACAATCAAAAATTATAAATTGTAGCAAACAAGGCTTGAACCTTCATACGGTTCTGTTCTTGTTAGTTCATACAGTTTTGTTCTTGTTCCAATTTATTGAAGAATTAAAATCTAGCCAGTTTATAAATCCTGTCATTGTACACAAATACAGGGATCAACTCTTCTTCCAGCCAAGTTCATCCGGTTCCCATCTTGTTCTCCTCTTCAATAGCTTGTAACCGAAATTTGGCCTTCTTACATAGGAGACTTTCATGAAAGGTCCGTGTCATTATTCTGCTCTCAGTATCACCAATCCTGACAATATCTCGTATCTCATCTTCAGAAAGCCCATTTAGAGCATCCTGTAAGCTTCTAATTGTCTCACCTTCACTGGTGAAAATGTGATACATGTTTGTTTCTTTCTTATACTCCCAGTTGGTCACCCTTTTTCTCTGAATAAAAACCTGATGAAGCCTGTTACTTGTCATTATTAAATGGATTCGGTCTTTGTCATCCTGGCTCCATTCTGGATCTGGGACTGTACTATGCGTTGTGAATGACCCATCAGCTCTATAGACTACCAAATTTCCATCCTTATCAACTTCAAGTGTCGAAACAGAATTGTCAATGCTGCGTTGTGTGGCTTCGTCTACTTCCCCGTATAACTCATCCAAATACATCCTTATCTTCAGCATTAAGGATTCCTCTTGTGAACACGCACCCTTCATATCAACACGTGACTGTCTAACATCACCCAACTCATGGTCAGTGAGGTTGCACATAGCTTCTTCAGCTGTAAACTTTAGTACCTCACATGAACTAGTTGTGAACAGGTATACTTTCGCTTCATCATCATACCTCCAGGAGATGATTCTTCTCCTTTCAGCATGGACATCTCTGTATTCATCCTCCTCATTGATCACTTTTCCTTTTCCCTTCCTAGCCATTGACTTCATTCTCTTGGTGGGTGGTTTTTCTGGTGACTTGGGTGGAGATGAGGGTTTTCGGGGTTTGTTTAGGTGAGGATGTGGTACAATGGGTGTGAAGTTATCTGCTCTAAACTTTGGTGGAATAGGCTTTAATTTTACAGGTTTAGGATTTTTTTCTGGTCTACTAGTTCTAGCAGCAGGGTTTTTTCTGGGTTGCTGTGAGGCTAGAGTTCTGTCCAGACCAGAAAATGCACCTGGTAGTGAGGGAGCAGTCGGTTGTGAGGCTGTGATGGAGGGTTGAGATGATGAGAGATGAGGATCAGAGACAGTGTCAAACATTTCCTTGATAATGTTGATCTTTGGCTTCTTTTGCCGAGTAGTTTGCACATGAGCTTTACTCTTCTTTTCTTTGAGGTAGCTGATACCTTCAGGATGTATGGAGTCAGACAGAGCATGCATACCTGGTGGCCTTTTCACACCAGTAACTCTTTCCTTTTCAATTTGGCTCTTCCTGATAGCATCATAGTCTTTTCTCAGCCTTGGCAATTTGCAAGAGTTGATTATTTTTGGGTCCTCCATCATGATTTCCTTGAAGTACCATTTATGAATCAGCAAGTCATCCTCCTCAGATAGAGTTAGATATCTAGTACCTTGCTTCTCTTGTTGATCCTGTTCTAAAGAGCTATCAACAAATCTATTTACATTCATCTCCTTGGCTTTATCAGCTCTGATGACTAGGATCATGTACATCCACTTGATCAAGTCATCACCCTTCATATCATCAACCCATGCATCAGTGAAACACTCCTTGCTTTTGAGCATTACACTGAACTGACCTAGGAAAATTTTGTTATCTTCATTTCTCTTCATCCGAATGATACTATACTCATTACATAAGAGCTTTCTGTACATCTCAACTCTGTCTGAAAGACCTTTATTTTCGGCTTTGGCAATTCTTTCTTCTATGTACAGATCAGATCTTCTCCTTGCTTCATTGATGAAGAACATTAGGTCTGCATTGTTGATGACATACTCATAAATACCTTCTTCTAAGAGTAATCGTTTCTGTTCTTCAAACTCTGCAATTTCCTTCTGTTCTTGGAACTTCTTTCGTATCTCAGCATTCTCCTTTTCATACTGATCCAATAGAGCCTTTGTAACAGGGTCCATGTCTTCTCTCTGACCTCCTGTGCTCAGATTATCATCATCCTCCATGTCAGTGAAACCAGAGATACTTCTCTCATCAAGAGAATCATCATCAGCAGGTTTTGGAGACTCATGAAGTGAAGTTGCAGCATTGGGACTGGCTTCCGAGATAACTTGCTCAGGAATTTCCTCAGCAGTGATTGGCTTTAAAACAGGAATGATGGGCAGAGATGGAGCACTAGGCTTTAAAAGAGGAATGGTGGGCAGAGATGGAGCACTCCTAAACCAAGTGCAGTTAAGAGTATTCCTAATCATCATTTTTCTCATGAAAGATAGAGCTTCAGGAGCTATATCCACATTTGTGGTTTGCAGATCACTCATCACGCTTGTGATAATCTGATTATCAGCAGTCACTTGCACCTGATGAAGTTGTTCAACCGGATCAACTAGTTCAACCTGATCAACATGGCCTTCTTCCTCCGGATGAAGTTGTTCAACCGGATCAACCAGTTCAACCTGATCAACATGGCCTACCTCCGGATGAAGTTGTTCAACCGGATCAACCTGTTCAACCGGATCAACATGGCCTTCTTCCTTCGGATGAAGTTGTTCAACCGGATCAACTTGTTCAACCGGATCAACATGGCCTTCTTCCTCCGGATGAAGTTGTCCCACCGGATCAACTTGTTCAACTTCATCAACATCAGAGGAAGACACCCTGTGCAAGATCCTATTTTGAATTAAATCTAGTTTTGCATGTGAATTTCATTTCAACGTATGCATGGTTGACAACCTTACCTATCAGTGGCTTTCACAGATTGTCCTACCTTCAACCGTTCAATTTCTTCTCCTTGAGCTCTCATAATTGCACGGAGAGCTGCCAATTCATTTTCAAGTTTTGTACATCGAACCGTCAATTTAGTATGTGTCATGCTGCTCTCAACTGGTGTGTTGCCAGTATCTTTGAGCAAAGAAGAGCAAACAAGCCGACCTTATTCATGCTCAGCACCCATGGTTTCTTGGCACCTGGGATTCCTGTTGTCAATCAAAGGTTCCTGAATAGGTTCCCTGACAGAAACAGTTGCCGTGGATTGGGTCTTAATGATGTTGGCACTGTCCTCAGGGTCCAGTGGGACTTCATGAGTAGTGTCAGCCCTTTCCACCTGACTTGCTTCATCACTACTGCAAGTCACCTTATCACCAGAATGTCGGTTGGGTGATTGAACCAAGTCCTGCAGTATATTCCCTGCAATAAGGGTTGGGGAATCTACTTCACGTGGCCTAGGTGATATACCACCCTCATTCTGAGGTAGTCCTGTGGAGGGTCTAGGTAAAGGAGACCTAGTCCTCTTCCTTCTGGGTGATTGTGGAGTGCGTGTGATATTTTTGGGTGTGGTTTTTGATGTGGACATCCTCTTCCTTTTGGTGGGAATGGTGGGAATTTGTATATCAGTGGAAGAGGATGGTCGGTCTGGTGTGGGCTCAACACTTGTTGGTGTAACAATGTTGTCACCAGGAGCAGTTTGCTCAGGAGCAGTCCTGGCCTTAGGAATAGGGTGTGATGTGTCTTTACCAAGGAAAACAGTTTTGTTCACTTGCATGTTAGAAAATGTTTTACTTGTAAAAGATTTTAGTTCAAGATGTTGATCAGAGATTTGCAGATTTGGAAAATCACAATTGAGAATGTGTTGGATGAATCTGGGGTACATGTAAAAGATCCTTTTAGGTTTTAGATTTTCCAGCATTCCATCAAATATCATTTTTGAAAAGTTAAAATTGAGGCCATTTACCAATCCATGAAAAGCGGATGATTGAGGTGCAGCAAGTTCATCCCACGCAGTTTTCTTGTGAGACAGGCAGTGGAGAATGGTATGAGCAAGATATCGCCAAACATAGGGTAGTTGTCCCTTTTTGATGGTCCCACAAGTTAAGTCACCCCCATACCCAATTGCTTCGTACGTCTTCAAGTACAATTCAGACTTGTAATCAGGATCACCTCCTGCATCATTGAATTTCAGATGCTTCCATATCATTTCTTCAGTCAAACTAATCTCATTCCCATTGACTCTATAGTCAATTTTACCAACCCCGTTGCTATCAACAGATTTTTTGGCTGAGTCCCAAAATTCAGCAATTCTCTGCTTGCATATTACAGGATTCACAGTTAAAGCAAAATGAGTGTTGGATTTCTCGAGGAAATCGTTCATTTCATCAAATAGCTTTGACTTATCAGACTTCTCGAAGTACGCTACAACATTGTGTTCGGCGAAGAACAGTTGAGTAGCCTTTGATGCAGCCTTTCTATTCAATTTGGGTGCCATTTGGTAGAAATTAGAGAGTAAGGTTTAGGTTTAAATCGCCAATTAGAAACCTGGAGAGAAAATAGAGGGTAACTGTTTTTCGAAAATGCAGTTTTACACTAACGGCAGTTCTTCTGGATCACAATGAACCCTAAGAGTTGATACAGGGGAAGTTATTGGAGTTTGCCCATTTAGTTGAAGTTATTTAAGTTTAGAAATTTTAAAAGATTTGAAGTTTCATTACATTAATTAGAAATTTAAATTTTATTAAATGTAAGGTTCAATTTTATATTTATAAAGTTGAAATAATATATTGAATTTATTTTAAAATTTATATATTAATTTAATCTAGTGTTGACATGTGGACATGATGATGTGGAGGCCCTAGAAAAAGGCCATGTGGCAATCATTTTATTGCTTTATTAGGATTAAAGATTTATTTTAATTGAATCCACATCAATTAGGGTCGATTAAGACCGATGAGGACAAATGAAGATAAAGTAGGACCAATTAGGACCAACGAAGCCACGAGGCCCAATTAGGGTAAATTGGGGTCAATTTGGGTCAATGAGGATCAATTAGGGTCACTGATGAAGACAAGTTATAACTAATTAAGGAGGGTCGATTTTGCTCAATGTCAACCCCTTATGAGGACCAAATATGACCAATTAGGGTCTATTAGGCCGATTGAGGGCCAAATTACGCTCAATGAGGACCAGTAGACTGAATTAAGGTCGACCATGGTCATTTATGACAAATGAGTACCAATGAGGCCGATTGAGGGCCAAATTACGCTCAATGAGGACCAGTAGACTGAATTAAGGTCGACCATGGTCATTTATGACAAATGAGTACCAATGAGGGCCAGTGAACACTCAGTTAGGATGAATTAGGGCCAATGAAGGTCAATTATAGTCTATTCGGCTCGGTTAGGTTCAATGAAGATCACTTACGGTCAATTACGATCAATTAGGCTCATTTAGGACCAATTATAATCAATTGGGGTCAATTGGGCCTAATTGACTCAAATTTGTTGTACTACAAAGTAAATGGTAAACGATAAGTCTAGTAGGTCCTTATTGAGGTTAACTGACACTAATTGGTCCTTATTGGTCCATTTTGTTCAAATTGCTCCTCATTAACCCGAATTGAGCCATATTGGTACTTATTCTGTCTAATTGGCCCTCATCGGTCCTAACTGGCCCTAATAAGTCATAATTCATCCTTATTGGTCCTAATTGGTCTTCATTGACCCTAATTGAACCTAATTGGTCTTAATCGACGATCACTAACCCTGATTTACCCTTATTGGTATCATTGGTCCTCATTTTAACTAATTGGCCCCAATTAGTCCTAATTGGTCATACTTGATTATCAATCCTCATTAGTCACTTCCTTCATGCTCCGTCCTTATCGGTCCTATGAGCATAATCGACCTTCTCATTGAACTGGTCCTAATTCGTATTCATTGACCATATTAATTGACCATAACTGGTCTTCACTAAAGTATCTTTATAAATGACGCTAATTGTCAGTATTTAGTCCTCATTGAGTCTAGTTGGTCCTAATTGCTCCTCAACATCCTAATTGGACGTCGTTTAATATTTTTGGAAACAAAATTATTATACATGAGAAATTCACAACATGGCGGTACGTCTTTTGGTATTTTTGTTCTGAATTGCATAGTAATTTATCATTTTCATTTTTGAGTTGTGTTTTAGTAATGTATCCGTTTTTTGTAGTTGCGTTATCACGGCCACAAGGCACGTGTTATTAAAATCTTGTTTATTATATCTAAAATAAAATAATAAAGTTAATATATATTAAAACATTATTTTGTTAATTAGGGCTTTTAACTCCGATCGTCATCCAGATCTGCTTAAAGGATCACAGTTATGAATTTCATCTTCAAGAAGAACCCGCTGGAAGAGCCACGTGGAGACATTTAATTAATTAATTAATTATGTTTATGTTTAATTTTAGGTTTAATTATGTTTAATATACATATTGTTTATATTAATTTTGGGTTTTTTTATCAGTTTGAACAATTCCCCCCCTTTTAGTTAAAAATTTTCACCAAAAAATTTGAATTTCCCACCATTAGTTCAAACTACACCCAAAATTTCGAACTAAATTGACTTATTATCGATTCATCAGATACTTTTCCCTCTAACTTTATCAGAAAATTTCCAATTAAAAACCTCCAGCGAATAACTAGGTCTTCTTTCTCATCCATATCATTCACATCTTCCATGGAGCTTCAACAACGAATAGCTTCAACAGCCAGCGCTAGCGATTCTTCAGAAGTGGGATGTGATTTGGGAGACCATTCAGTCCAGAAAACGGTAATTGTCAAGTTATTCCGTTTCATTACTTACAGTCTGTTTTCATAAAATTGTTTCTTTTGTTTATTATTGATACACGTTTAACTTGGGATCCCTGAATTTGTGTACAGTTACAGTTACAGATCGATAAAATTTCGTTTCATACAGAATTGATTAGGAAGGGGTATATATTGCAGATATCCTCTGCATTCATTTCAACCCATTCATTTTATGCTAAATTAGTTATTTACCTTCTTAAATGACTGGGGGAGCATGCTAAATTAGTTATTTTTATGATAGGAATGTTGAGGTTAAGCATATGCACATGTTTGTAGATTCATGTTACTGGTGAACCTCCTTTCTTCTTTATGTACACTGCTAGAAATGGTGAACTGTTTGTTTAATTATATCCACTGAAGACATGATGTGTTCTGCTCTTCCCTTTGGATGTCTTAAATTTGTGTATAACATATCAAATAATTAGTCAATAGGGTCTTTATGTGATGTATTAATAACTAAGAACTAATTTACGTTACTCTGGTCATTACTAGCTAGGAAATGATCCTAGAGGACATATATAGGAATGTTTCCAACATTTTTTGTAGGTTCATGTTAGAGGGGTACAAAATAAAGAAATTTTAGTTTAAATCCCCTGTAGAAGAATAGAAGAATGTTGATGTCATGCATCTGCTACTCTGCTAGAAATGGTGAACTGTTTGTTTATATCCACTGAAGACATGATGTGTTCCACTCTTCCCTTTAGATGTCTTTAATTTGTGTATAACATATCAAATAATCAATCAATAGGGTCTTTATGTGATATATTAATAATTAAGAACTAACTAAGAGATAATGAATCAATAGGGTCTGCATGCTTTCCTATTTATGTACTTTGTTAAAAAGCATCTAACTACATTCTGTTAATTGTACAAAATTCAAGGATCGATCCAACAACACTGATGGTCAATTGGAAAAACTTGAGTTCGAACTTAAAGAGGAGAGACTTCTTAGGGATGAAAAAAATGAACAGATTAAGGCCCTCTTCTTGAAGATTCAAGAATCGGAGAAAAAACTTGATCTACTTATAGCTCATCTATCTGCAATTGGACCACCGTTACCACACAAACTTAATGCTCCGGCATCTACAGAGGTGAATTCTTTACATCACAACTTAATTAATCATACTATTTTTCAAGTGCCTTATAATCACATACACTCTTGTTCATGAAGAACACAATCCGGATGAACTCTTGTTCCTGAAGAACACAAATAGATGCAAGTTCCTGGTACATAAGAATATATACTTCATGTAAGAACAAAGATATGAGTTAAATGGGGCCCTGCTATTATTCATTGAAAATGTATGTTAATATGAAAAAATAGAGTATATACATAATCTGTATGAATAAAACTGGAACAACTTATGTTAGATTAAAAAAACAGAATAAATACTTTCATGATAGGTCTGCGTCATTATTCTGGTCTAACTTTTTACCAATTCAAAAACATTGTTCTAGGAAAATTCTAAGGAGATTTTTGTTGGATCTAGCCACAGCACTAATCATGCTGACATACACACAACGGTTAGTATTTGTCAAACTCATTATAGGTTTGAATGCTCATTTACATAAAGTAATTAATTGAACTGTAGGGCGTGAAATCGGTGGTCGATCAACCTCGTCTGAAGCGGTTGAAAAGAAAAAGGTAAATATTTGCCAGTCAAGTTTCATTCCGTTCTATATTTTCACAGTAATCTGTTTGGTAATGTCATGTAGTCCCATTTTAAATGTTATTTGGTACCTCAAACACTTGGGCCAGCTAGGGATTGTTGGAACAAATGGTGAGATGTGTAGCAAACAAAGTTCAACTGACTTTGAAGTTGATCTGGAACTTAATTAATGTGATCTTCATCCGGATGTTTTAAGTTCATCTGGATATCTAATGTTCATCTGGAAATCAATTGAACTGTAGGACCTGATGACCCATACTACTTGCAATAAAATGGCACTCCTCAGTCCATATCTATCATGGTGGTAAGTATTTCAAAATTGCTATATATATTATGATCAATTTCCATAACCTAATTATCAATTATATGTTTTGGTATAGGAAGGAATACAATAAAAAATGGTCCTAATTAAGCTCAAATCTGGACAGTTGAAGATGAAGACCACTTACGCGGTAGTGTTGTTGACTTGTAATTGAATTAGATTGAGAATAATGCTTGTATGCAGTGTAATTTTCTTTATTTTTTTATTTGTATTTCATTTGTATTGACTTGTAATTGAATTTTATTTTATTTGTAATTAAATATATGTGTTAAATTTTATTTGATTTGTAATTAAATTTTATTTGATTTGTAATTAAATATAGGGTTCATTGAGATAAAATGTATGATTTCAACTACCCTTTGGCCACTTTCTTTTTCCAAATATATGTGGCTAAAACACAAATATACGTGACCATATAATACCAAAGGTCACGCTTTTTATATCTTAACGTGGCCGTTGCCACCATTTGGCCACGCGTATTGAGACAAAATGTATGATTTCAACTACCCTTTGGCCACTTTCTTTTTCCAGATATATGTGGCTAAAACACAAATATACGTGACCATATAATACCAAAGGTCACGCTTTTTATATCTTAACGTGGCCGTTGCCACCATTTGGCCACGCGTATTGAGACAAAATGTATGATTTCAACTACCCTTTAGCCACTTTTTTTCCAAATATATGTGGCTAAAACACAAATATACGTGACCATATAATACCAAAGGCCACCCTTATTATATCTTAACGTGGCCGTTGCCACCATTTGGCCACGCGTATTGAGACAAAATGTATGATTTCAACTACCCTTTAGCCACTTTTTTTTTCCAAATATATGTGGCTAAAACACAAATATACATGACCATATAATACCAAAGGCCACCCTTATTATATTTTAATGTGGCCGTTGCCACCCTTTGGCCACGCGTATTGGGACAAAATTTATGATTTCAGCAACCCATTTGGCCACGTTATTTCATATCATATGTGGCTAAAACACAAATATACGTGACCATATAATACCAAAGGCCACGCTATTCATATTTTGACGTGGCGGTTGCCAACCTTTGGCCACGCGTATTGGGACAAAAATTATAATTTCAGCAACCCATTTGGCCACGTTTTTTATTACATATGTGGCTAAAACACAAATATACGTGACCATATAATACCAAAGGCCACGCCATTCATATTTTAACGTGGCCGTTGCCACCCTTTGGCCACTCGTACTGTGACAAAATGTATGATTTCAGCAACCCTTTGGCCACGTATTTTTATAATGTATGTGGCTAAAACACGAATATACGTGACCATAAAATACCAAAGGCAACGTTAACCAAACACATGTGGCCGTTGGGACCCTTTGGCCACACTTTTCTGAAGAATTGTTTGATTACAACAACAAATATTAGTATCCTTTAGCCACGCTTATAGGTGGCTTCAGCCACTGATATTGTAACGTGGCCGTAGGGTACATATGGTCACGGCACCTATAGTGTCGGTTGGAATGGAAAAAAAAAAGTGACAAAACACCTTTTGTCACGGTTTTTTTCCGTGGCCAAAGGTTAGTTTTGACGTAGTGCTACGTCCTCTTCTCGAACTATCAGCTGATGGTATTTGGATCGTAAGTCAATCTTGAAGTAGAGGCTTGACCATTGAAGTTGGTCGAACAGGTCGTCGATCCTCGGGAGGGGATCTGGTTCTTCACCGTCAGCTTGTTCAGTTCCCGGTAGTCGATACACATACAGAAAGATCCGTCTTTCTTCTTGATAAATGGGACATGGGCTCCCCAAGGGGAAACGCTCAGTCTTATAAGGCCTTTGTCGATAAGTTCTTGTCATTGGTTTGAAAACTCTTTCATTTCGAATGGGGCTAAATGATACAGTGATCAGGCGACGGGGGCGGCTCCTGCCACTAGATCAATCTAAAATTCTACTTGTCTAATTAGGGGTATGCCAGGCATTTCATCTGGAAAAACATCTGAGAATTCTCGAACAACCGAAACATCGTCAACTTTTCTCTCTACAAATTTCTTGGTAGACACATGCGCTAGGAGGGCAGGATAACCCTTTCGTAAACACTTCAGGGCCTTCATGCACGAAATATTGTGGAGTTTGGTACCGCTTTGATCTCCCGTAAATGGTTAGGATCTCATCGTTGGCGAGGGGAATCTTGTCTTGTTTCTCGTGGCAAACTATTTCTGCATGATTCTTGGATAACCAATCCATTCCTACTACTACGTCAAAGCTTCCGAGTCAGGCGGGTAGAAGGTCTATGTTGAACTTATGCCCTAGCGGATCCAAAGAACAATTTTTGAGGATTTCACATGCTTCTATTTGTTTACCATTTGCCATTTCGATAAAGTACTTAGTGTCTAAACTCTTAGGTGTGATATTAAGGATAGAGCTAAAACCACTTGACACAAAGCTCTTATCGGGGCCAGTGTCAAATAAAATTGATGCATATTGGTCATTTAACAGAAACGTACATGTAACAGTGTGCGGTCCTGACGAGCTTTAGTTGCATTCAGCATGAACGCTCTTCCTCGGGCGAGTTCAGATCGTGGTTTCTTCAATTTAGGACAGTCACGCTTAAAGTGACCAGCGTTTCTACACTCATAGGAGGTTCCTGATGTCTGAGTCTTGTTGGAATGACTCAGACAGTCATGATAGATATGACCTTTGGCCTTACAGTTCTTGTAATAGATGTTACTGCAATCCAGAGTATGGTGTAAGTTACACTTGCTACACAGGGGCAGTTTGCCTGTGTAACCATTCTTTCTTGCTTCAAAGGGCAAGAGGTAACAACTAGGGATGTAAGTAAGCTGAGCCGCTCGTGAGCTAATCGAGATTGACTCGATGAAGGGCTCGAAAATATCTGATTGTTAACGAGCTCAAGCTGAGCTTGAGCTTTGAAATAAGGCTCGTTTTATAAACGAGCTCGATCCCGAGCTTTACATATCGAGCTCGAGCCGGCTCGCGAGTCTCAACAAGCTTTTATTGTATAATTTTTATTCAGTTTTTTTAATATATTTAAAAAGTAATGATTATTATATATAAAATTATGATAAAATAAGTAAATAATATGTATTATTTTCTATATAAAAAAATATAATTCTAAATATATACAAATTTAATTATAAAAAAATAAAAAAATAAAAAAATAATTAATAATAAACGAGCCGAGCCTGAGCCGAGCTCGAGCTTAAATAATTATTCACGAGCCGAGCTCGAGCTTCATAAAAAAACTTTAATCGAGCCGAGCTCGAGCTCTGTTAAATTTAAACGAGCCGAGCTCGAGCCTAGACAAGCTCGGGGTCGGCTCGGCTCGTTTACACCCCTAGTAACAACTGCATTAGCCTGAATGGCTTCCAGGGCCTTAGCAACAGGGACTTCTATGGGTTTCTCTTTCTCCTAATCGTGACCACGTTTGCGCTTGAGGTCGGGCTTCACAATAACCGATGAGGTGGATGGTGTAACAATAGGTTTAGACTGCACAGCTTTCCTTGCAAACGATGCGCCTTGGCGGACGTCTTCATAGGTCAAGCTGTGAGCCAAACGCACAACACTCTGGAGGGTCGTTGGGTTAGACGACATGACATTCCCTTGAATAACGGGAGAGAGTCCCCAAATATACCTCTCAATCTTCTTGTATAGAGGGGTAACCATTGTAGAGCACAGGAGTGCCAACTCATGGAAACGTCGGGTATACCCAGCAATGTCAACACCAATCATTGTTAGATTCTAGAACTCAACTTCCAAATGTTGCAACTCTTCTATAGGGCAGTACTCATTTCGCATGAGTATTTTCAGGTCGTCCCACGGCATGGCATAGGCGAGGTCTTGACCAAGAGCTTCTGCATAAGAGTTCCACCACGAAAGAATGCCTTCACTAAAGGTGCAAGTGGCGTACTTGACATTGTATTCATCTGGACAGTTACACATGTGATAGACAGATTCGGTCTTTTCAAACAACTGAATCAGTCCTACCGCACCCTCTAAGCCTTTGAAATGAACGGGCTTACAATACATGAAATATTTGTAGGTGCAATCTCGTACACCTGAAAAGTTAGATTAAAAATTCTTGAAAACAATCCTTCATAATTAAAATCATTTGTATTCAACCCAATGTGGATTTTAAACTTACCAGTGGGGGATCCATTTCGGCGTCTGTTAGAAGCAGTCCAACGTTCAACATTTGCGGTGGCGAGCGCCTCAGTTACGTGCTGAATTACCAGTTCCTCAATGGCGGCTGCATCCATAGGAGGTGAAGGAGGATGAGGAGGATCTATGTTAGCTCTCGTTTGATGTCTAGGCATGATTAAAAGATAAATATTGTTTAGGTGGATGATCACGATTCCACAATAGTACAAGACATAATACATCACAAAATGAGGGGTACACATTATCCCCATATGTCAAACATCTCTTAAATAAATCACGCCTGCTCGAGTAATGTCAAGATCTGTCCAATCAGCATGATCACCAAAAGTAACTGCCTGAAGGTGGAAGTAAAGTCCTCAACGGAAGGGGTTGCTGGCTGCAAGGGCCTCAATAGATGTAAGGGCGGTGGCAACTACACCACTAGTGTCTGACATGTGAGCATGAAGCATCTCCAATGCCTGGTTGAGCGAGGTGATGTAGTCCTCTAGATCAATGATGTGGGCCTCAAGGGAGTCTTGATAACTGACTGCAAAAGACGGATATCATCGTCTCTGCGAGCAATGCAATCGAAAAGGGAAGATATAAGAACATCAATAGATATGCCTACAAAACATGAGGTGGGGCAGCAGCCTCAGGGTGGGAAGAAGGGGTAACTGGAGTCTCCCTAGCGACTGCAGCGGAAGAAGACTCACCGAGCTCAAATATACTATCACTGAAACACACTCGCTTCTTTGGAGGAAGGGAGGTCTGGTCTATAGAGGGAGGGATACAAGGCTCGGGAGATCAAGACCTTTTTCAGGAAGATCTTGCAGGAGTAGCAAATTCAGAAACATGAACATGGCGACGAATTACTAACTTCCTTGGCGTGTACATCCTAAGACATCTAGTGGGTTGCTCAGGTATGGTCGAAATGAAGGGACACGCACATGAGAAGAGGGAAGTGATGAACTTAAGGTGACAACAATAGAGTCTCCATCAACGGGAGGGTCAACACTGGTAATGACCACATCAAATGAGGTTGGCTCGTCGGGGTCCTCATTGATGCCCATGTCATCATCGCTGGAGAAGTCCAAGACACTTGTTGGTGAGCGTGGAGTAGCGATCGGAGATTATGGCTTATAAGTAGGTGACGGAGGAGCATGAGGAGTTAGCATGGTCTCCATCTGAGTCTCTGAGTCATATGATAGCATCTCGAGCTTGATTAATGACATGCTGTGACAAAGTTTCCAAGTCATAATAATAGGTCTTACATTAGCATAATTATAATAGTCAAGTAATTCAAACAAGTAATGCACACAAAGATACTGGGAGAGCATAGGCTATAGTCTAGGTCCTACAAATGCAACATAGTTCTCTATAACCTTGGTTGTAACAATCCACATTGGTAGGGAGGAGAACTAAACACTGCTTTTTAAAGGTGTGGATACCTCCCCTACCAAAACGCATTTTAAAACCGTGAGGGCGGATGCCTGGGGGCATGCTGACTGTCAAAACAAACAATATCTTGGTTGTGACGGGCCTGGGCTCTTACATATGGTATCAGAGCCATTCATCGGCCAGTGTGCCAACGAGGACGCTGGTCCCCTAAGGGGGGAGGATTGTAACATCCCACACTGGTGGGGAGGAGAACTAAGCACTACTTTATAAAGGTGTGGATACTTCCCTACAAAGACGCATTTTAAAACCGTGCGGGGCGGATGCCTGAGGGTATGCTGACTGCCAAAGCAAACAATATCTTTGTTGCGACGGGCCTGGGCTGTTATAGATTGGTATCAGAGCCCTTGGTTGCAACGAACTAGATATTTTTTCTAGACTATAACTGTTTTTAACCATTAGTTACAAACTTTTCCGCGTGCCAAGAACGATTTTTCACATAGTTATTTTGTTTGTGTCTGTCTGGGGATTTGCAATATGGCATCATCGGATAATACGAGAGCCAAGGAACGGGAGTCCACTTCACACAACTTACTCCCACCTGTTAGAGCATATTCCTATGACACGGTGTGTCTCGTGTATTGTATCTATGTAAGAGCATATGTGTGAGTCTTAGGTGCAGCGTACCAGTTGGTCCACCGTACCAAATGGTACTCTCGTACCATTGGTACGTTCGATGGTACGCAGCTTAGTATGTGTCACCTATAATTAGGTTGACATGTTTAGATAGGATAGAACTTCTGGTCATTCATCTCTGTTAAATGTGTGTAATCTTTGTGTGTGTTCTCTAGCTTTGAATCAATACAATCTCATTGTATTTACTCTTCGTCTCATTGATCTCATCTCTATATCACTAGATTAGCAAACGTTCCATCGCTCCATGTCTTTACAAGTGGTATCAGAGCTTTTTGGTTTTATTTGCTGATCAAATTCTATGATTTTTGAGATTTTAGAGAGAGAAAGTGGGTTTTTGAACATTTTCCATCAAATTTTCTCAAATCCGAGTGTTTCAGATGTCGAAATTGATTTCCATACCTTCCTAGAGTGTTTTCGCTACAACTGTTGCAAATTCTAGCGCAAATCGTCAAAATTCTCAAAAATCAGTCGAGTTCTTGTTGGTACGCCGTTGGTACGCTGAATGCATTTTCTGGTATGTTCGATGAACATGATGGTACGCATGAGCATCTCCATTGAGAGGGTGGTACGCTGATCTTTGGTCCGGAAGACAATCTTCAAGTTTGGTACGTTGACGGTTACGCCGTACTAGACTGGTCTGTAGCTGGTACGCTGATTTAGTCGGGTACGCTCATTGGTTGGTACGTTGAGTGGTCCGTTGAAGTTCTTTGGTACCCTGGTTTTCTTGGTCCGTTGATTGGCCCGCCGACAGAATAGTGACGTTCACTAAAACTGGCGTAACTTGAGTTCTGTTTGGAGTTACGGAACCCAATACCAGCCAAAATGACCGTCTCGACGAGCTCTACACTTTTACTTGCCTAACGGCCAGTACCCTCCATTTTGGTACCCAAATTCCGCTTTTAAGATGCCAGTTTTTGAGTTTAAGTTTTTGCGTTCGGTATCGTAATATCAAAATGAGCGATTATCAAGCGCTTTTCACGATTCAAAACACAATGCAAGCTATTATTAACTACGATAATGAAATAGGAACAAGTCACTAAGTTCCAAAGTTACTAAAATTGGAAAATTATCATAGTTGGGTGAAACGATTTGAAGTATACGTTGGTACGAATGATGTCGATTATTGGTTGGCTTATACTAATCAATATGAATATCCAACTGGTACTACTGGAAGGCCAATTTTGCAAAGAAGTCTGACTGCTGAACAAAAGAAAGCTTATTAAGCTGAACAAAAGAAAGCTTATTAAGCTGAACAAAAGAAAGCTTATTAAGCTGAACAAAAAGCTTACGAAACATTAACCATGGCATTACCCAAAGATCTATTACATCAGTTTTCTGCTTATACTACATAGAAAGAATTATGGGATATAATACAGAAACGATGTGAGGGTAATGATCAGTTCAAGAAAAGTAAGCAAAAGGTTCTGAATAAAGAGTTTGACAATTTCAAGCATTATACAAGCGAAAATATTTCAAAGCTTATTACTAGATTTTCACATTTGTTGATGGAACTGACTTTAGTAAGTATCAAAAACGAAGAAGCTGAGTTGAAAGAGAAGTTACTAGAGGCATTACCTGAAAGATGGGAAAATTATGTGATGATGATTACTAATGATAAAAAATTTTCAGGTTTTTCATTCAATAGTTTGATTGAAGAAGATACTAGCAAGAGATATGGAATTGAATGTGAACAGATCCATGCCTGCACAAGTACAGAATCCAGCAGCATATCATAGTGAAAATGATTCAACTATCAATGCTAAAAAGTCTAACATTTTCAGCGAAGGTCATACTACTGCGTTGTTTGCTAGGAAGTCTAAGAATTATAGTTATTCTCCAGGGTGCAACTTTACAATTCCAAATCAATCACCTCAGACTGCGTTTTCTGCTAAATCAGTTGATGAACTTGCTGCATTAATATCTGCTTTAATAGCATCATCTTATGGTTTTATAATTGGGAAAATTAGTGATGTTTAGTTGTTTAAAGATGATTTGAAACAGCTAGATGAGGATCATCTAAACGAATTAGATATGGGATGGCAGATGGCTATGTTGATTGAACGAGCAAGATGACTTTTTCTGCAAAACTGGTAAAAAGGAAATTAATTTAAATGGCAAGCTGGGTTTGGATAAGTCAAAGGCTAAGTGTTTCAAGTGTTCAAAATTTGGACATTTTGCTCGGTAATGTAACAATCAAAAAGAAGCTAATACTACAACTCCAACAGCTTTGGTTTCTCAAGCTGATAAACAATATGACTGGGGTCGAACTTCTGATTCTCCTCCAATTGGTTTAACAGCCATTACTTCTGAGCAAGGTTATGATTGGGCTACAGATTTTCCTGATGAATCTACATTTGTTGTTCAAATTGGGCATAGAGATGAAGAAGTAACTGGTTCTGAGTCTGACACAAGTTCCTGTGAAACAGTTGAGGGAGATATTACTGGAATAAGTACAAATGAGTAAAAGGCAAAGTGTTTTTCCTGTCCAGATTGTGATGGTACAAATAGAAAACTTGAAGCTGTATTGAGAAGTAACAGTTTAATAACTGAAGAACTTAAAGTTATGAAAGCTGATTTAGAATGTTCATAACAACGATATGTTGATCTACAAAAAGACAATGCGTAGTTGATAAAGGAACAGAATGTGTTGGTTGAAAAATATGAAATATAAAAGGCTGAACATCTTGATGTTGTTCAAGATTTTGAAAATTTATTTGCAGAAAGTTATCCTGTTCAGCAGAAATGTGAGAACGCAAATGCTATTGCAATTAAAGCTCCTGAGAAAGTGATAAGTCTTCAAGAAGATCTTTCAACGGTTTGATATGATAATGTTCTTTTTCGAAAAACGAACGAAATTTTAACAAAAGATATTGCTTGTTTTAAGAAGAAATTGGAGAAATTTACTGAAGAGTTGTTTGAAGAGTGTGAATTGAAAAGAAGACAGAAATATGAAATCAATGATCTTTCAGATCAATTCATTGCAACATAGAAAGAATTATTGGACGCTTAGATGAAAATTTTAGGGTTGAAAATTGAGATTCTAGATTTGCAAAAACAGGTGAAAAGTTGCAATTTGTCTCCTACATTCTTGATTTATATATACAGACAAGAAATAAGAGAGGGTGGTGTGAAAGAAGCAGGTCTACATACCGTTCCTGCACCGGTTGTGATATTAAATTCTTCATCTGTGCTGATTGATCCAAAGTCTGAATTGCAAGATTATTCAAAATTTGCAAGTCCTGTTCAAGAAAAGAAGTAGAAATCTAAATCTGGGAAGAAGAAGTTTGAAATTGGATAAATTTGACTCTGGAGCATCATTTTTAGAAGATGAAAAGATTTTTGTGAAGGTTGAAGAGTCGGGTAGTACTTCTTCTGAAGCTGAAAAAGACAAATCCTTGATTGTTGAGAACAAGCTGAAAGACATCAAAGCAGAATATACTAAAACAACTAATGAAAAGTGTGTTTCTGGTTCTCAATCTTGGTCATCTAAGATTAAAGGTTACAATGATAAAGGACGTGGATATGAAGTTAAGGAAGAATCAGTTCCGTAAACATAAAAGAAGAAGATAAAGAAACATGTTTCGGCTCAAAAGAACAAATCAAAACAAAAGAAACCATCCGCTTTGGTACCCAAATTCCGCTTTTTAGACGCTCCTTTTTTAGTTTGAAATTTTTGCGTTCGGTATCGTAATCTAAAAATGAGCGATTATCAAGCGTTTTTCACGATTCAAAACACAATGCAAGCTATTATTAACTATGATAATGAAATAGGAACAAGTTAGAAAGTTCCGAATTTACTAAAATTGAAAAATTATCATAGTCGGGTGAAACGATTCGAAGAATACGTTGGTACGAATGATGTCGATCTTTGGTTGGCTTATACTGATCAATATGAATATCCAACTGGTACTACTGGAAGGCCAATTTTGCAAAGAAGTCTGACTGCTGAACAAAAGAAAGCTTATCAAGCTGAACAAAAAGCTTACGAAACATTAACCATGGCATTACCCAAAGATCTATTACATCAGTTTTCTACTTATACTACATCGAAAGAATTATGGGATGCAATACAGAAACGATGTGAGGGTAATGATCAGTTCAGGAAAAGTAAGCAAAAGGTTCCGAAGAAAGAGTTTGACAATTTCAAGCAATAGCTAATCGAAGATATTTCAAAGCTTATTACTAGATTTTCACATTTGCTGACTTAACTGACTTTAGTAAGTATCAAAAAGAAAGAAGCTGAGTCGAAAGAGAAGTTACTAGAGGCATTACTTGAAAGATGGGAAAATTATTTCATGATGATTACTAATGATAAAGAATTTTCAGGTTTGTCATTCAATAGTTTGATTGAAAAGATACTAGCAACAGATATGGAATTGAATGTGAACAGATCCATGCCTGCAAAAGTACAGAATCCAGCAGCATATCATGGTGAAAATGATTCAACCATCAATGCTAAAAAGTCCAACATTTTCAGTGAAGGTCCTACTACTGCGTTGTTTGCTGGGAAGTCTGAGAATTATAGTTATTCTCCAGGGAACAAATTTACAATTCTAAATCAATCACCTCAGACTGTGTTTTCTGCTAAATTAGTTGATGAACATGCTGTATTAATATCCGCTTTAATAGCATCGTCTTATGGTTTCATAATTGGTAACATTGGTGATGTTGAGTTGTTTAAAGATGATTTGAAACAGCTAGATGAGGATCATCTAAACGAATTAGATATTGGATGGCAGATGGCTATGTTAACTGAACGAGCAAGAAGATTTTCCACAAAACTAGTAAAAATGAAATTAATCCAAATGGCAAGCTGGGTTTGGATAAGTCAAAGGCTAAGTGTTTCAAGTGTTCAAAATTTAGACATTTTGCTCGGGAATATAACAATAAAAAAGAAGCTAATACTACTATTCAAACAGCTTTGGTTTCTCAAGATGATAAACAATATGATTGGGGTCGAACTTCTGATTCTCCTCCTATTGGTTTAACAGCCATTACTTCTGAGCAAGGTTATGATTGGGCTGCAGATTTTCTTGATGAATCTGCATTTGTTATCCAAATTGGTCATAGAGATGAAGAAGTAACTAGTTTTGAGTCTGACACAAGTTGCTGTGAAAAAATTGAGGGAGATATTACTAAAATAAGTACAAATGAGACAAAGGCAAAGTGTTTTTCATGTCCAGATTGTGATGGTGCAAACAGAAAACTTGAAGCTTTATTTAGAAGTAACAGTTTTATAGTTGAAGAACTTAAAGTTGTTGGAAGCTGATTTAGAATGTTCACAACAACGATATTCTGATTTAGAAAAAGTCAATGCGGAGTTGATAAAGGAAAAGAATGTGTTGGTTGAAAAATATGAAAAAGAAAAGGCAAATGCTATTGCAATTGAAGCTGCTGAGAAAGTGATAAGTCTTCAAGAAGATCTTTCAACGGTTTGATATGATAATGTTCTTTTCCGATAAAAGAACGAAATTTTAACAAAAGATATTGCTTATTTTAAGAAGAGATGGGAGAAGGTTACTGAAGAGTTGTTGGAAAAGTGTGAATTGAAAAGAAGACTGAAATATGAATACAATGATCTTTCAGATCAATTGATTGCAACACAGAAAGAATTGTTGGGCGCTCAGATGAAAATTTCAGGGTTGAAAATTGAGATTCTAGATTTGCAAAAACAGGTGAAAAATTGCAATCTGTCTCCTAAATTCTTGATTTATATCTACAGACAAGAAATGAGTGAGGGTGGTGTGAAAGAAGCATATGTACATACCGTTCCTGCACCGGTAGTGATACTAAATTCTTCATGTGTGCCGATTGATCCAAAGTCTCAATTGCAAGATTATTCAAAATTTGCAACTCCTGTTCAAGAAAAGAAGCAGAAATCTAAATCTGGGAAGAAGTAGTTTGAAACTAGACAAGCTACAAAATTTGACTCTGGAGCATCAATATTTTAGAAGATGAAAAGAGTTTTGTGAAGGTTGAAGAGTCTGGTGGTATTTCTACTGAAGCTGAAAAAGACAAATTCTTGATTGTTGAGAACAAGCTGAAAGACATCAAAGCAAAATTTACTAAAACAGCTAATGAAAAGTGTTTTTCTGGTTCTCAATCTGGGTCATCTAAGATTAAAGGTTACAATGATAAAGGACTTGGATATGAAATTAAGGAAGAATCAGTTCCGCAAACACAAAAGAAGAGGATGAAGGAACATGTTTCGGCTCAAAAGAACAAATCAAAACAAAAGAAACCTCCGTTTTGGTACCCAAATTCTGCTTTTAAGACGCTCGTTTTTAAATTTGAAGTCTTTTCTTTCGGTATCGTAATCTCAAAATGAGCGATTATCAAGCATTTTCTACGATTCAAAACGCAATGCAAACTATTATTACTATGAAAATGAAACAGGAACAAGTAAAAAAGTTCCGAAGTTGCTAAAATTGGAAGATTATCATAGTTGGGTGAAAAGATTCGAAGCATACATTGGTACGAATGATGTGTATCTTTGGTTGGCTTATACTGATCAATATGAATATCCAACCAGAACTATTGGAAGGCCAATTTTGCATAGAAGTCTGACTGCTGAACAAAAAAAAGCTTATCAAGCTGAATAAAAAGCTTACGGAACATTAACCATGGCATTACCCAAAGATCTATTACATCAGTTTTCTGCTTATACTACATCGAAAGAATTGTGGGAAGCAACACAGAAACGATGTGAGGGTAATGACCAGTTCAGGAAAAGTAAGCAAATGCTTCTGAAGAAAGAGTTTGACAATTTCAAGCATTAGCCAAACGAATATATTTCAAATCTTATTACTAGATTTTCACATTTGCTGACTGAACTGACTTTAGTAAGTATAAAAAAGGAAGAAGCTGAGTCGAAAGATAAGTACTAGAGGCATTACCTAAAAGATGGGAAAATTATGTCATGATGAATACTAATGATAAAGACTTTCCAGGTATGTCATTCAATAGTTTGATTGAAAAGATACTAGCAAGAGATATGGAATTGAATGTGAACAGATCCATGCCTGTAAAAGTACAGAATCCAGCAGCATATCAGTGAAGGTCCCACTACTGCGTTGTTTTCTGGGAAGTCTGAGATATAGTTATTCTCCAGGGTGCAACTTTACAATTCTAAATCAATCACCTCAGACTGTGTATTCTGCTAAATCAGTTGATGAACATGCTGTATTAATATGTGCTTTAATAGCATCGTTTTATTGTTTCATAATTGGGAACATTGGTAATGTTGTGTTGTTTAAAGATGATTTGAAATAGCTAGATGAGGATCATCTAAACGAATTAGATATGGGATGGCAGATGGTTATGTTGACTGAACGAGCAAGACGATTTTTCCGCAAAACTAGTAAAGAGGAAATTAATCAAATGGCAAGCTGGGTTTGGATAAGTCAAAGGCTAAGTGTTTCAATTGTTCAAAATTTAGACATTTTGCTCGGGAATGTTATTATAATAACGGAGCTAATACTACTACTCTAACAGCTTTGGTTTCTCAAGTTGATAAACAATATGATTGGGGTCGAACTTCTGATTCTCCTCTAATTGGTTTAACAGCCATTACTTATGAGCAAGGTTATGATTGGGCTGTAGATTTTCCTGATGAATCTGCATTTTTTGTCCAAATTGGTCATAGAGATGAAGAAGTAACTGATTCTGAGTCTGACACAAGTTCCTGTGAAAAAATTAAGGGAGATATTACTTAAATAAGTACAAATGAGCAAAAGGCAAAGTGTTTTTCATGTCCAGATTGTGATGGTGCAAACAGAAAACTTGAAGCTTTATTCAGAAGTAACAGTTTTATAGCTGAAGAACTTAAAGTTGTTGAAAGCTGATTTAGAATGTTCACAACAACGATATTCTGATTTAGAAAAATTCAATGCGGAGTTGATAAATGAAAAGAATGTGTTGGTTGAAAAATATGAAAAAGTAATGGCTGAACATCTTGATGCTGTTCAAGATTTTGAAAATTTATTTGCAAAAAGTTATCTTGTTCAGTCGAAATGTGAGAACGCAAATGCTATTGCAATTGAAGCTGCTGAGAAGGTGATAGGTCTTCAAGAAGATCTTTCAACGCTTCAAGATGATAATGTTCTTTTTCGAGAAAAAAACGAAATTTTAACAAAAGATATTGCTTAAGGTTACTGAAGAGTTGTTGGAAGAGTGTGAATTGAAAAGAAGACAAAAATATGAATACAATGATCTTTTAGATCAATTCATTGCAACACAGAAAGAATTGTTGGATGCTCAGATGAAAATTTCAGAGTTGAAAATTGAGATTCTAGATTTTCAAAAATAGGTGAAAAATTGCAATCTTTCTCCTACATTCTTGAATTATATATACTGTTAATACCTGATATATGCGTCGTGTGAAGTATCAAACAAAGGACAAGTTCAAGCCAGAGTGGGACTGGCCGAATTTGGTCTGAACCAGGAGTTCGGACTAGCCGAACCTGAGGTTCGGACAGAGATCGGCGCAGCGGCTATATATAGTGTTTGTTCTTTGTATTTGTTAGAGTTCTAAGCGTGTGAGATTTTTTAAGTGTGTGTTTCTGAGGTGGTTTCTCTGTGTCAATTTCTAAGTGTGTTACTGATTGTAATTGTTCATTTGTGATCAATAAAACAATCGGTTAATTACGTTTCGATGTCTGAATAGCTAGATTAAGTAGACGGTCCAATGCTCATGCATTTATTTTGTTAAATCCGAGGCCTTATCTGCGTATCGAAAGATCAACCTTAAGGTAGACGATTTAACGTTCTTATTTCATTTTGCATGGAACAAAGTTGACAATATCATGAAAAACATTATGCGTTGTGAAAAATCACAAGTGCTATCACACAAAAAGAAAAAGAAAGAAAAATAGAAAATGTCTGATTATGTCTGATAGTGTGGGGTACACTGGTCAAAGCAAAATCTAATTAATACCTTAACATATCCAGATGTTATGAGTATGATTCTGTCTGAGTTTGAAATGGACAAATTATACCAGCAATCAGCATGATTTGTGAGCTTCAATTAGTTGAAATTGAAGTATAGTTCGGTGCGTTATGATCAATATGATCCAATATAGTGATCTTTCTCATATCAAAAATAGTGTTTGATTCTGTATTGTCATTTTATTTTATTTCAGAAAAGAACCAAAAGATTTTCGGTGTGTTTTAGCATAAACTTTCTAAAAGTCAAAAATATTTTATTTCTGCTTTATTTTCGATCGGTTCAACACGTGATACAAATTCAAATTTCAAAATCATATCTTGGAGTCTCAAAGAGATGTTTTGCACCAAGATTATTTAAATGTTGACGTAGGTTGCTAAAGTGTAAGATTTCATCACTTCAAGTCTTCTGAAGTTGTTGATAAAAGACCAGAGATACACTAGATGTCGTCAAGTATTCAAGATCAAGCTACGATTGAGTTGAGGAGGAGTTTGTTCGAAGATTCATTTCATTGGATTAACGGATTCTACACTTGAGGGGGAATTGATTGAAAATACAGAGTTGATGATGTTGAAGAGATACTGCACACGACGAGGGGGAGTTTGTTGATACCTGATATGTGCGTCGTTTGAAGTATCAAACAAAGGAGAAGTTCAAGCCAAAGTGGGACTGGCCGAACTTGGTCCGAACCAGGAGATCGGACTGGCCAAACCTGAGGTTTGGACAGAGATCGGCCTAACGGCGATATATAGTGTTTATTCTTTGTATTTGTTCAGACAGACATCGGCCCAGCGGCTATATATAGTGTTTGTTCTTTGTATTTGTTAGAGTTCTGAGCGTGTGAGATTTCTTAAGTGTGTGTTTCTGAGGTGGTTTCTCTGTGTCATTTCTAAGTGTTTTACTGATTGTAATTGTTCATTTGTGATCAATAAAACAATCGGTTAATTACATTTCGATGTCCAAATAGCTAGATTGAGTAGACGATCCGATGCTCACGCATTTTCAATGATGAACCGGTTAAAATAAGAATTGGATTGTTGGACCGAATCAACATCTAGTTAATGCAACACTATAATTTCATAAACTTAGGATTAAGTTATATGTGTTAGGTCATTTGCATCTGTGAAGAGGAACAAGTTAGTGACCTTTGCTCAATTCCCAATATCTGTGAGTTCCGTTAGCTTCCCCTATTATAACTTACGTTTTGGGGCTGCTTATGAACTGTCTTAAATTATTTACCCTCAATATGCTATGTTAGTTTCACAGTTATTTGTTGTGAATTGTGTGGTTACTTACTGTTGGGTAATATTCAATCAAGGGGATATTACTAGGGTCATCAGGATCCTTCAGTCGTGGCCGCGAGGCATATATTGGAACCTTAGGGAGTCGGTACTAGCTCATACCCACACGATACCTAGTATTAAATAATGATGGTATGATGGTATGTCATATATGTTGTAGACATGAAGGAGATCTTCGAGAATCGACATTCTGAAAATGCACGGGTCGTGCTAATCTTGGCACCGGCAGTGCAATGTTAGATGGACAGTTCCACGGGGCGTGCTAAGTTTGGTGCACGGGCGTGCTAATCAGACGCATGTCCTGGAAGCTACGGGCAGCTGGAACGGGGCGTGCTAAACTTTGCAAATCTTGGAACTTCATGTTTCTGTACCCCAAGATGCCATTCATCCATCGAATGTTTACTAGTTTTATTTAACCCCAGAATGTTGGACTACCCAGCATGCACGGGCATCGTTACTAATCATTTACCTTGTCGTTATTTGATCTAAAGTCAGGTAATGTTGGGGCAGTTGAAATGAAAAGTAACTCTCAACCAGAAGATACGTAAACCAAAAGAAAAGGCAGAAGACTCGGATTATAACGGTCGAGTACCGTTGAAGGGGGGGTTCCAGGAAATCCGGACAATACTGTAACCGCTTTAGAGGACCAATTCAAGCAGATTAAACATGTGAAGATACTCGTGAAGCTCAAGACTCGACCTTAACAACCATAACAGCTAACGGAAATGATCCCGGGATATCCAGAGAACTAGTTAACATTATATTTGTATAAATAGGCGGCTTAGGTCTCACTTTCACACTTTTTTTTGCTCTCTACGATATTTGTACACACAATCCATTATAATCAGACTTTGTCAGTGAAATAAAGTCAGCAACTTGCGTTACTTGAGGTTTTTTATGCCGGAGATCCTTGGAGACATCCAAAGATTAAGGGCTTTTTCCTTGTATAAATCCTGGTGTCAGGTCCTCTTAGATCAGAGAATCTCACAAGTACGAGATCAAACGAGGCAGAATTCAAGTTTGATCAAGAAGCTCAATCACACAATCAATGAAGAACAAGAAGAACATGATATATAATTCTCAACTTTTATTGCTATATTCAAGAACTTAAAGATTACAAGTGTTGAAAGGAAATGAAAATTACACCTTGAAAAACACACACTTAGGCTACCTCACCAACTTGTCTCAAAATTAACCTAAGTGTTCTATTTATAGCAACAACAAAGAGTGAAACAAAGCTTAACAAAATAAGCTGCGTTTGAGGTAAATGATACGTTGAGTCGGCTCGGCTAAAACCGACTCGCGTGTCATCTTGAGCATTGTTGCAGTTGACTTGACGTTGACTTAAACAAATTGTCTTGATACGAAACTTGAAGCTGGTCGTTTAGTATAACAAGCTGGTCGTTAGGAACAATCAACGTGGTCATCCAAAATAGTAGTTGGTCGTTCAGAAGAACTGTCTAGTCGTTAGGATCAGGTGCTGGTCGTTTAAAGTTAAGCTGGTCATCCAGGATAATGGCTGGTCGTTCAGTGTCAAGCTGGTCGTTCAGCTTTACCTCCTGGTCGTTCAAGTTAAACCATGGCCGTTCAGTGTAAAGCTGGTCGTTCAACTTTACATCATGGTCGTTCAGAAGACATAGCCTGGTCGTTCAGCCACATAACCAAATAAAGTAGACCATTGTAGTCTGAACTACATGCTCATCCAAGATCTTGATTTCTTTAGTTATCTGCCAATCATTAGTAAGTCAAGTCATAACTCCAACCTCAGAGAATGTATTGAATCCACGAAATCTTCTTACTTCAGAGACTTGACCCATTTTGACACATTTTGAATAAATAAATTGAATGTCTTCATCTTCACTTATCTTGGATGTTCCAACAATTCCCCCTAAGATGATGATATTCAATGTGGGTCATCAAGAAATTGATCTCCGTCTTGAAACATTTGCAAAGATCAGAAGAGATACTGGATCTAGGATCCTTAAGATTTAAATTCGAACGACATATGTGCGGAAGATATAATTTTGATAAAATGAAATAAAATAAGCAAAAAATAAAATAAAATAAAATAAATAAACTAACTTCAAAACATAAAAAGACTCTATTTTTGTAAATTTTTGGAACTTTTCTGATTTTTATAGTTTTTTGTGAAAAGAACTTGATATGAGATCATATCTACCTGCAACACAAGACACACTTCATATTTCAGACAGGTACAGAATAGCCTAACATGATCATCAGTATTGTTTATCCACCTAAGCTCATGCATCTTTTCTTTCAACTTATGTCTGTGAATTTGACTATCTTTTAGGTACATTAAGTGAATGTAATGAGAGCCATATTCAACTAAGTTCACAGCAGTTCTTACCTATTTGTCAAGACACACCTGTAGTTACTATTAACAACTTGTGTTACCATCCTTTTCTTGAGTGTTAAGTCTCTAATTTCATGGAAATGGATAAGATGGATTCGAGTGATCACAAAGTCTTTGCCGACGCAAAAAAATGTGATCACTAATTTATTGATGGATATGAATGGACGGATGAGACTCAAGGTCATTGCGTAAGCAAAGCAAATGAGTCCCATTTAATGGATGAAGCAACACCAAGGTCTTTACCAACGCAAAACAAATGGTGTGCTGATTTTGAAATCGGAGACTTAAAACTGAAGAAAAAAATGGCGTATGCATAGATTTAAGACTCACAGAATGCAATCAAGTAACGGGATAATTTACAAGAACGTGTCCAAGGTTGTATTTTGAATTTAATGGATCATTAATTCAGAAAATTTTAGTTTAAGTGTATCACACGACATAGCTTACTCTATTGATAGCAGCGCCTACTGACACATCATATAATAGTACTATCTGACCTATACCAAGCCAGTTCATGGTCAAGCATATACCTGTAGATGCACTACCATTTCCCATAGTAGGCACAAGGCTTTTCAAATTTTAAGAAGATTAAAACAAGACTGAATAACACATATTTTTGCAATTTTTCAAATTTGTACTTTGTTTTGAAATCTTTCACACTAATCGTCCAAATTACCTATCAAAGTATCCTCCTTCACCCATTACTTGAGAATGACACAGTGAAGCTCTGTTTGTTGAATTTTGAGAATCTTGACAACTTGTGCATATGGAACTGTT
The DNA here is from genome assembly GCA_039602395.1 of Deinandra increscens subsp. villosa. NCBI lineage: Eukaryota > Viridiplantae > Streptophyta > Magnoliopsida > Asterales > Asteraceae > Deinandra > Deinandra increscens. The sequence continues at coordinate 46,345,056 of JBCNJP010000007.1, read as the reverse complement.
CAGTAAGTTTGTGGTGGATATTATGTGTCCAGACCCAACAAATCTTGAACCCGACCAGGTTATGACCAGTAAGAGTTACACCGGGTGCAACGAACTCTAAACCCGCTTACTTGTTAACCGGTAAAAGAAACGGAAACGTTTAATTATATATATAATTATTTATACTAGTTATGAATAATTAATAATAAATAATATCTTTACTATCTTATTATACATATTCATTCAAAGTGGTTGAAATTTAAGATGTACAACTTATTATGCATAAGGTACAAGTGAAGATTAAGAGGTACAAGTAATGAAGTAGCATGTACAAGATCTTAATGCATCAAATCTTACAACTCTTAGAAACCTAAATTTGGGCGGTCATCTCTTATCTCACCTGAGGTGAGATTTGAATTTCAAAAATTCAAACACCCATTTACTTTATCAGAATTTACTTTATCAGAGATTCAGAGATTGCTTTTAACCCTAATCTTGTCAACCTGTCACTCTCTCTCTCTCTTCCCCTCATCTCCATCTCGATCTAACCCTAATCTTCTCAACCTGTCACTCTCTCTCAACCATCTCTTCTAAAAAAAAACTCACTGTCGGCTACCCAAGGTACGGAAGAAGCCGATGAACGGACTGAGATCATGTAATTTCATTTTCGTTTTGATTTCGTGATGTCTCCCTTATGAATCATAGCTGGATTTATGTTCTGATTGTTGAAATTTTGTTGTAGGGTTCTTCAGAAGAAGAAACGCAATAAGCATGCCCTAGATTCTCGAGCCATCCAGATCTGTAAGTTTGATTTCAAATTACGTTCTCTTTTAACGGTTTTTATTAATTTATTGTGCGTGTTGTTGTGCAGAGTTATTTTCCATCAATGGCTAAGTCTGTATTCTCAAACTGAAATTGAGATCTGTAAGGTTGATGCATCTGTTTTGGGTTTATTGTTTGTTGATTTTTTGGTGCCTTTTTATTTTGTGCACTCTCTTTCTTCCTTTTCAAATCGATGAAGAGACAGGTTAGTTTTTTTCTTGAGATCTGCTCTCTTACCCTTCTTTTTCTCAATCGATTTCAGGTTATCGTCCCTCTCTCCCTCTTTAAAATCTTCATGAAACCGGCAATCGAACTGTAGGTATTATTATTAGAATCTGAACTGTTTCATACATGGTTTTGCTTATTTGAACTATAGGTATTATTATTAGAATCTGGACTGTTTCATAGATGTTCAAGAGGCTTAGATTTGAATTTTTTTTACTGAAGGATGGCTTTTAGATGATCACTCAGATTTGAAAATTTTTTGTATGAAAAAGTTAAGTATAGTCCATGAATATGTGGTTTGTGTAAATCTGTTTTGAGAGTGAGTTCAAATGAACATGTCATACATGAGGCACTCCTGTGATTAGCAATCATGAATGGTGGTAGGACTGTAAGGACAGGTTGCACACAACAACTTTGCAAAAATTGAATTAGAAATTTTGCTTTAAACAGGAGTCGGTAATAGTTCCTTCAAATCTCAACAATATTGAACACCTTTTATTCAATTTGATCTTTGTGGTTTGATTTAATTCCTTCCTTAGAGCAGTCTCGACTTCAGTTGACTGGTAGCCACAAACCATCGGTTAGAGCATTCTAACTTTTGATTTAATTCCTTCCTTAGACCAGTCTCGACATTTTTTGTTGTTTTTTTCTCTAATTACCCTTTTGATTTTGTGTTTCTGGTCATTACTGAGACTTTTATATTTTGAAGTTTTGTTATTTGTTCATAAAGGAGAAAAGAAATGCTTGCTCGGATCTCCGCCACTGTCATCCGTTGGAAGAACTCGAAGGTATGTTTCTAAACTCTAGGTACTACAGTTCATAATATAGTTTCTGATATTTATCAATAAAATTGAAGATTATTTTTGTTTCATTCTTGAAGCTTTCGTGTTCTTAAAAATGATTTGAGTTAATCAGGTTCGATTTTGTGTTTCATAATTGTTTGTATGATTCTGTACAGTTCTAATGTAGTTTGCTGTACAATTATTTTAGGTCTGCTCTACAAGGTCATGTGGACAACAGAAAATATATTATATCGTTAGTGTAAAGAGAAAATTACATCAATGGAGGAGTATACTTAAATTAAAAAGAGGTCACTTAAGTGGTGATGTGGTTGTAGGTAAGGATAATGCTAAGGGTCTAAGCTTGGAGGTGGTATAAGAACTGCTACAATTGCAGAAAAAACGAGCGCCAGCGAGAAGCTAGAGTACAAACTCGATCTTAGTATTAATAACTTGTTTTGTAGGTTTTATGATTTATTGCTTCTGTTTTATGCCTAGAGATCTGTCTCATGGTTACCCATAAAAAGGGGTATTATTTAGTAAGCTTTCCTATATGGTGCTTACTAATTTTTTAAATACTTCTCACAGATTTATGCAATGCCAGTTTTTGACATGATTGAAACCTTGCGGGTGAAGAAATTGAAGTTCAAACCAAGCAGTTGTGTGACCAAAGAGTAGACACAAATGTAAGTTGCATAATCCTAATTAGACTTTTGTTTTCACTTTGATTTAAGGTTATAATTATAGCCTTGATGCTTCTGATTCTTTTTTATTTAGGATGATGGCTGAAGAGCGTGAAGGGATGGTCAACAAATCTGATGATGCTGATGTAGTTTGTGCATATTTCATGTTTGATTTCCATTAACTGGTTTGGGTTTTGATTTCCCATTATTGCATAAGATGTATTAACTTGTATTTTTCTTTTTCGTTTTTTTATTTATTTATGTTCTAATTTTTGGTTATGCTGACTTACTTAAGCATCAATTTCTTGGCGTGACCGGTTATCTACACTTTTATTTACATTATGTTGACTGATGTGTGTTGATGTTTTACAAAATGGATACCATACATTTTCCTTTCTCTAGACGTGATCGACTACTGGAACTTTAGAGAATAGCTTAGAGGGTTGAAAAGGAGATTTATACTTCTGCCAGAAGCCAGGTTTGCTATGTTCTTTATGCTACATAAATAGTTTTGTAGTTTTTACTTATGTGCCTTTTTGTTCGGTGGAATTAAACTCAGGCTTGCAAACGAGTGTCAAGCCAATTTCATTAGCATCGAAGGGCCTGAATTGCTAACAATTTGGTTCGGCGAAAGTGAAGCTAATGTTCGTGAATCTATGACAAGGCCCGTGGGTCTGCACCGTGTGTCCTCTTCTTTGATGAACTTGATTCCATTGCAACTCAGGTAACCATTTTTATATAAATGCATGGAAAGCTGCATGAACATTTTTTTCCTTTCTTTTAACGGGTAAGGTTACATTACACGTGTAATTATTGAAAAGGGAAGTAGTTATGGGGATGCAGGTGGTGCTGATGATCGGGTGTTGAATCAGTTATTGACTAAAATGGATGGAATGTCTGCCAAAAAGACGGTTTTCACAAGGCTTTAGTGGGGCCGATATTACAGAGATATGCCAACGGTAATAAAAATTGTGTTCTTGATAGTCATTTTTAATAAATATATTATAATAAGTTATAAATAATTGTGTTCTTGATAGTCATTTTTTTAATGGCAGCCAGGTAATAAAAATCATGTTCTATAATCTCTATAAAGATGTGTTGTGTATCTTCTAAATTTCCATTAACTTTTAATTGTACTCCTTTGTTTCTGTAAATTTCCTTCTAATATGTAAACTTCTTTATATGTTAGTATAGATGTCCTTGCCTTTCGAAAACTATCAGCCTTGTCATATTTGTTTATAAGTTTTATACAGAAGTTTCAATCTTCATTTATTGTCATTGTGGTTTATGATATCTCCTTACTTTTTTTAACGGGTCAAAATGGGAAGTTAAAACAGATAAAAAGGTAGTTTAAATGCAAAAAAAAAAAAAAAAAAAAAAAACAAAACAAACAAACTGTTCTCACCAATGATTTTGGCAAAGTAGATAAATTGTTTGTTCTTTTTTTAGCAATTGATGCATATGAGAAGGTTGCAGGCTATGGATTGATTCTAATTATGATCATGGATCCTTTTGTTGATGGTAGTTTAAATTCATGAATGGATCTTTCGTTGAATGACCATTTTTCCATTCTATTCCTTGACCTGTCTAATATCTACATGTGACACGTTCGAGAGGAAAACAACCTAAATTAATCATTAATAGTTGATGGGCTAAAATTATAATCTGTGCATATTTCTTTGATTTGTTATACAAGAAGATACATAATTAATTTTTTTACAGTATAATACATTCTTTGTATGCAATCATGCATGACAAATAGAGTTCTAACAGCATTCAACTTGTTCGACCCATTTGACCCGTTTGAGATTGGTTGAAACTGCCGCCTATCAAACATACCACCAAAGTATCACTTATGCATTTTTCTTGGATATGTGTTTCAGGAAGACGAAATCCAGATACCAACAAGAAGTTTCGAAAAAAAGAAACCAAAGAAAGTGAAGAAGCTAGACCGCGAGTCAACTGATTTGTAGTTGAACTGTTTGCAGGAACAAATTGAAGACCCCGTCAATGACTTGCTTATTATGAAAGTTGATGTAGATTCAAGAAAGCTAAATCCAGTGCATCACAACGAATGGAAGATACGTCAACCTGTTGAATTTGGTTCAGACTATTTTTGGAAAGCTTCTTTCAAAAACCAATTGTTTTTTCCAGTGAGTTTTCATGGGTTTTTGCTCTGATGTATGATACGTAAGCTGAGTTTATGGTGGCTAGGGTTTCGATGTAGTTGGTTTGATGGAGGCTATGATGATCTTGATGGTCTCAGCCTAGCTTTGGTTCATTTTTTATGTTGCCCGAATTGTTGGCTAATAGAGGTTGTGATGATATTAATGGTCTAAGCCTACATTTAGTTTATTTTGATGTTGTTTTTATTGGTAATGTCGGCTAACAGAGGCATTGATGATCTTAATGGTCTGAGCTCGCGTTTGGTTTACTTTTCATGTTGCTGGAAATGTGGGTTAGGATGAGAAGCTGGTACTGTTATAACCTGTTTGAATGAGAGTGTTTTATGGTTAGCCACTCAAATTTGCTTATATTTTGGTTTCTATTAGCTTTGATATATGAAAATGAAGAGTCCATGGCTATGATGATATGAATGTGGAAAAAGTTATACCTGAGCGTACAATGGATCTTCTAAGTTTTTCTAATGGAGTTTACATTTAATGGAATTTATATTTTTTTTATTTGAAATTATAATATTGGACAATGTTTTTAATTCACTTTTTGTTTTCAATCTTGGAAATTTTTAGTGCTAGATAAGTCATAAATGGCCGTTCAAAAAAAAAGTCATAAATGACTACCCTAATGTCACGAGCATCAATAAATCCAAAGTCTAACACACAAGACACAACAATGGTTAGCTGCTTAGCAACTATTCCGTTAACTGGACCATAATTAGGCCATCGTGCTATTAAAAAAAACTCACCAATCTACAAAAAGATCTAATCCTCTTTGGCAATTACGAAATGAGGACTGCAAATCTGAAACAAGGAAGAGATGATGTTCTACTAGGCGGCTATGTCTATGATTATGAATTGTGAATGGCGGTGGATGCAGTTTGAATTGCTTTACCAACAGGAGACTTCCCCATTCACTATAACCATTGGGTACTATATATCAACCCAACAGAAAGACTCCTCCCCATTTGCTATACCCATTAGGTTTATTTGCATTTTAATTTACATAATTTGCTGCGAGGTTGTTTTCTTAAACAGGACGAGCAGTTTGAATTGCTTTAGTGAAAGAATTTTAGAAGTATTGAATTTCATAACTATGCAAATCATCATACATTAACAAGCTTTGGTGACTATTAAAATACAATCGCATATTGTTTCCGATAATGAGCGCGGATATACCACATTATAAGTTGAACGGACTGCATCGTGCTAAAAAAACGAATACTGCGATGTAAATTGTCACGTCACCATAACAAGCAAACAAATGATGAATGACGCCTATAAACTGTCGCCCGCCGCAACGCGCGGGTACCCCACTAGTTATTATTAACGAGCTTAATAATAATGGGTGTCGATATTTAAATAAAAGTGGTTTTCTTTAAATTCATGGTCGAGTTATTCGTTAGTGAAATTTTTACTAACGTTGGCTCGTGGGCTCGCCTATGGAATTAGGCTTTATATTCAAGACGGGTCAGATTATCTAAAGGATAAAACCCTAATCACCACCCCATATATCTCGACGGCAAGGAAAAAGAAAGAAAAAGGAGACTTACGTCTCTTTTTTTGGTTCCGCCGAATTCCCCACGCCCATTTCATCACGTCACCGATCTTAGTGCTCGTTGCTAGTTAGTGTGTTCTGTCAATCAAAGCCCGTAGACCACTTTATGGTCTAGAGATCGCCGCCTCGTACGCCTTGATCCGCCGCTCGGTTTGCCAGCCAATCGCCGCCGCAAAACTACCGATCACCACCGTGTAAATCGCCGCTGCCACTCGCCGCCATCATCGTCGTTACCTGCCACGATTACCGCCGCTCGCCTTCCGTCGCTTGCAAGTAGACTAGAGTCTGATTGATCTCGTAGTCTCATGAGACGCGACGTCAATCGAGACATACTCTCTCGACGCGTAATGACCACGGGTCATAAACGCAGTCCTGTAGTGATACGCGACACTAGACCACGAGAATCATCGCGATACACGACAACCGTTGGAGTTCAAAAGTGGTCCATTTTGTTCCGTTTCAACCTAGCGCCTCGTTCATTTAAACTCGGTGTCTTGAACGTTTGTTCAACACCGCCAAGGTATATCTAAACTTCGTTTAGTTTAGATTATTTTAATTTCGATCTTGTTATCGTTATTTATTTCGCGTTAACCGGTTTAACGCGAATAGGTGTTTGTGTGGTTTTGGTGATCGTGATCCTGTTGACACGATTACGACGATATAATGGTGTTTAATTAGTAAAATTATTTATTCCGCTGCGTAACAGATTACCGGTTTAATCCGTTATAACTCTGATTTTCTAAAACCAGAACGGTAATTTTTTAATTACATGTAAAGTTTTTTTAACGTCACCGGGCACCCATATACCACTGTCGAATCCCAACAGTTTGACATCTTCAAACTTTGTCTGATCCAGCATCTTGCCATCTGCAGGTATAAAGAAACCCCCCCTTGGAAAATGTTGTTCAGTCTTTGTCAGTTTTCAGCTCCAGTCTCCATCCCAGTCCATGTCAGCTCATGATTGTGCCCAGCATAAATGTTGAATGCAAAACAAATTCGTATCACCCGTTGAAACTGCAACGCCTGATCCATATAATCTGGATGAAACAGGATTTCATTGTGGTACAGCACATCTATATCAGTTTTTGACAAGTTAATCAGCCACATCGGATCATAAACTTTCACAACTCTGTTGTCTTTCTGCAGCATGATCACAGCTTCTCCCGTCTTCTCATTATAATACCACCACTTCAGATCTTGTATGAAATCTAATTCCATCTTTATTAACGGAATCTTTTTCATTACATTAGGCTTTGTCTTGAAAGTAAGAATTATCAGCTTCTTCCCGGTTCTTTTATGAATCTTGGTTAAATGTGTACGCCTTTTTGGTCTTTGAGGCTTCATATATTGAAACCCAAAAGCACATTCTTTCTCAATCTGCTTCTTGAAATGGAAACCTCTCCAATCAGTACCATAATTGTAGAAAGGTTTTCGAGTAAGCTCCCGAACATCCCAAACTGGTAATGTATCAAAGTCTCGTGCAGTCTTGAAATATTAAATTCCATGTTGTCGTTTGATTCCATAGCACCGAAGACTTTCAGCATACATTTAATTGATAATTTCTCCTGAAGCTTGACCCTTGAATTTAATATGTGTTCTTTGCTTGATTGGCTTTGGAGGAGTAACGTAATTTGCATGGAATGTCTTCATATATTCATTGAACATGCATCGTTGATTTTGTTCCTTTGCCTCTTAAGCAATTGAGTCTTCAAGTTTTTTAGCCTCTTTCTTTTTCAACCTTTCTTCAGCTTCAGCACATTTCTCTTTAGGAAATACTTCAAAATCATCACTAGACTGATTTTTGTTGAAATTAGAGTATAGATCTGGATACTCCTCTTCGGTGATATCCTCAACCTCAATCTCTTCATCAAAAATATCTTCTTCAGATTCTGGTTCAGACGATTCATATTTATCAGGTGTAGCTTCAGGAGCCCTCTTAATCTCCTCGTCATTTAAATCAAAAATTGCTTGAAGTTGTTCAGATGTTAGTTCACCAACAAAATCACCTTCTTCTAATGTATGTAGCATCTGTTTAAACTCATCCATACTTGTCACAGCTTGATTCAACGGAATTGAGGTTATCGGCATAGCATCTCGTGAATCAGACTCCCCCCTGGGATGTAGAATCCCCAGCACCCGAACCAGTGTATCCGGTTGGGCCTGGACCTCCACCAACATTCCCTTGAGGATCTTCTTGATCAGGACCATCATTCAAATACTTCAAATAATCCTCTTGACAACCAGAACCAGACCCAATCTCCCCATGAGCTTTAAATTTCTGCATCAAGAATTTTATTTGCTCACTCATCTCGAGAAGCATAACACTCTGGATCTGACTAGTCGTACTCAAACATATAATCTCCTGATCTTTAGCCGATTCCCTACTTTGTAATGAACTAATTAATTTCTCTTGAGATTTTGTTCTGAATCTCAGTTCATCATTGCTTGTTCTCAACTCAGTAATCAGCTTCGCTTGTTATCAGCCTTAGCCTTTAAGCCATCAATCTGAGCTTGTTGATCAACCAAGGCACTGTTAAGAATACTGGCTTGAGAAAATGAGATAGAACCTTGATGAAGATTGAAATTGACTTCTGGGGTTGAAGTGGTTGAAGCGGTAGCAGCAGTAGCTTTTGAGAACAATTCAGCACTTGATGAAGGTGTTGTGCTAGCTGATGTAGACCTTGTAGCATTCATCAAATCTTGTAAAAACTCATACTGAATATCAGCTGGAGCTATAGAAACTTCAGTCTGAACTGTTATAGTTTCTGGAACAAATATGCTTGGACCATCAGACGAAGATACACCAGGACGAGGTTTTAAGATATATTGTAAACCTTTATGTTTCTTGCCTCTCCCACTGGCAGCAACTGACTTTACACTCCTTTATGATGGAGTTACCGAAGATGTAGCAGTAGCCGGCTGCTTTTCCTTTCCATGTACAACATTGGCTTCAGGATTGTAATCTTCTTCTGACTCGGATAGGACAGTGTCATCATACACTCATACAATAAAACGATCATTCTTCTTTTTCAAACTGGTACGATAAGCTAGATGCTCATCACTACCTTTCTTCACCTTCTTGTTCCTTGAGCCAACCCGGATTTACACAAACGGTTCATTTGTATCAGAAACATCTTCGGAGTTAGCTTCAAGAAAAATATCATCTTCGGATTCTTCATCTTCATCAATCAAGGTATTAACTTCTGGTGTTTCAGTTTCAGTGACCGTCATAGGGACTTCTTGTGTTGAAACAACCGGTTCTGAGATAGTAGGTTGAGATACAACCGGTTCTTGAACAGAAGGTTGAGATACAACCGGTTCTTGAACTACCGATTCTTGTGCAACAGGGGTCTGTGTTCGTCGTTTTGGTCTTTTAACTCTAGCTTTTTGTAGCTGCTAATTCTGTTCTTCAATCCAACTATAGTCCAATTCTTCTAAATCACTATCTTGTTCATGACAAGCTGCACCTCGAGCTGGTGCAACATAGTTTGGATTAGTCAAATGACCAATAAACCTTTTAAATTTTGGTTATTCTTCAAGTGACTTTTTCTGATAAGAAGCCAATGAACCCACACTCGTCTCATTCATGTTCTTTAAATCTATCTTTTTCTCTTCAAGCTTCACTAAATCAGGATACCGATCATTCAAGATCATCTGAAGAAATCTCGGATATAATACTGCTTTCTTGTGTCTTTAAGTCAAATTATCTATCATGTAGTGAAAGATTAATCTAGCAACTTTGTATGGACGATTCATGATCAAGGCATTTAACAAGGACATCATCATCTGACCAACCTCATCATGTCCTGAAATCCCTGTGCCCTAGACATAACAGCAAAACATGCACTAGGAATTTGTAAGGAACACTGAGGGATGACTTGTAAATCCACTCCCGACTTGGATCATCAGTATACCAGATCCTCTTTAACAACGCTACGTTATCAGCATGAGAAAATTCCAATGGAGCATTTGTTGTGTCATCAGTCTGCTTTAACACTCTCTCAACATCTTCTTCAGTGAATTTAACAGTCCTGTTTTGGACAATTGCACAAATTCTGGTAGGATCATCAGTAATCGTTCTTGTAGTACTCCAGAATTCCACCAGAATATCACGCTACACATCACACGATTGTGTAATGGCATAATGTATTCTTGATCTTCTTAAGAAATCAAAAACTTCCGATCCTCCAAATTAGCGAGCTTTGAACGAGCAACTCCGAGATGAGCATAAATGTTATGCTTATCACCAATTTTCAAATCGTTCGCCATATCTGAAAACACACAAAATGAAAAGTTCATTAAATTTAAATGTTACTAACAGATATATTCACAAATTTCATCAGTTCGTTGTCATTCGCCTAAATAATTAACTTTTTTTATTCAAAAATTTACAGTGGACGAACTTAAGCCAAACTTGGTCCGAACTCCAGACGAACTGAAATTGGCGTCCGAACCTGTTCTGAACTTGACCTGGTCAAAGGTCAATGTTGACCTTCGGTCAACGTCCGAACCCTGGTCGAACTTTGTCCGAACTCCAGGTTCGGCAGCCGAACTTCAGGTTCGGTAACCTGAAGAACTCCGAGAGATTCAAACTCTCAAAACTTTGATTTAGACCAACTCAGACCACAAGCTTTTAACCATTTGAGCGGTTTTTTATTGCGAATTCATAGACCCCATTTTTACCATCTAAAATGACCTCTATGTTTGTTTAATTTCAGATCTAAGAGTCCTAAAACCCTCAAAATGGGTTTCGACCAAATACTCACAGAAAAACGACCAAAAATGACAAACGAATACACCCTTGCACTCGGAATGAAAAACCCTACCTAAATCCTGTCTCAGAACAAGTAAACACACAAGCAATCGGTTTTTGGAAATTTTGGCCGAGGTTCGGTAAGAGTTCGGAATTATGAGAAATAATGATTGTCCGAACCTCAAGTTGGACCCAAAAGTTTTTTATTTTGTTCGAACCTCAAGTTCGGCTTGTCCGAACTCTATCCGAACTCCGTGTGCGGCTTCAAACCTTGTCTGAACTCTGTCTTCAGCCCATCCGAAAGCTATCTGAACTCCAACTTCGGAGGATCCCAACTTAATGTTTGGATGTCCGAAATTAGGGTTTATCCATTTCCAAAAAATTTCAAATTAAACCCTGAATTTTTGAAGAATCTCCAAATTGGACCCAAAACTTTTTTATTTTGTCAATTTGCATCAAACTTTGTTCAATGTAATGATGAACTTTCTGATCTCAAATCCATTTGGTTGTAACCGGCATAGTTTTGATTTTTCACTATCAGTTGATCAAAAATAAAATAGAAACAAAATCTTTTTGATTTTTATAATATCTTCAAACACACCGAAAATCTTTTTGGATTTTTACAAGATTATGCTAAAACACATCTAAAATCTTTTTGGGTTTTCAGATATGCAAAAACAAATAACTAGACAGAAATGAAATAACATAATTTAACAACATAATAACTTAAATTTTTGCAAGAAAGATCCAGATGCGAGATCATATCAGCCAATATGTATCAGACACACTTCATTTTTAATTTTAATCAGCATGCAAGTCAAGTAGGCAGAGAATATAACTTTTCACTTTATTTCAGTTCAGTCAAATCAATTTCTATAGCTTTCTGATATGTTAAGGTATGATTTAACAAGCATTAAATATATGATAACTCATACAATCCGAAATACTAGCAATGTGGCTTATTCTATTTTTGTATTTTTCATTGAATTTGAACTTTGAACAGAGATTTATCGTCCATGGTGTTTCATGCAAAAATAACGCAGAATCCTAAACAAACAACAATCAGGTTGACCTTGTGGGCACGCAGAGAAAGTCCGATTGTTTAGGAAAATAAGAAATGAAAAATAAAGCAGAAGGTTATATAATCCAACAACAATCAGGTCGGTACTCATGTACACGCAGAGAAAGTCCGATGGATTATACGAAACACCAAAGAAAATAAACCAGAACGTTAAACAAACACCAATCAGGTCGATCTTTCGATACGCAGAGAAAGGCCGATCGTTTGACAAAAT